>JANZLX010000211.1:5625266-5656687 GCA_025531955.1 Erythroxylum orinocense | reverse complement strand
GTGAGCATGCCAAACTCTTCCGATGCATTTATATATATAGCAAGTCACATCGATTACACATAATAAAGTCACTTAGACCCTACTAAGACAAAAGGGCAAGTGTTGAAATTTTGATGCAGTTAGTCCCTTTCTCAAACAACTTGAATGGTCGTCCATGGATAGCTCATCTCCTCACTGCCTTAACCGACGTACGTACCTAAGTTTTTTGAACACACAACTTAGCTTTCCTATGCTCACTTATCCTCGATAAGATTCTTCCTCCATTATTCTGAACAATAGGGTTAGCATCGTCTGGATCGAATTAAGTTTGAAAGTGTCTAGATTTAACCTGAAATTGTTTATAAACAGTTCGAGTTTGATCTGAAATTT
The DNA here is from genome assembly GCA_025531955.1 of Erythroxylum orinocense. NCBI lineage: Eukaryota > Viridiplantae > Streptophyta > Magnoliopsida > Malpighiales > Erythroxylaceae > Erythroxylum > Erythroxylum orinocense. Next base: position 5,656,318 of record JANZLX010000211.1, on the reverse strand, counting down.
ACATGAGATCGAAGTTATTAACTTCCAACCTAATTCAATTTATCGATTCTTTATCACTAAGGATCTAAATTTTTCACCGCTAAAAATATGTTTTTATAAGTTTAAAGATCATAATACAAGCATAAGAAAGAAATATTAAAAACGAAGAAGAAGCAAGGACTTAAGGGCAAAGGTGAGTACTCTAAAATTGATAGTTAGGATGAGATTTCACTAGAAGAAGCAGCTTGACAAAGCAGCAGTTACAAGATCACAAAAACATCTTCTCTGGGGCAATATGTTTTTTAAGCAATCCCATGTTGAATGCAATCCACAAACATTTATATGAATATAGATTTAAATAAAAGAACAAAAAAATTAAAACATTAAAATTAATTTTAAAATTCTATACCCATCGGTAAACCGATGGGGAGGGAGGAGATGGGCTTACCTTCGTCGGAGACCACAACGCCGGCGAGAGGAGGAGCACGTGCGGCGAGGGGAGGAGCACAACACCGGCGACGTCGAAGAACCAAGGTGGCAGATCTGTCAACGGGGAAGAAGCAGCTGCGGAAGGGAGAGGAGCACGTGCAGATGGGAGAAGAAGAAGGCAACGCACGTCGCCGGAGAAGAAGACACGCCAGTCTCCGGAGAAAGCAAGGGAGACGGAGGCAGGTGCGGCGAAAGGAGGAAGGAGGAAGTTTGCGCGGGGGAGAGGAAAAAAAGAGAGGGGTAGGTTTTAAGTGGCAGACATCTTTACCGACCCCAGTACCGACCGAATTTTCGGTCGGTAAATAACCCTTAATTAATTTCTACGACCGAATGTAGGTCGGTCGCTAATTTTGAACTGTCAGCCAACTTCTCCGACCGAACGATTGTTTCGGTCGGTATTTCCAACGGTTCTCAATACCGTCGGTATTGGTCGGTCGCAAATTATGATTTTTCTTGTAGTGTGTGAATGTGTTAGCACATTAGGTAACAGGAAATTGATAAATTGGGTAACAGGAAATTGATCGCCCTGTTCAGGGAATTGAGATGTTTCACTGATTTGGAAACTTGAGAGAAATGGTAAAGCTGGTTTCCCATTGCATATGCAGTGGTGCCCATTTGCTTGATTGTTACAATATTGCAGAAGGTGGTGGAGTAGGTTCATTGTTCATATTTTGAGTCTTATTGCTCTGTTGTGAATGGATCTACAGGACCACAATTCCATCTCATTGCGCCCACTGCAAATGATGATCAGTTGGGTCCACAGGCCTTTGAGAAGGAGTTCAAGAGCTAGGCGTTATTCGAGTAGGTTGCAAGGATATGTGTGGAATGCCACGTCACAAGGAGCATAACGAACTCAAGCTCACCTCTGAGTTCATTAATTGGGAAGAATTACCAGAAAGTGGTTATGTCATGATTATTGAGTATTTTGTTGTTTCTCTCTCATCTTTGCATTCTCTCTGTTCTCAACTCCCTCCTGAATTGTTACTTACACAATTTTACACTTGTATTTCCCTCACAATCAATACAAAATTTCCAAAATTCCTTTGTTGACTTCTTATCTGCTATTACTGTTACATTATTTCCCCTTTTGCGATAATTATTCAATTCATTGGTGCTTTCATTGACCCTCTACAGAGATAGTAGAGCATCAAACCCGTTACAAAAGTCTGGATGACAGCGTGAAGGCCATTGCTGATGCGCAATCCACCTTGCGTCACGATGTGGATCGCTTGACCTCGACATTTGATGATCAGAAACGGCTTCTTCAAGAAGTGGTGGGTCAGTTGTCGACATTGACTTCGCACAAACAAGTTGATTCTGGCACTCCCTCGTATTCACGCGAAGCTTCTTCTTCTTTGGAAGTACCGAGTTTTAGTTCCCACATAAACCTGCTCCGATTCAGATGGCTCGCTTCTCGGGCGTGAATCCGGATCATTGGGTACTGCTAGCTGAACGATATTTTGATTTCTATCAAATTTCGTTGGAGGATTGTGTAACCATTTCCTCCTTTTATTTTGATGACTCCGCAGCCGATTGGTATGATTGGATGCATCGGAATCGTCAGCTCAATGGGTGGAAGGCGTTTACTACGGTGATATGTATGTATATATGTATGTATGTATATATGTATGTATGTATCTCTCATTAAAATATTAAATACACATTAAAAACATGATTATTTCATTTTATTATTATAAGAATAAATTAGAGTTCTGTTAGACTTATTAAGAAAACTCAAGCCGCTTTAACCTGAATATGTTTAGTTTTATAACATAGGTCCTACTTAACTAAATTTGCATGATTTGTATGAACAAATTCATGATCATATAAATTTAGAGGCAAGGTTAGGAATAACATATAAGATATTCAAGATCGCTATCTACCTAATTTACGTTTAGTTGATTTATTGAGGAAATTCAAGATCAACTAAATTTGAATGATATCCTAGTCAACTAGAGAGATTAAAGTAATCTTTCCAAATAGTAGTGTGGGTTATTATTTCTAATAAAATAGTGAAAGTAACCAAATACATTATCAAAATCTTAATTTTATTTGGTAGTCATAACATATAACAAATACTTGCTTTTCTTACATTTATATTTTGTTCTTAGAAGAATTTACCTTGTTTTGTATAGTTGATAATAAGTTAATGAATTCAATTTTTTGGATATAATTTATGTTTAAGTAGAGTTCTCAAAGTTAGATAGAAAAGTTGCATGCCCATTCTGCAATTTTGTTTTAATCCATGTTGAGGATTTGGTATTAAAGTTTTAGAGATATATTAACATCATATAAATGACAAAATATATTAACATTTTAAGTTGACTAATGTCTCATAAACTTTAATGGTAACACGTAAGATGAATGTCAATACTAAGATAGCATAATACAAGACGCGTTGCATAAAGTAGAACTCAAACGTATAGTACCTTACTAAAATTGCTTTACTCAATTTAACCTACTAAAACCATAAATACGAACTACATTCAAAGTCTTTCTTTAGTATGATAATAATTGTCATAAGAAGAAAATGATTGTATGACTTTTCTCTCCTATATGAAATATGATAGAGATCATATATATTTCTAATCCATACTTATGAGTATATGATACTAAATATGGATTCAACATTACTATAATATTCAAGGCATGATTAAAAATAAATTGTTAAGAAAAGGCAGTTGATTCAATCTTATACAAATAGTTTGTATACATATGTGATGTGTTAGAAACTTATGCTTAATATAAGTGGAAAAAATAGGGATAACCAATTCTAAAGTGTCTAACCTTTTAAGATTTTTCAATTCTGTGTCTAAGCTTTTAAATCTTTAATTAAGTGATCAATCTTTTAAAACCTTAGCAGTTCATTTCAAAACATTGGTTCTACTATTACTAATTTGTTGATTTGACTAATATAATCTTTAATATTTATGACATGTAGATGTCTACGAAGAAAAATAGTGGCTATAGTTAAACTAGAGTAGAGAGAAATTTTTCAGGTGAACACCTATATATTATGAATAACAGAAATTTATTATTCAAATCAACAAATTACTAACAAAACTAACATTTTAAACTAAACTATTAAGATTTTAAAAAGTTGATCACTCAATTGAAAATTTTAAAAACTTAGACATTGGATTGAAAAATTCCTAAAAGAATGGACACTTTAGGATTGCTTATACCATAAAAATATAAATTTGGATAATGAGACTATCTTTTTATGCCATATTGGTTAAATCAATTTGATAAAAATCATAAGGTAATAAACAAGGATATATGTATCATTTTGAATATGAACTATATGAAACTTGTGCAACTTATGTTGATGAATAACTAAATAAACCATTGGTGAAAGGATGACAATGATATTAAAATGTCAAATTTATGGATATGTTGTTTTGGATATAATAATAATTTATAAAAGTATGATCCTTATATTTCATTAGCTGTAATAATGACTTTATATGATATAGTCATATGTACTAAATGAAAGATTAATTAAAAACTTTGAAAAGTTGAAAATATTTAAATCTAAGTAGAAATTAAACATTAAAAATACTTAATCACTTTAATGAGATCATTGTGATGAGATTTAAATTTTTAGATATTTATAGGGAATGAGATTCTTTAGTAAATTTCTCCATAACTAAATTCCATACTAGTATAGAAATACGTAAGGAGGAATATATAATATCTAGTATGGAATTTAGTTATACTGTATGATGTAGTATTTGTTCCCTTTATAGTTATGCCTAGTACTACAACTTACCTTCAATAGTTCTAATTATGTCAATTATTAAGATTTTATATTAGATATGATGATAAGACTCAAAAGAGTCAAAGTTAATGATTTCATAAGATAAATATGCATTGCAAAATAAATTAAGTTAAAATTATAATTATTAGATTCATACTATATTTATATATTATCCCTAGCTAGATTGTATTAATCAAGTTGAAATTGATTATACAATTTGAGAAACTTTATGATTAAATACATTATATTTATATATTAATTAGGCCTAAATAAGATTTACTATCTCAACTTATTTATTAAATACATATTTAATAAATAAGTTGTGATAGTGAATTTTATTTAGGCCTGATTAATATTTAATTATAATTAAAGTTTAATTAAACTTATAATTTAATTTTAATTAAATTACTGAAATGTTATAAATCTATTATAAATAGGCTTAGGTTCCAAGAAAGCTAGAATCATTACATACATAAATAAGACATGTTCCACCAGCTAATTAAGAATAGAAACTCATAGACTGATCGCTTGTAGTCCTCTTCTATTAAAATAATAATAATGCAAACTTTTTCTAATAAAATGGGATGGTTATCTGCAACTGAAATTTGGACTTTGTTGATAAACTCTTAAAGCCTATAAATTATATGCCAAGCTAAGTTTTACAGCATTCTGACAAGAAATAGCAATCATCTCCTACTCTCATTACAATCTATTGAAGCAATATATTTTAAACAAACGCAATTTCAATTTAATAGTTAGAAATGCCGCTAGGTTGGGAGATGTTTACATATTTATAATTTCCAATTTTAAAAAGGATATGGATTTAAGTATCGTGCTATCTTTGCAAGAATGCAACTTCATGGTATACTTTGTGTGGAAAAAGTAATAGAAAACGATATCCCACCAACTTCTATACGTGGTACATGACCAAATTCATCTTCATATTTCGTATTTAATGTTTCTCGTGACTTTATCCTTTAAAATTATTATTTAAATAGACATAAAAATAAAATTATTTTTAAAAAAATGATTTTTATAAAATTCTTAAGCAATTTTTACTACAAAGATTGCAAGTAGAAGTTGTAACATACATTAATTTCCGTTACCCAATATATGAATTCGAAGCAGTTTAGAATTAGTTCCAACATCCGTATCTTTGGTTTATGCTCATTGATTGCCAGTAATATAGTAGCAGTATAGTGCTAATATGCTATCAGGCCTAGCAACGAACTGAATTGCCACCAGTAAGCTGGAGAATGCAGTTTTTAGTGCGAGACAACAATTGCATCTGGGCGGCAGTTTCTGGTCACCAGAAGATGGGCAAGTCATGTAGTCGACATCCAAGCAGTACAACGGGCAAGCTGTGGCTGCTTCAACTTCAAAACCCATATCCGTTGATGCAATTCCTGATATTCATGAAGTTTGAAGGAACAAGAACTATAACCCAAAAATGTAAGAAAACAGGAAACAAAAAGAGAAGGTACGTACCATTAAGAATGAGAAGAGCAAATATTGCTTTGTAGCTACCCATTCTCTGTTACCAATGTTGTGAGGTTATGGCAATGGAGAATACTTATATAGAACCCCTCCCTGCTTAAACTTATGTTTAAATAATCCTTATCTTAGTTTTAGCTGGCTTTAATCTTGTAGCAAAACAACTTATGTTTAAACAATCCTTATCTTAGTTTTAGCTGGCTTTAATCTTGTAGCAAAACAACCTTTGATTTGGCCTAAGAGTTGACATACTATGTATGATATTATTACATGTAATTGTGTGTTTGATAAGACAAATAAAATTAAATCCCTTGATAAAATATTAAGTATACGTTAAGAACGTGATTGTTGCTTTCTATTATTACAAGAATAAATTAAAGTTTTGTTTATTGTTAGGCTTGTTAAGCAAACTCAAGTCGCTTTAACTCCAATATGTTTAATCTTATAACAATAAGTCTTAACTAAATTTGCGTGATTTGGATGAGCAAACTGACGATGATATAAATTTCGAGTTAGGGTTAGGAATAGTATTTAAGATATGTTTTGGTAAAAGTTGCCACCTAACAATTCTAAAAGTTATATGAAATAGATTGATAAAATTGTTATCTACCTAATTTAAATTTAGTTGATTTATTGAGCAAACTTAAGATCAACTAAATTTGAATGACATCCTAACCTTCCAAAGAGATTAGTCTTTTTGAAGAGTGGTAAGGATTATTATATCTAATAAAATAATGGAAGTAACCAAATACATGATCAAAGTCCTAATCTTATTTGGTAGTTATGACATATAACTAATACTTACTTTTCTTATATTTATATTTGTTTTGAATAGAATTTACCTTATTTAGTATAGTCGATTCTAAGTTAATTACCTTAATTTTTTGGACATAGCAAAATTCCATGTTGGGGATTTGATATTAAAGTTTTTTTTGAAAGGAGAAGTACAAACATATTAAGCTACTAGGCGGGGAAAAAAAACCAGATATATCCTCCAAAAAGATAGTGAAGCAACCTACAGGCGGGTTGTGATACCAATAGATGCCGATGTCTAGAGATCTGTCATAGTTAGCTAGCCAATCCGCAGCTCTATTCGTTTCACGGTAAATGTGTCTAGCTTTCACAGTCCATTGGCGGTGTAATAATTGAGTGATCCCCAAAAGTAACGCGTTATAAGGCACAGAGGATAGGGAGGAGGATGATAATAAATTGATGACGGTCAAGGAATCAATGTCCAGTTCCACCCTCTGATATCCCATATTCCATGCCAGTGATAATCCAGTGAAAACTCCCCAGAGCTCTGCACTAACTGAAGTGCAATAACCAATATTACGCGCAAAGCCCCCTAGCCATGCCCTTGTACTGTCCCTGAGGATACCATCAACATTAGCCCGTGAAGTCGACGAGCGAAATGCACCATCAATGTTGAGACGAACCAATCCCTGAGGAGGGTTACTCCAGCCAACAAGAATCTCCACCCGGTGTTGTGGACAAAGTAGAGCACGTTCTACCAGCATTTTGACATGAAAGATCGAATGTACATACTGAGTAACTACTACCTGAGGATTACTCAGCCAGGAAAAAGGAGGATAAAAAATTGAGTTGTTACGCCAAATCCACAGGAACCAGCATGCGATGCCAAAGAATACCGACCAATCAAACCCGTGAATCATCTGATGTGGGCGCAAGTTATCCAGCAACCATTGATTCTTATCCGTCTGGAAGAACTCATCAGAGATAATGTTACTATGAACATCTCGCCAGACTTGCCGAGCTCGGCATCCGTTGTGAACTATATGTAATATCGATTCCACTTCCCTGCAATGTAGGCATGAAGGATCTGTTGTTTGATGCCTGCGAGTTCGTTGGTGATTGGAGGGAAGTTTGTCACGAGCCAGTAGCCATAGGAATGCACGAAATTTTGGTGGACCATCCCATTTCCAAATCCTATCCCAGAAACTGTTGCGATGATTGCACGGCTGTCTAGTGATCAAATTGTAGGCTGAGCGAATGGAAAAGGTTCCTGTCGGGGAAACGCCCCAAGATATACGGTCCGGACCATAATGAGGGCTTGGAGGTAGAATACCAGCAATCGCCATACAAATCTCGGGTGGGAGGAAACCTTGGAACAATCTCCATTGCCATCCTCCTCGGGTATCCACAAACGCCCGGACTGGTTTATGAAGTAAATGGGTTGGAATAGGCCGAAGTGGCCTGGCTTGAAGCGGCCCAAAATCATGTACCCATGCGTAACACCAAAACTGTGTCTGTTCTCCATTACCCACCACCCATTTCAATCCGTTCAAAACATGCTCCCAGACCGATGTTGTACCTCACCAAACCATTGACCCGCCTGAAGCTACAAGATGAGTAGGGATAGTGGTGCGGTTAAGCTTGTATTTAGCACTTAAGACCAGTACCTATAATGCCTCAGGCCGAGTTAATAGTTGCCAGCCAAGTTTACTCAAAAATGCATCATTAGTTTCTCTAATTTTGCGGAGGCCTAAGCCACAATCCTCTTTCGGCTTGCACACTGAACGCCAATTCAATAAACCAGTTTTCTGAAGCTCGTCCGTAGACCCCCAAAGGAATCGTCTAAGAATCCTTTCGAGATCGTCGCATAATTGACGTGGCAGTCTCACAGTTTGCATAGTGTAGTTTGAGACGCACACCAACCCATGTTCATTCTTGTCATTGTCAATCCCTAGCGTTGAATTTTGACAAATGAACCACTGCAATGTAGGAAAGTTAACATTTTTAATGGTAGATTTCATAAATGTTTTGAATTTTCAATGAAATTTTATTTTTTTCAACCCTCCCACATAATCTAACTAATAAAATATAATTTAAAATTTGATATTGTTTATTAATTTCTTTATATTTTAATTTAAAATTTTATTTTAGCTTGTTATTTTAAAAATAAATTACTATTTTCTCCTTAAAAATACTAAATTTATGTAATCTTTTTAATAAATTATATTTGCAAAATTTTAGGTTCTTTATTTATCTCCTTATATTTTAATTAAAAAATTTTAAATTATTATTATTAGAAACTAATTATTATTTTATCAAAAATTTGTTTAATAAATTAAATTATTAACTAGTATAATAACTTGGAGTCCTCTTCTATTACAATAATAATAATGCAAACTTTTTCTAATAAAATGGGATGGTTATCTACAACTGAATTTGGACTTTGTGGATAAACTTTTAAAGCCTATAAATTATATGCCAAGCTAAGTTGTACCGCAATCTGACGAGAAATAGCAGTCATCTCCTACTCTCATTACAGCCTACTGAAGCAATATACTTTAAACAAACGTAGTTTCAGTTTAATAGTTATAAATGCCTCTACGTTGGGAGATGTTTACATATTTATAATTTCCAATTCAAAAAAAAAGGATACGGATTTAAGTATTGTGCTATCTTTGCACGAAAGCAACTTCACGGGTGTGGAAAAAATCCATAACTTCATATTTTCTGTCTAATTTTACTTTGTCTAATGAAATTTCAGTCATTTATTTTGCAGGCTCCATGTGAATTTCATGCAAGATTTACATAAATAAATGACCAAGATTCATTGAATACAATAAGACACTATAATATTAGACAAAAAATCTGAACTCGTGAAAAAAATAAGAGAAAACAATTTCCCACTAACTCCTATCATCTGCATATTTCGTAATATTTAAATAGACCTAAAATAGAATTATTTTTTATTATAAAATATAAACCTATTATTAATTTTTGCTCAAAGTTTCTGCCAAAATAATCTGATCAAAAACAAACAAATGAACCCTAAAAAGCAAAACCAGGATTGCTCCCTTTGTAGAATTAAGACTAATAAATGATAAATATATATGTTTGAGATGGCGTGATCTTTCAAAAGTGAATTATTGATCTGATTTCTACAATTTTACTTGGAATTGTTATCTGACGAGATCTTTAGATATCGTTTTTCCCTTTGTTCTCTATTTCATTGATAACAAAATAGAGTCTTTGATTTACGTTGCTTAAAATAGAATACAAGCTGATTTCTTTATCCATTGAAAAATGATAGAAATTCTATAATCCTCCACATTCTTCTCAGTCTCCTCCTCATTCACCTCACAGCGTTGTTGACTCAGTGTCATCCTCAAACATACCATTGGAAATTGACCGAGCAACTGACCTACTAATGGCAGTTTCAGTTGCTGCTGAGATGCACAGGAACAAAGTCAGGGAGCTTGCTGTTTCAGCAATGAGTGAGTTTGTGAAAAAAGCACTTGCAGGAGAGCCTCTATGGCAAGTTCAAGTGGATACAGGAGTTGAAGCACTAAATGAAGATGAATATTTACATGAATTTCGGGCATTAGATATGAGTCTGAAGGAAATAATGAAGATGATTATTCAGATGGATGTCCCTGATCCTTTTCCCAAAAATGTTGACGTAAACAACGAAGTCACTAGTAGATTGTATATAGACAAGCTTCCAGTACTACCAAGAGAAATTACTCATCCAGATTATCTCTCCACTGAATCTTCACGAGAAGTAGGGTTTGTTAGTGTCAGTCCTGCTAACCTCGTTGAGTGGTTTATGGATGTGGTGGGTTTTTATAGTTTTCTCCTTTTTATGTACAGTTATTGATCTTTACTCAATGTAGTATTAATAACTTCTTAGTCTTCACCGAGCAGAAGCAATGGTCATCATTGTTCGCCAATATCGTGTCAAAAGTGACAAAACTTGGGGAACTTTCAACAGGAGTTGCTGGGACCTACGATGGCATGCTACTAGTGGTATGTTTTAGCATGAACTTTGATTGTTCCCCTATTCTAATTTCATCTCTATGAACTGAAGCATTCAAATTGAGATAGAATGTAATCGTGTAACATGTTTAGCAGTTCGTAATTTCTCAATGACCGACTGCTAGGTGGAGATTGCATGACACAACAAATTTCAGAAAATGTTAGTTGCTTTATATCTCAAAGTTTATCTCATTAATCATATGATGGTTTCATTATAAGCGTAATGGTTTATTATTATATCTTTTAACGTTTTATCCGTGACAGTATAAACATGATTACACATATTTGTTATTTATAGAATATGAATAATTACTTGAACACAGGAGTTTCAGAAGATGAACATTTAAGATGATTTTATTTTTTACTTTTACATTCATATGATCAGATGCATATTTTTATAATATAAGGCCACCCTTAATTTCTCCCAATTCTAACGATGTTTCAGATGAGGGCAGAGTTTCATATGCCTACTCCACTTGTACCTATCCGAGAATGTCAATTTGCAAGGTACTGTAAACAGGTTGGCCCGAAAGCATGGGGAATCGTTGACGTATCCTTGGATAACTTATTTCAGTATCCGGTGATAAGATTCCGGAGAATGCCTTCTGGTTGTTTAATCCAAGAATTGCCTAATGGACACTCTAAAGTAATCCACCATATATAGCACACATCTAGATTAATATAAAACTGATTCCTCGAGTAATGTAGTTGAAGGCCAACTTTGTTTGCATGATCTTTCTTTCCAGGTTACATGGGTTGAGCATGCAGAGGTGGATAATTCCTTAGTCCATAGGCTTTTCCGGCCACTGGTTTACTCTGGTTTCGCATTTGGGGCAAAGCGTTGGTTCGGGACTCTGATTCGACAATGCAAACGGATTGGAGCTTTTATTCCTGGAACTGTTCACAGGGCAAATGGATGTAAAGAGATATCACTGTTTTCTAATTGGCTATATAGGAACTTGTCACATTCAATTGAAGAAACTGCGGTGTTATTCCGATATATGGGATAGAAATATCTTTATTGACCTCAATTCTCTAGGAGCTCTTATAAGGAACACTAGATTCAGTTAAGGCTTTTCTTTGGTATTTGTTGCAGTCCAACTAGAACAAATTGGAAAAGAAGGATTGTTAAGGCTTGCCGAAAGAATGACAAGAAGCTTTGTTTCCAATGTTAGTGCTTCCACCGAGAATCAGTACTGGAAGTTGTCTGGTATTGATGGTGTTGAAGATTGCAGGCTTATGAACAAGATAGTTCCTTTGTGCCCTGGAGGTTCAATGAACACAATAGCTTTTTCAAGTTCCCTCTGGATTTCAGTTTCACCAAAGAAGGTGTTTGATTTTGTGATTCATATGGATTGTCGAAACAAGGTATTCCTCCGTTGTCTTGAAAGAATGATTTGCTTAGTACTTTCGATAATATGGATCTCTATTGATCTTATGCTTGCATGTGATCTTCCTTAAAACCCAACATACTGTTAATCTCGTAACATACTCGTGTATTTCAGTTTGTGTTTCGACACTTGCATATTCCAGCTTTAGTGGTCTTCCTTTCCTATTTAGTACAGTTGTTCATTGCATACATATCAAGAATACCTATCAAGTTCCTCTGATCCTTCACGCAGTGGGATATTCTAAATGGAGAATATGTAACTCAAGAATACGTGCACATCATGACCGGAGACAATCCTGAACACGGGGTTTCCATCGTTGGAGTAAATGTAAGTTTTGCTTAACACAAAAACTTCCGTTGCCAGACAGAATTTACATACACAACCCATAAACAAGAACCTACCTCGACATTGCAGTCTGCACAAAAAACTGAAATTATGTACTTGCAAGAGTGCTACAGCGACGAGATGGGATATTACTTTGTTTATGCTCCGATGGATCTACCGGCTGTGAGCATTGTGGCTAGTGGTGGCAATCCAGACTCTATGAACATTTTGCCGTCAGGGTTTGTGATACACCCAGATAAGCCTCCAGTGGATGGACAGCAACCTAATGGATGTATTCTGACAATGGTATTTCACGTTGCCAGTGATTTATGTGACGGAAAATGGCCTAAACCATCTGAAGTTTCTGAGGTCGCTTACGGGATCCTTAAACAAACTGGTTTCAACATCACTCGAGCAGTTCTAAGTGGCGATGTGTAATACAGCTATTGGTAAGCTTACTCACTTCTTCGCTCTCCTCTTGTGGATACCGTTACTATTCCAAGGCTTCAATTGTTTTTATGATCTTCTGTGGAATCTAGGAATGTGTGAGCCCTATCGTTTGCTTTCCGAAGCAGTTAATATATGTCTAGAATTTGTGATATGCTTTTCTACAACCTCGTACTGCCTCAAGAACAGGAATTGAAATACATTAGTCTATCGTCAAGAGACAGTATAGTAAGTTGGGAACAATAAATATAATACAAATTAATTATACAGCAATTATCAAATAGGAATTGTAGTTTAATCAAAGTCAAAAGAATTTAGCGATCGACTTAAGTTAAATGTAATGCAAATATTTAGAGTCACACGTGATTGACCGTTATATGCTTTAAATTTTTCTATGAAATCGGACTAACACATTTCCTTTTCTTATTGCAATGCCGAAGTGGGGTGGAAACCAAGAAGATGGTAGAAGAAATGAGGAGCCGAATCAAACATAAATAGACACATATGAGGTGTAGATTACACAACTAGAAAATAGAGGTAAACCGCATAAGACCATAAGCTAAGTACTTTCTCTAGTCCTTGTACCTCTTAAAACTTAAATGTAGCGTGTAATGTTGTGACAAATATATTTGAGTAATCTTCTTGTTTTGCTTAAATATTTTATACAAGATGAAGAAAGCATAAATAATTGTGAGAGGGTGAATACTATAGGCTCTTCCCCTTACTTCTCACAGTTTTCTCCGTGCCACTAAAGATAGGCGATAATGTTTTATTTTCTTAGAATTGTTTCATTTGATTAGGATTTGTGAAATTACTAATTCCATACAAACTACATAACAATTCCTTCCACTCAAACTGCTACTAGCAAGTTTTCAAATATTTAAAACTTTAATCTTTCTATTTTCACATTCAATCATTTTGAAGGTAAAATATTGGATAGTTTACTATGAGAACCGGTGAAAATTTAAGTTTATTAACATTTGGAGATAAGAGTTGATTGTGTGACTAATGCAAAACGATAGGAACTCTTTCGATAATAAAAAATAATAGTTAAAAATCAAAGAAGGATCTAATCCTAGGCGTAGTGAAATAATAACAAATTTTTTTTTGTTTTGATTTTTTGAAGCCAAGGTTACTTAAATTTCATAAAATGATTGGAACATAATTTATAATAATGAATGAATTTTAATTTGTACTTTATTTCGAAGCTTGATCATTTTCTTATCGTTTCTTCTGAACCATTTCCGAAATTAGCTTACCTCAATAACCATAGTCGCACAAATGTCTGATCTTTAACAATATTCACAGAAAGTGTTGATAGAATTCCACAAATATTGTAGAAAGAGTTAAGGAAAAAATATCAGTTCCTTTAGAGCTTAAGCCTATTTATAAGGTTTTGAACATTTTATTAATTTAATTAAAATTAAAATATATGTCTCATTAGGTTCTCAAATATATTTATAATGGATATAAGTTCTAACTCCACATTTTATTTGTAATGGATATAAGTTGTAACTCCATATTTTATTTAGGATTAATTCTCTAATTAAATAATTTATGTCTATAGATTAAGATTGACATCTAACAACACGTCAAAACTACCTAAATATTTATGAATTTCAAAGTGGTTTTGACTAACCTTTATGTACATGTTTTTTTTTTGTATAATTTAATCTCTTCATCATATATTGTTTCGATTATATATAGAACATAAAATTAATATCTACTCAATTTGAGTCCAATCATGTTAGTTCTCTACCATTAGTAATTGGTTCTTCCAATGATATTTGTAAACTATTTTACAAAGTGTTGTTCCAACTTAGCCAAGGTTTTCTTAAATCAATAATAATCTAGAACAAGGGAATATTCTCCCGAATCATTTTAGGATGATGAATCATATATTAATTACTCAATTACCTCCATATAGTTCATGTTATACCAACAACTACTGACTAAACTACCATTGACTACAATAGGTCATAAATAATATAAAAATATAACAATTCCTATATGACATTCTTTAGAGATCTCAAGTTAAAGGATCACTTATACAATCTTGACAATGAGAATTTCTATAGACATAAGGTAATATTTCAAATGGATTTCTCATATAGGGTTAGTTCAATGAACTTGTTCTCCTACTTCTTTTATAAGGAAAATATAACGTTTGTTAGTTTTTTTACATTCTATTTACGTCTAAATATATTAATAGAACAATAACTATGAACAATTTAGAGATAATAGATAAATGCAATATGAATATTATAATTATGATCTCATCATAATTTCATTTGCGATGTATATTTATCACATAGAATTTATCATATTCATCTAAACATGTATAAGATAAAGAATTTCCTTAAATAATTATGTCACTAAACTAAACACCTATCCAAAGTCACCCTCTCAATAATCATTTGTAGTTCTATTTCTAATTTATTTTGTGCTCCTATTGCCTCTCTTATTTCAAATATCCTTCCATTTATACATTAATAATCTTCCACCATGTAAATCCTTTAGCACAACTTTCATTCCCCTTCTTCTTTCTTTGATATACTCATGTCTGTGGTAATGTTCTTTATCCCTCATATGTGAGATATCTATTACTGGCTGGTTTGATCTTCTCAAGAAGAAACATTAACAACCATTTACATCTTTTTGCACTCCTAGTCAAAAATGATGATTTTTAACTAATTATAAAGGTTATGTGTATAGTAAATTAAATTAAATCAAATACACTATCATATCATCTCATCTATGTTAGTAAGGTACTTTCATAGCTCCCTTTCAAAACTCAAATTAAAGGACACAAAGAAACTATAAAAATCTTTATTTGGGACAATCCAAAAGAGCATACTCGAGCATTTCCTTTTTTACAATTACAAAAATGGGAATAATATAAAGAAAATAAAAATAAAATTACAAGAATTTATGTAGTTTGACTAATCTATATGACCTACTTTTATGGGTATGGAAGTATAATTCATTGTTTTAAGAAAGATGATGCAAGGAGAAATATAACAATCTCCCACTTACAAAGCCCTTAAGAGGTATTTATAATGTGAGATTATAGGTAAGAAGTCTAAGTATAAGAGCACTTTATTTCTACATAAGTCTAAGGATACTAAAACTTTATTTCAAAGTGTCCTTAAGAAATGTGCCATGAATCCATTGCCAATCCAATTTTCACATTAGTTCCAATTTACTAGTAGATTATTTATGCATGCATGGAAACACCGGTAAGTCTGACGTTGATCATAAGTATCACTCTAGTGTTTATTTGCTACTACTTCTTAAACTTACCTTTGCATTATAAGATTGATTCCAATCTTATACCTTTGTCTTATAACTATTCACCTTGACTTGAATTCTCTAATATCTAACTAAGAAATACTTTATGTAATACAAGCCCCTAAAGGTTTCAGGTTATGTGAGCATTGATCAAGTCCAATCCATGCTAGAACTTCTCTGTAAGTAAAGACTTTGTTAACATATATGATAGGTTCTTAACTATGATAGGTTCTTAACTGTACTTATCTTTTATATAGATATCACTTTATTCTTAATGACATCTCAAATAAAATTCAATCTGATATCAAAATGCTTTGATCTCTTATAATAGATAAGATTTTTAGCCAAGCTTAGTGCACTTTAACTATCATAGTAAATAATAGAGTCTTGCACATCCACGCCTAAACTATTAATAAGACCATGCAACCATATACCTTCTTTAACTATACAAGATCAAATTGTCAATGTTGCCAACTTACTGACCTTAGTAATGAGCTTGCAACCTAGTTTTTAGGTTATCACTTTTGTTTGTGTTGGATTGAATTAAGCTCAAACAGTTTTGCTCTTTTTTGTTATGTCTAATATTATGTCATTAATTGGAGGTCTATTGTTAACTTAACATTATGCAATGGAATAATTCATCGTAACGAGTCTTTGTGTTTTTTTTGCTTGACGGTAATTTTATCGAACAGTTGATGTTCATGTATAGGAATCCTATTGTTTAAGTTAAACTCTGACTTTTACTGGCTAGTGGTTAAAGTGGATGTGCGTGTTTGTAATCATTGTTCATTTATGTTGCATATTTGCGTAGTTGAATTATCCAAGTTACTAATGCTAATAAATATCATTAGACCGATTGTATATACTAACTTAGAGTAATTTTAGGGTAAATCTATGATGACCATATTATTGATTTATTTCTTTTATTTAATGTAACTGTTTGGATTGATATATTGTGATTTAATTACGTGCTTAATATATGTTTTAGTAAATTCATAATATTAGTCCATAATCTGATTTCATAACATAGAGATTGAAAAATCCTGTGTATGAATAGATTTACCATAATTGGAAGGATTTGATTGCAACCCTAGAGATACGATGACATAAATCCTCTGGTTTAAGGTTAAACATAATAGTAGAATTTATCAATTAGTAAAGCAATCTTAGTACCTTTAACCTGAATAATATCGATTGATAACTCTAAGATTTCTTATTTTAGTAGTCTCAAGTGATTTATTAGCATACCATAGGAATTTTCATGATTCAATAGTCAACAAAAACAATTGCATAATAAAAGATCAATTAATTAAGGGTTTTTAGGGGGATTTATGACCTAGCATTAATTGTTGATATCAATAGTTCTTGAGTGATTTTTTATTTTTTTATTCAGTATTGTTGCGTATTTTATTTTAATTTTTAAGTTTTATTTATGTTTATTGAAAATAAAAATTAAATAATAAGATATTGGCAATTACTAATAATCATCGTCTTCGTGAGATCGACTTGTACTTGCAAGTACTAGCTATAGTTACTCCGTGCACTTACGGATAACTCATAATTGACACTTAACATAAATCAATCAGAAAACACCCATTCTAGAGTTGAAAATCAATAGGGAATAAGAAAAGAGAGTAGTGGAGACAATTAGAAAGAGAATGAGAGCCATGGGATGGAAAATTTTAGATATAAGAAGCATAAGTCCTATTGTGATGATAAATAGGAACTTAACATTCAAACAAGGAGTTGGCTAAAAATTTAAGCTGAAATGGTCATGCTGGTGACTTTAAAACTAGCATGTTATGTTTTAAGTAGTTTTCCCCCCCTTATTTTTATGTTGTTTTAGTGAGTTGAGTTTAAGGATATTCATGGCATGAAGTGTGTCTAAGTTCCTTCTCCGAAGCCATCACCACCAAAATCACCAAAAGTATTCTTACCCTTATTTTTATTCCTTCTTTTGCTAATTATATTTGTTGTGTGTGTTTTTTATTTGTGTTCCATTTTTCACATTAAGTAGAATATGTTTTTCAAGTTTAGGAGCATGTATGTAACTGCATATCATTTATGTGTGACTTTGCATTTACATTATGTTAGTTTTTGAATATGTTAGCAGTGTGTAAAATTTATGTTGCATGATGATCCATTGTGTATTCGTGCAATTGTTTCAATGACATGAAATTGAAATGAATTTGATTGTCTATGAATATGATCATTTAATTTGCAAAGATACATTAGCTTGTGAAGTTGTGTTTAAAGTTTTTTAACATGAATATGCATGTTGATTAGAATATTATACCTATTATTTTGTTTATGACACTTGTTTAGATGCACTTATAATTAAATTAAGGTAAATTGGTAAGCATCATTAGTAGCCTTTCATAGGAGTGATTGATTAGGAAGAATTGATGTATGTTAAAAAAATGGAATAAATGTGTTAAATCAATTTCATATTCCACTAACCCTTTTTGAAAAAATTGGGTTAAGAACAGAGCTAGTAGCCAGTTGTGAGTTATGATATAGCTTACCTTCGTGTCAAAAGACTAGAATCACACTCTAAGAAAGCTTGATAAAATGTAACTTAGTTAATTAATTGGGAGATATTCATCATATGATGTTTGCTTTCGCGTTAAAAGACTAGGTGACCATTAAATAAAATCTAAAAATATAATGTTGTCAATAAAAGTGGACATATTGATATTCTTATTAAATGTAAAAAAAATCCATGAATAGGTATTTACTGATGGCCTACCTCTTTAATTTGTAAATAAGAATGACAATATGCTTACAAGTGCTACAGATTTATGAATAGGGTTTCAATATTTTGCTTGATATGTGTATTTAAATCAAAGCACTTAAACATAAATGAAAGAAGTTAGTTTGTTGGAACTTTTTGAGTGATTGATGTTTGTGGGTAAGTTAATTTCATAAGATTTGATGTTATTATACCATTATTGCATTATTGCATAATTATATGATTATATGTGTATTATGTATTGTGTTTTACATTTTATGTTTTGTTGTTTTACTTTTTCTTGGGGACAAGCAAAGATTTAGGTGTGGGATAATTGACAGGTGTAAATTATAGTATGTTTTCTAAGCATTAGAGTGTGTTTTAAGTGTTTTCTTATCTAATAATCATGTGTTTAGGACTTAGATCTATGTTCTTGTTAGTATTTTCGTAAGTTATATTTGATTGCTATTGATTAGCGAAAGAATGTGATCTTAAATGTATTATTTAAGGGATGTTTAATGTGTTTGATGATGAGTGGAGATAGGAAATTTGAAGAAAATAGGAAGGAGCTAGTGAATAAGATCTTTCATGTTCATGCATGATGCATGATCTTGCAAGAAGGTAGTAGGAAGCTTGGTGAAGTCTCTTTCATAAACGTACAGCCCATGCATGATCGAGACAAACAGGTAGTACAGGAGGATGCATGATTGTGCAATATGCACGATCATGCAAATTTTAGCTTTTCTAGGTCAAGCGATTTTTACTTTTTTATATATATGTATTTGGGTTTTTTTTAACAAAAACAAGTGTGAAAACCCTAGAAAGAGCTCTAAAAAGATCAAGAAGTATTTAAGGCAAAGAAAAGCATAAAAGAGATAGCTTAAAAAAATAAAAGAAGAGATCAAAGATCAACATCCTAAAGAACATAAGGTGTAGAATTCCAGCTTAAGGAAAAGAAAAGGAGACATTCATAATTAATTATCTACTAACTCCTTTTATGTCCTTGTTATTATTGAATTTTAATGATGACTTAATTGGGATATATAGTTATTAGAGTAGTGCTTTAAAGGCAATCGTTTTTAGCACTTTTGTACAAACTTTATTTTGATTAATAAAGTGAAAGACAATTTTCATTAATTTGATATTCATATTTATGAATTGACGTCGATCTTAAATAAAGTTAATGAAGTCCATAATATAAAACATAGCACGAAGGAAATCATGATGATGAGATTCTTGTCATATGCAATTATGTTAGTATCTAAATGATCCCTAGTCATAGGATTAATGAGATAAGACATTGTTAATCTATATAGACTAGCACATGTTATACTCCTTGATTTGATCAAGTAGTGGATCTCATAAGCTGTAAGCATGAGATATTTAGAGTTAACATGTGGATGCTTACTAAGAGTACTAAGTACATCGAATGACCCGCTATGAGATTATTATATGGAAGACCTATCAAATGAAATTGATTAATCTCATCATAGCAATGGTGCAAATATCCTTAAACTTGAGGTACTCAAGATTATCTTAGATACTGATCGTGTGCTTTGACACCATTCCTTGTTGCCTCAAGATGAGGTCACTTATAGGGTGGTGATTGGGTACAGGTATTGGTATTTGAAAGTAATTGAGTAGCTATTAAAGGATTCACCACTCCTGATAGAAGGAGATAATACCCACAGCCTCTTGTCGAGGTCATTATGCAGGAATCTCTAGCCAGAGTAGATGTGTCATAAAGAGAGTCTTCAACGATATAAAGAGTAATAAGATCCCCAAGATGAGAACTAATATCACTTGTACTATATGGGATGTAGTCAGTTTACTGGGAGTTGACATGTGGCCTATACTCCGAACCAAGTAAGGTATAGAATGGTGAAAGGACAAATTGCAAGGTAATTGCCTAGAAAGGCTTGTAAGTCAGATAATTGACTATCAAAGAGTTCGTATGTCAATCCATATAATTTTTGATAAATTGGAGTCATAAAACCATTCATGAATTGCTCAGATTAAAAGATAATTCAAGTGGCCAAAAATTGGGAATCTAAAGGATCACACTTTTAGGAGATTGAGGGAATGTTTTGGGATACTATCGCGATATGATCACGGTCAGAAATGTTGAAAAGGAGTCACGATCATGACCAACTAAGTCATGATCTTGACCACTAATTCCAGCAACATAATAAGTGATTTCTCATCACCTAAAAAGTGAGATCAATAGCTAAGGAGTCTAGAAATGTTTTGGACATTTAGAGGGAGTTAGAGGGAGAATTTCTTTGCATGTCAAGCAAGGGTTGCTTGATGTTTATTGTATGTGATGTAATTCTCTTCTATCCTTCCTATTGAGCATCCTACTTATGTTTCCATCTTGTTTAGTGCTCAAACCTTTCCTGCACACCATATTTCTTCATCTCTATGTGTTCTGCGTTGCTATTGAAGGTGTTTGGTGTTTGCTAGAAGCTAAACAAGAAGAAGATTCAAGAAAGGAGGAGCATTTGCAAGGTACTTATGATGTAATTTCATGTTCTTACATTTTGTTTATACATACACATATATTCTGGGTTTATGGGGATATCCTGGGAGTTGGAATTTTGATTTTGACACTTCTACTGCCTTTCCATACATGTGATGCATGATCCTGGGCCTCTCTAACAGTGTCCTTAAGGTACACAATTTTAATTACATGTTCTTTCAATTTTATCTATTATATACATAAGATTATGAATTTTTGGGGATGTCATGAGGTTGGAATTTTGATTCCAATGCTTTTGCTGCATAGCTATGCATGAGATGCATAGACCTATGGCTCCCCAACAGTAGTATCAGAATGACTTATGCATGTATTAGATGATCTATTGAACATGTGCAAACTATTTTCTAGGTTGTGACTAACATGCATGTTGATTTAGAAAAATTCGTATAAATTTTATAAAATTGTTTTTCTAATTTTCTTTCAAAAAATATTTATAAGATGTTATATTATGTTTCTATCAAAGGAAATTGAAATTGAATGTCATCGACTATTTTATTGTGAATTAATTTCCAGTCTATTCATATGTTGGCTTTTGGGATTTTTGGAAAACATAATGCATGTGTTGATTTTGAAAATTTAGCAATAATTATAGAAAAATGTTTTCTAATTTTTTCACATAAATGTTTATAAGGTGTTATATTATTTTTCTGTCAAAGAAAATTGCAATTGAATGTCATTTGTTATTTTTAATTTCAGCTTGATGCATGTATAAAGTGACGAAAAATTCTGGAAAACTGATGAACATGCATGCTTGTAAATTTCAGAATAATTTTATAATTAATTTTTTATGAATTTCCTTTCTGAACATGCACATATGATGTTGCCACGTGTATGATATGCATGACACCTATTTTTGAAGTGGTTAATATTTTATTCTCTATTTTACATGCATGCTGATGAATATGACAAGTGTTAGTGGACACATGTAATGCTGCTTAATTCCGCTTAGTTTGTAAACAATTCCTTGGAATTAGTTTCTGGAATTTTTTATTAGGCAGAATGTGTATAAGACTCTGTAATTTTTCCATAATTAATTGAACTTGATTCAATTAATAGATTAAGTCAAAGTCAATACTGGTCAGCCTTTTGAAAGCTGACGAGGTTGACTTGCTTGATGTCTTATGTGTATGTGTTTTGATTATAAGACCTTGAAACATTTTTATGAGATAAGAAATGTATTATTTTGATGTTAGTAGTATGCTAAGTGCATGTGTTTGAAATTAGGGCTTCGGAAAATTTCCAGACATCAAATCGGTCTCTTAGTGTCTAGTAGTTAACTCATTTATCTTAATAATTTTAGCCGTCAAGATATTTTTAGCTTATGCTGAAATTGTCTTGATAATTTGAGATGACCCAGGGATGTTTTAGATGACAAATTGATGTTCAGGAATTTTGAAAACGCTAGGGATTAAGTTAGAATTAATCCAAGTAAAGCATTGCATTTCTAGTATGACTAGAAAAGGCATATGTACTAGAATAGAAGTGTTTAATTTGGAAATAAAAATAAATATTAGGGTCCCTAATCGAATCATATTCATGATTCAAATTAGCCAAGACTAACACTAACACCTGATTTGATTCAAGAGTTGAATTGAATCACGACCTTTTGATGAATAGTCAAGTCACAACCTAAATTAAACCTCCTTTGTGTGTTACATGCATGAGATTTTTTTTAAGGGTTAATTAAAAGGGCATGATAGGGAGGTTATGGACATAGGCTCAATTTAATTAAGGCATCCATAATCATGCCATATAGTTATAGTAACTATCTGAATATATATGTGAGATATATATAAGTCCATCCAAGTATTGATGAGACCTAAGAACAAATCTCTCAGCCAAAATATTAGGACTTACACCTTCAATTGATATGGTAAGAACCAGAGTTCTTTAAGAGTTGGGTTATTGGGCAAATCCAAGCTTGCTCCACACGAATATGTTCAAACCATGGAAATTGGATTTTTGAATTAATTGGGTAGTCATAATTGGGAGCGTTAATTTGT
The DNA here is from genome assembly GCA_025531955.1 of Erythroxylum orinocense. Taxonomy (NCBI): domain Eukaryota; kingdom Viridiplantae; phylum Streptophyta; class Magnoliopsida; order Malpighiales; family Erythroxylaceae; genus Erythroxylum; species Erythroxylum orinocense. The sequence goes on along the minus strand of JANZLX010000211.1, from coordinate 5,633,085 downwards.
TGGGCAAACCTAAGGTTAACGTGGATAGAGGTAAAGTTTGGTAGTATACATGGGATCTATACGTATCAAGAGTTAACAACCCCATGAGTGTGTTAAAAAACAGTTGATGGCACAAGTCGATCGTTACATAACTGAATGCAATTGGTTTGAATGATACCTACCGTTTAACCTAAAGTGGATGGTTTGGCAAACGCTAGGTCATTCTTAGTGATGATGGATATCGACCCAATAGGAAAACTATAAGTTTTCTCGAATTCGTAGTGAGGGCTATGGATTCGAATAAAATAGCGGGACCCATAATGCATTTGATTAAAGTCCTTATTGATATGCATTTATATACATTCTAACGCTCTTTCTCATTCTTCTAGGTTATTGAATTGCTATGATGTCTTCGTCCAATATGAACTTACGCTCTCTAGTAGACTCCAATAAACTCACAGGACCAAACTTCTTAGATTTGCTACAGAATTTTAAAATTGTTCTCAAATCTGAGAAACTATGATATGTCCTAGATGAGCCACTTTTTGACCCCCTACTGTCGATGCCTCTGATGAGGATAAAAAAGCTTACAAGAAGCTATTGGATGATAGTGAGTTGGCTAGCTGTATTATGTTGGCCTCTACCATAGTCTCTACAAAAGCAACATGAGACTATAAATGCTCATACCATAGTCTACCATATAAGCGAACTGTTTTATGAGCAAGTTCAGTCCAAAAGGTTCAAGATCGAGGTTGCTCTTTCACTTTAAGACGGCTAAGGGATCGTCTCCAGTGTAGTATGCACTGAAGATGAATGGATACATTGAGAGGTTAGCCAATTTGGGTTTCATAATGGATTATGAATTAAGTAAAGACTTAATTTTGACTGGTTTGATCGATAGTTATTCATAGTTTGCACTTAACTATCGAATGAACCAAATATCCACCTCGATACCTGAGTTGATTCCTCAAAACATCTAAGAAAACTGTCAGGAAGGACAGTAAGGCTATGATGCTTATGGACTCTGCTTATGGTTCTCGCAAGAGGAACCAAAAGAAGAAGAAGAAGTCCAAGAAGCCAGTATGAGGTGTAGCCAAGAAGAAGGCAAAGGAGAATACACTAAAGGGAATATGCTTCCATTGCAATAAGGAAGGGCATTGGAAGAGGAACTGTAAAGCCTATATGGAGTCGCTGAAGCAGAGGAAGGCATTAGATGCTTCACTGTCTACTTCAGGTATGTTATTTGTCATTGAGGTTAATACTATTTCTGATCATAATATTTAGGTATTAGATACTGGATGTGGTTCACACATACGTGTTGATATGCAGGGTCTTAGGGATAGTAGACTGCTCAAGAAGGGAGAGATGGACCTAAGTGTGGGAAATGGAGCAAAAGTTGTTGCATTAGCCATAGGAACCTATGTTTTGTATCTTCCTAGTGGGTTAGAGTTAATTTTGGATAATTGTTATTATGTACCCATTGTGACAAAGAACATTATATTTATTTCATGTCTTAATAAAAAGGGATTTTGTTTAACTTTTTTAAGCAACATTTGTTCAATTATGTTGAATGAAATGTTGTATGGTACTGATACATTGTGCAATGGTATTTACATGTTAGATATGTGCAATCTAATTTTAAATATCAATGAAAATAAAAGACAAAAATAGGATAACTTAAAATCATCTTACTTATGGCATAGTCAACATGGCCATATAAGTGAGAGAAGCTTGTCTAAGCTACACAAGAGTGCTAGCTTAGGGTTATTTGATTATTAATCATATGACACATGTGAATCTTTCTTGTTAGGCAAGTTGACTAAATTACCTTTTAAAGGAAAGGGTGTACGAGTGAATAAGTTATTAGACCTAATACATTCTAATGTATGTGGTTCGATGTCCATTCATGCTAGAGGTAGTTTTATGTTCATTATCTGTATTGAAGATTATTCACGATAGGCGTATGTGTATCTAATGAGATACAAGTATAAAGCATTTAAAATGTTCAAATAATTCAAACATGAAGTAGAGAAACAGCTCGATAAAAGTGTCAAGACACTTCGATCAAATCGAGGTAGTGAATACTTGAATGAGGAGTTCCTAAGTTATCTCAGGGATAATGGGATTGTGTCCCAGTGGACTCCACCTTATAGATGACAACATAATGGTGTGGCAGAAAGGAGAAACTGAACCTTGTTGGACATAGTAAGGTCAATGTTGGGCTTAGCAAACCTACCAAAATCCTTTTGGAGTTATACACTTAAGACTATTGTTTATATGATAAACAGAGTCCCTTCAAAAGTAGTCAATGCTACTCTATATGAGATTTGGACTAACAGAAAATCCTATCTTTCTTATACGAAAGTTTGGGATTGCCCAACTTACGTGAAGCGGATTCAATCAGACAAGCTTGAAGCGAAACCCGATAAATGTTTGTAGGATATCCTAAGGAAATAATTGGATATCAGTTATACAATACTTTAGAGCAAAAGGTGTTTGTCTCAAAGCATGTTGTCTTTTTAGAGAAATAGTTTCTTCTAAGAGAAGACAGTGGGAGCAAAGTTGAAATTGATGAAGTTCATGATGCTCAAACAGACGTAGATCAACTACCTGAACCCGAGATTATTGTTCACGGAGATGAGACAACATTTGAATCTTCTGACACATAAAATGTTCATAGGTCAAGTAGGATACGTAATGTTCCAAAGAGATATGGATTTCTTATAAGTGAACATAGTGACGTATTGCTCATAGAGGACGATGAGCCTACAATCTATGAAGAGGCTCTGAAGAGTTCAGAATCTGACAAATGGCTTCAAGCCGTGAAGCCCGAAATAGATTCCATGTTTGAAATCCAAGTATAGATTTTTATTGACCCATCCAAAGGGCTAAAACCAATAGGGTGCAAGTATATTTTCAAAAAGAAAATATATATAGATGGTAATGTGATTACCTATAAAGCGAGGCTAGTTGTTAAAGGTTATTGTCAAAGACAAGGAGTTGACTGTGACAAGATATTTATCCCCATAACCATGCTTAAATCCATTAGAATACTCCTAGTCACTGCTGCTCATTATGATTATAAGATATGGAAAATGGATGTGAAGACGACTTTCTTTAAGGGAAACCTAGCCGAGGATGTGTATATGATACAACCTAAAGGCTTCATATCTAAAGATAGCAAAAAGGTATGCAAGCTTCAGAAATCCATTTATAGATTGAAGCAAACATCTAGGAGTTGGAAAATCCGATTTGATGTGACAATTAAAGAGTTTGGTTTCTTCTAAAATCTGGATGAACCTTGTGTGTACAAGAAGGTTAATGGTAGTGCTATCATATTCCTTTTGTTATATGTAGATGACGTATTACTAATAAGAAATAATGTCTCAAGTTTGCAATTTGTCAAATTTTGGTTGTCTCGAAATTTCTCCATGAAAAACCTTAGACAAACAAATTATAGATTGGGAAAAAAGATCTATAGAGATAGATCAAGGACATTGCTAGGTCTTTCACAATCTACATATATAGATAAAGTGCTAAATAGGTTTAGCATGGATCAATCCAAGAGAGGGTTTCTTCCCATAACCCGTAAGATAAAACTCTCCAAATCTATGTGTCATAAGACGCAAAATGAGAAGACTCGCATAAGTTTGATCCCGTATGCTTCAGAAAAAGAATCAATCATGCATGTTATGTTATGTACAAGACCCGATATAATGTATGCTCTAAGTGTTACAAGCAGATATCAATTAGATCCTGGTGAGTGTCATTGGGTGGCTGTCAAGAATATCCTAAAGTAGTTAAAAAGGACTAAGGATGTATTCATGGTATATGGAGATGGAGATCTTGTTGTGAGCGGGCATACATATGCCATTTTTCAATCTGACCAGGATGACTCCAATTTCCAGTCAGGTTATGTTTTCACACTGAATAGTGGAGAGTCAGTTGGAAGTGTTAGGCCTCATATAATTTGTGTCGAAATTATCGGTTGAAGAACTGAAAGGTGAAAATCGATAGTGGAAAATCAAAATTGGGAACTTATGGGTTTAGACCTAGATATAGGAAAAAAATCTGCGAGAGGAATTACCAACTAGATAAAATTCTTAATGGATTTTAGTTAATTTCATGAGCCACGATAGTCGAGATTGATTTTGACTAAGATACTTCTTTGACATCTCGATAGAGAATCATAGATAATTTGGATCTAGTTTCCTTCAAAGTCTAGGGATCAAGTTTATTGAATAAACCAGAAGAGAATAATTAGAAGTCGATCACGAAACCAAATTTGAAACCTGTCTTTTACATATTTGATTCATTCCTTTCAATCATAAATTGCGCAGTTATTCTTTTTGTTTTAGGATTAGTTTTAGCAAGTCGTTAATTAATCAATTTCTTAATTATCAACATTTAAGTGATTAGTCCAATTAATTGAGTGATCCAAGCCTAGTACTTACACAATTACGCCCTGTGGGACGATATTATACTATATTACTTGGGACCATTGAACTTGCGAAACCACATCAATAAATCTCAAAATAAATATCAAGTTGAGTAAATATGAAGATATGTTTGTGAGTATTGTGGGAATTATGTATAAAACATAAGGACAAAAGGGACTAAAAAATAGACTCATTAATTGATATAAAAAACCCACCCGAAAAACTCATTTGAAAAGCCTTTTTGAGAAGCTCTAAATTTGTGCTTCTTAAAAAGCTATATTTTAGCTTCCAAAAAAGCCATATCTATTTAAAAAGTGCTTTGTTTATTTTACAATCAAGCACTCATTTTTCTTAAAAAAAGGTTTTTTGTTGTAGAAAAAAGTACTTATTGACCTCCCAAAAGCCTATCCAAACAGGCACTAAGTCTAATACCTACATGCACTTGTGATACTGCTAAAGCAATTACTACCAAGGAAAACATTCACATATTGGTGCAATTTTTGATGAGCTTAAATGAGGATTATGGGCATGTAGTGAACCAGGTCTTGTTAATGGAACCTTTGCCCATGGTTAATAGAGCATTTGCTATGATACAAACTGTGGAGAGACAAAAGGCAGTAAATGCTAGCACTGCAGTAACTTGAATGTAGCTATAATGGTAAGACAATCTAACTCTAATGCTAAGAAAGGTGGCAGAAATAACAACAATAATGACAAAAAACCATTCACTAAAAAGAGGACAAGTATTGTGAAAAGTGTGAGAAAACAGGACATAGCATAGAGACTTACTTCAAGATCCACGGTGTGCCTGACTAGTATAAGGAACTGACTGGTCAGAAGAGCAAGGCCAACCTAGCTGTGATTAGTGACACTTTTGTGGACACACAATAAGAACCTAGTGAGTACAACGAAAGGAATCATCACATATGGTTACAAACCTAGCTTTCTGACACGAGCATGAAATAAACAACATATACGAGCCTATTACACTCCCAGATGACACAAAACAGCAAATGAAACACGTATGTCAAACCACTATTGGTGACAAATTACCCTTGATGAAATTCTTCATATTCTATATCTTTTCAAAAACCTACTCTATGTTAACAAACTCACAACACAGAATGATAGTGCTGCAATTTTTGTATCTAATAATATATTTTTGCAAGACCTATAGACTAATAATGTTATGGCAGCTATCAAGGCTAGAAGTGGACTGTATGAGCTAGCAACAAGCAGCCTATTACCCTCAGGGATTTTGAAAGGTCCTCCTCTAGACCTCTACAAAACTTAGAATATTGCTCTTAGTGCTTCCATTTCCTTTAATATTTGGCATAGTAGATTAGGATATGTTTCCAAGGAAAAAATGCGACATATTAATGAAATCAAGTTTTTCAATCACAACTTATTCAACTGTCAAGTCTGTCCTATAACAAAAAAGCATAGAAAACCCTTCCCTAAACACAAAATACAAACCACTAAGCTCTTTGAAATCCTACACATGGACCTATGGGGACCTTACAGGGTACCTACTCTAGACGAATAACAGTTTTTCCTAACCATTGTGGATGATTTCTCTTGAGCCACTTGCACCTTTTTGCCCAAACATAAAGATAGATCACAACCCACCATAGCACAGTTTATCAAAAACATTGAGAAACAATATGACACAAAGGTCTTGAAGATACAAATAGACAATGGGAGAATTCATAAACTATGAATGCAAAAAGTGTTTTGCAGAAATGGAAATAATGCATCAAAAAAGTTGTCCATACACTCCACAACAAAATGGAGTACTGGAGATAAAGCACAAACACTTACTACAAATAACAAGGGCTGCTATTCATGGCAAACTTATCAAAAAAATATTGGGAAGAAGCCCTCCTCACTGCCACTTACCTCCTAAACAAGATCCCAACCAAAGCCCTACAATGGAGAATACCATATAAGAAGCTACATTAAAGAAAACCAACCTATGAACACTTGAAAGTTTTCGGGTATCTATGTTTTGCCTTAAATAAGACAACTAACAAGACAAAAATGGATCCTAGATCTTTGAAATATGTTTTCCTTGGATATATGCTAGACTATAAAGTCTACAGTCATAGACATTGGCACACACAAAAATTTAGTTCAAGAGATGTAACCTTCAATGAAAACACTTTTCTTTTTGTTAAAACACAAACAGACTCTAAACAAAGACCGTTACCACTGTTTCCTTACAACACAATAGATGATGATGCAAAAATATTAAGTGACATGTTAAGGTCATCAAGCATATAAAATATAGAAGACACACCAAAAACCACAGAAACACAACCACAACCCGACAATATCACCAATCAAGAAACTACCACGAACAACAATGTGAGGAAGAGCCAAAGAACACATACCACACCAAAATACCTCGATGATTATGTCCACCAAGCCTCTACTTATCATTCCACTTCTGTTCCTGATTTTGCTAATATCACTTTAAAAGACTTTGGTCCTGCAGGAACAGAAGAAAACAAGGATTCAAACTTTCAAGTTGTGTATACACAAAGCTACAAGGAGTTTATAGGTAATGTGTGCACTACTTTTGAACCTTTGTCTTATGAGATAACAAGCAAGTCAAAGGAATGGGTGGACTCCATGGATGCATAGCTAGCAGCTCTAGAAGACAATTAGGCCTAGGTTTTGACAAAGCTACCTAAAGAGAAGTGAGCTATAGCATCAAAATGGGTATACAAAGTGAAATACAACTCAGACGACATTGTTGACAAACTAAAATCAAAGCTAGTAGCAAAGGGCTTCAACCAAAGGGAAGGAGTGGACTATTCAGAGGTGTTCTCTCCTGTAGCAAGGATTATGACAATCAAAACATTTTTAGCTATAGCTACAATAAGAAAATGTCTCATCCTACAGTGTGACATAAATGATGTCTATTTACATGGCTACCTAAAAGAACTCTACATGTTACCACCACAGGGTTATAAGAAAGCTAAGGCAGGAGAGGTTTGCAGATTGTTAAAGTCCATTTATGAACTCAAATAGGCGGGTAGGCAATGACACAAGGAACTGACCATAAAACTAAAGGGATTAGGCTTTGATAAAGCAGAATCAGATAGTTGCCTATATACTAAAGGTCAAGGCAACATTTTTATTGCTATCATCATCTACGTGGATGACATTCTCATCATTGGAGCAAAGGAAGAACATTTAAACACTATCAAACATGCCCTATGTTGGACCCCGATTTTTCTTGGAAGATTGAAATGATGGTAAGTTATTCATATGCAAAGAAAAAGGGAAATTCTTGAATTTGAATTGACAATTTCGGAAGTTAAGGCATGAAATGGGTTTTAAATATGTCTATGGTGTGGGTAACATCTTTATAATTGAAAAAGTGAGCTTGTCTA
>JANZLX010000211.1:5601174-5625166 GCA_025531955.1 Erythroxylum orinocense | reverse complement strand
GTTATGTTAGTAATGTAAATCAATAACACTTTATATGAGTTACTTTAATAAATGTAAAATAATAATACTTTAGAAAAGTTATCGTAATAGTATATTATAATAACATTATGTATGAGTTGCTTTATTAACAAAATAATAACAATTTATATAAGTTATCTTAGTTATGTAAATTAATAACACTTTATATAAGTTAAGTTATGTTAGTAATGTAAAACAAAAGCAAATAATTAACTTAAATCAATGAAATATACACCAAAATTTAGGAAAAATGTAACTTAAAGTTAGTTTAGAGAAACCACGACAAAGTTGTCACACCAATAGACCTTCACAATCATCAAATATATTCTCAAAATAAAGTAAAAGGGTTGATAATAGTATCAAAGATTTAAGGTATGCGATGTGGCTAAAGATATACACAATATGAAGGAATTAATTGTGAAGATACATTTTCACCGTTTATAAGTTCTGTTTAAATTCGATTAATGCTAGCCATGATAGATTCTTGGATATTGAATTACATCAGATAGATACGAAAATTACTTCTCTTAACAAAGAATTAGAAGAAGAATATATATTGAAAAACATACATGTTTCATTAAGACATGATAATAACATAAAACGTATTGATTATTAAAATTAATTTGTAGTTTGAAGCAGTATTTAAGAAAATGATATATTAGTGTTCATAATATAAATATTTCATATGATTTTCACATGATTGATAAAGATCATTATCTATAAAATAAAAGATTTAAAGATAAATTTGTAATTTTATCTGTATATATAGATGATATTTTTTATTTCTTGTAATGATTGTGAATTTGTTAAGTAAATCAAAATTTTATTATCATCCAAATTTAAAATGAAAGTCGTGGGTGAAGTTATATACATTTTTTGAGTAAAGATTTCAAAAGATCATTCAAAGAGATCATTGTTTCTTTCATAAGTGACATATATTCATGAAATTCTTGAACAATTTTATAAGCAAGATTTCAAGCCAATCGATAATCCTATTACTAAAAGTGAAGGTTTAAGTCAAAAGTTTTATTAACAAAACTGTAAGAATAGGAACAAATGAAAAGAGTTTCCTATTCCATTGTAAATGAAAGTTCCATATATACAATGAAATGAGGTTTGGAAATCCAATATAAAATTTAGGTCAAACACATTGGAAAGTTGTAAAAAGAATATTAAGGTACTTAAAAGTACTAGTAATTATGCACTGTGATATCAAGATTATAACCTATCTATACAAAGTTATACAAATGTAAAGTAGAGAGGAGGTTTAGATATGAGAAAATCTACCTTTGAATTTATCTTCTTACTTAACAATGGTTCAATATCATAAAAAAAGTAAGAAACAAAGTATGTTTCTTTATCCATAATGGAAGCAAATTTCAAAATATTTTGTGGTAGTACAAGAAGCTATTTGTGATAGACATTTGTTTGGTTTATTTGGAAGTCACTAAAAGTGAAATTGATCTAGTATTAATCAATTATAATAGTCAAGCAACAACCAGTTATGCGAAAGATCTCACATTTTATTATAAAATCAAGCATATAGATACTAAGTATAACCATGTGAAAGATATAGTTTTAAGAAAAGAAATGATCATGAAGTATATATATGCTTGTTACATGTCGGTCCAATGAGAAACGCAATTCTAAAAGATACATATATTGGACACGTGAAGTCACTAAGATTATATAGATATTGATATACTATTGATAAAATTTTCTAAGTGTGTGTATATTCATTTTATTATCATACATCAGTGTATAACATATATTGATATTGTGTATTATTTGATAAGTGATATTTAATACTTGATTCTAAAATGTATTTTCCTTTTTAAAATATTTTAATCAAAGTTTATGTTACATAGATATGAGACTGATCCTCTCACACGGGCAATCACTTCTAATATTTGTAACAAATAGAAATAAGGTAGGTTTAAAATTTTTGTCAAGGTGATAATTGAGAGCAAAAAGTTTAAATTATAAAATTTGTCTTAAACAATAAAAATGAAATGAAAATGATTATGATGATTAAATAGTCATTGTATTTATCTTAAGTGCTACATGTGAGGTCTAAGATTACAAATTTTAGAGCAAAGTAATGAATAAGGTTAAATATTAAGTATATTTAAACCAACATTTTTACAATTATGACTATGGGACATTCACTCTAGATGAAAAGGAGTTAATGGCAATACACATGATTCCTACTATGTGTGTAAAGTCAACCATGAAAAGGATTAATATAAGTAATAAGATCTCAACTTACTTTATATGAAACCTTAAAGGTTAAGCAAGTCTTACAATGTACCCTCACAACTTTTGCCTAATTCTTAAGAATTAAGTTTAATATTTACTATTTTAGAGTATTATCAAAAGGTCACATATCATATGATTTTATGAGATAATTATTAAAAAGTAAATTAAATATAATACGAAATAATTTAGAACACAAGATGCTCATTTTGATTGATAACTCACATCAATAATGTATTCAAAGGAGGTCATTGTGTCATAATGAAAGAATTTAATATGGGGACGCCTTGCACCAATTAACAGATACCTCTTATAGTCAGCGATTGGCTCATCAATGCATTTAAATCATCCACTTGATGCCCAACAACCGGCAATTGAATCCCTAGACCATTGGCGGAAAGAAGAACATGCAACCCAACTTATACGTGAAAATGAAAGATAGCTTTATGACAGTCTTACGTGCTGCCAATGTGAAGTTACTGTCGATTAAGTGATCCTGTCTGATATATTTATTTGTAGTCCGAGTTCAAGTCATCAAATGTTTTATAATTGAAGATTGTGAGTGTTGGGATTAGTTGAATTGTTATGCCATAGTTAATAGAGTTTGGTACATTTTCAGCTGTCTAGCTTCATGACAAGACAATTCAACCATCCAAGTTTACATGCATTCAATTTTCCCCTACCTAAGACGCCATATATGGACTTACAAGCAGATACGGTTGCATCCATTAATAACCAATAAAGTAATAACCATTAAAAACAAAAGCAAGATTATACAGTGGTCCTTTTTAAGATAACGAAGAATTCAATGTTTTTTCCTCTATATAATATGCATCTACCACCAATAAATATTTTTACATGCACTATTTGCCCATCAATCTAGTGTAAAACAAGCATAAAAGCTGGACTAGTCACTCACTGTCTCCTAATCCTATCAGATAAATTATCTCCACATTGCAACACATGACCTATGCAATTTGAGCGATTTCCATTAAGATTTTGTGCAGTGCCTGAGGCTTTGAAAAGAATGGAGAATGGTCACTCCCCTTCATCTTGAAGATACCTTCAGGTGGACTTTCCCTCACTAGCTTTTCTTGCACATCTGGGGAGAGCGCATGGTCATCCAACGTCTGAATGAAGAACCGCCTTCCGGCTCCATATTTTTCAGGGGACAATGACATTTTCTCCATGATTGGACCCAGTGGGATGGGTCTCATGCAGACCATGGCTAAAGCGACATCCTGAAAGATACCCAAAGAGCTTCAGTTGATTGAACAGTCTTTATTAATCATGCTTTTATTGGATATTCAGCCAGTGAACCCTCCCCCTCCACAGTTTGATCGCTAATGTCATTTGTATAATATTTAAGAATATAAAAGGTTCAAATATTGCAAACTTGTTGGTTAAGTGTGAATACTAAAGGCCTACTTTTACAGCAGAGACAGGTAGTGAATGCTTGAAATGAAGATAAATTAATCAATCAGAGACTGTACTCCCTTCATCTCACATGAAGGGTAAGGAGAATCATAAATATGAAGAAAGTACCCTACATCACCATGGTAGAGAAAGCTATCATATCATGGTATACCATGGTGCTCCAAAGTAAAAAGTTGAACTCGTAGGGTGGTTAACATGTGACTGCTCTACCCAGGGGAAGAAGGAAAAACAGCAGAAATCAACAATCTTTAAATAGTTCGTTTTTCTGCTATGTAGCATACCTTTCTAGGTGACTGGTTGAAATACAATCCTTTCATGTGTTGTTTCCCAAACATGAATCCAGTAGGAGGTTTATCTTTACCATTCCCATAAATCAAAAATTGTGACTCTTGCATAAAACGTTCAGCAGATCCGAGCTGCAATATGAACTTTATTAGTCATAAAAAAAAGAAAAATAAACTCAATAAAATGCGAGACAAAAAGTCTGGTGCTCTCGTAAAGGCATGATTAGACGAGGCTTCAGAAATTAGGCAATGCAGCGTAAACCATGATAGACTATCCGAAAAGAGTATCTATAGTCCAGTATCAGTCTATAATTCTGAGAAATTAAGAAAGTTGACAGCAGACTTCTTCGCTAAGATTCGAAAGTCAAATAACAACAAAATCATCAGTTTTGCATCAAATGATGTTAATTTTTTGAGGTTTGTTCACTGGTCCATTATTTCATAGACATGAGTGACAAGAAGATGCTGACATACCTCTTCAGCAAACACATCAAAAGGCCTTTGACCATCAGAAACCATTGTAGCACATAGAAAAATAGCTTTTGAGATCTTTTCTGGAAAATGTTCTAGTGCATAAGAAACACATGCACCACCAGTACTATGACCAACCAAAATAACCTGCAAAAGAAGAGTTTGACTAAGAACAAACTGGCAAAATATATGGAAAAGGATCAAAATGGTGATAAAACTGCTAGTATTGCTGACCTTTTCATCCTCTGGAAGACTTTCCAAACACCTAAAGAGTGGTTTTGAGTATTCTGCCAAAGTTGTGACACTATTTGTGTCTGTAAGGTCAATACCAGACCCAGTAAGATCTATGGCAGTGGGAACTAGTCCTGCTTCCTCCAAAAGAGACATAGTTTTATACCAACACCAAGCTCCAAAGCCACCGCCATGAACCAGGATAAAACTTTTTGATTTGATATTCTCCAGAAAGTCTGGGACCTGCAGAGAAGTCAACAAAATTGAAACAATGGACCTATGAGCCTGCCACTAGAGAAGTTTAGAAACCATGTGAAGCAACAGCCATAACAAAACAAAACCAAAAAAAATGCCAGCTAAGAGAGAAGAAACCAGTTGGCTAATCCATTACACATGATCAAACAAACCTCAAGTGTTTTGCTTGATATTATTCAGATCCTTTCATGCTAGGATGGAATGACTAAAACAAACATCAGATGAGAACTTCGTACTTGCGACGGATTATTACCAGTGGTACATAATGTGACCATGTACCAATTCAAAACTTCCCAAAAACTGAAAAGACCAACTTATAACAGGATCCCAGATGTTTCTCTCCCTCACCAGTCCACCATTTTGGCTTCCACAAGCTGGTCAGGAACTGCTAGTGAAACTTAAACCATTCAGGTAAAGAAGCTGTGGTGCCTAAAACCCTAAGAGTTGTAACAACGTTGAGGATTTTGAATTTCTGATCACTAATCTTCCCTCTCCAAAAAGCTGCAGTCCCTTGCTCGCCTTCTGATTAGAACTCAACTGATAGACCTAAACTTCAAAGTTAGTTCAATTTGCCTAACCTGGTTGTTTTGGTCACCTAACTCGTGTGATATTGTGGATTTAATTCTCATTCACATACCAGAGTACATAAATTAAGTACCTTGAAACTACTTTATTCTCGGCATCATGAATGGTTTAGTTAAGGATAGAATTATGTAGAAACAGGAAAGGTAAGCTCAAAATCCTCGTTCTGTTCCTTTTGCTTCGTCTAGATTATGGTGCACTAGGGACTAAAAGGCTAAACCTTTTCTGTTTAAAACAACAGAGTAGCGCACTTTACTTGCGTATATGCACCTTTTCGAAAAACAGAGAAAAGTAAAAGCATCTGTTCGTATCCTTCATCTTTCCAAGAACACGTGCATCATTCTATGAAAATTGCCAATTGACTAACAATGCTTGTGAACATAATTAAAGGCTCTGTATTTCATATTAGCAAGTATTTAAAATCATCATTACATGCTTTCTATCACAGATCCGATTTTATCACTTCCAATCGTGAAAAGGAGTAAAGTTGCTACTTTACATTAAAAAACAAAAAGATTAAAGACTAAATATAATCGTAAAAGTCAAGAGATGTCACAACAAAAAACAAGTAACCTGTTTGCCATTGGAAAAAGGATCTGAGAGATTCCGCCTCCGAGAACTCGTCGAACCAATCCTCCTGGACATGGATCCTTCAAATCTCTGCGATAATTGGTGCTGATGAAGTGCCATAGACAACGCTTGCCTGTGCAAGAACTCTTCCTCTGCCAACAATTTCCTCTGTGACCTACCCATCCTCTTGCTTCTTGATCCATTATTCTCCCTGGTGTCCTTCTTTGACATACAAATGAAGCGGTTTCCCATTGCTGCAACACCAGTATTCTTCCAAACCCAGAAATCTTCGGGAAAGGGAAAATGATACAGAATCAATCAAGTAATTCCCGGATGGAGTGAGCCGTTAGAAGAGGATTTTCTTGAATACCAAGTAAGATTTGATACATAAAGATACGATCTTTAACAGTAGTTTCAAAGATTATTAGCTTAAAAAATTAGATGCAAAGTTAGGACAGATGGTGGGCAGAAGCAGGAATAAAGAAAAAGAGACTTGGATAAGAGAGTAGGAGGTGACAGGTGAAGAAGAAAGAGGCTTCAAATGTCAAAATTACAAACCAATAGCTTCACATCTCCCTGACCCTCAGAGAAAGAAACCAACTAAAATGAACTGCCATTTAATGCTTCTCCTTCTTTCTTTCCTTTCATGAAAACAGACCAGAGCGATGTTTTTCCCTAACACCATCCAACGTTAGTTAAGAGTAGTACCCAAAAGTAGAAACTGTGTAGGCCCAGTTGGATGCGGTGTTTGGTGTTGGCCTTTTGACACTTGTTTCTATTTATCCTATATATATATATATTCTATTTTTGTCTTTTGTTTTTCGTTCCCTCTTCGTAGTTTACATGGAATTTGGAATTAACCGAATATCGGAATTTTGCTTGAGTGGACCAAATTAGCAATAAAGTGGTTGATATAGATAGCCAACACCTAATTACCAATTAGTGTAGCGGGTCATTTGAGTTGAAGTTTCTATCAGTGTTTCATTCTTTTACGCTGATAAGTCTCTTAAGAATATTTAATGGCGGTAGCTTAAGTTTTTGTACGTTGACAAATCTGTTAATCTCGTCACCATGAACCTTTTATAACAGATCTACATCTACCCTTTAACACCTCACATCGGCTCTACAACTTGTCTTTTCTTAATACATATGGAATGAGGTTTGGATACGTAGAAGAATGGTTTAATAGCCTCATTCTCCATGGATTCTGAAATAAGCAGGAACAGACAAGGACAACAGATAAAGAAGAATATATTTTAATTCTAAGTAACTTAAACTCTTTTTGACTTTTCTTCAACTTCTTTAAGATGAATATGAAGTCTTAACAGATCTGTATTAAAATTTAAA
Source organism: Erythroxylum orinocense (assembly GCA_025531955.1). NCBI lineage: Eukaryota > Viridiplantae > Streptophyta > Magnoliopsida > Malpighiales > Erythroxylaceae > Erythroxylum > Erythroxylum orinocense. Next base: position 5,617,715 of record JANZLX010000211.1, on the reverse strand, counting down.
AGGTTTAATTAATATTAAATTATAATAAAATCAGTTAATGATTAAATAAAATTAAAAATTTTAAAAAATGACTACAAATTTTCCTTATTTATAAAAATAGATATTTAATTAAAAATTATTAAATAAAAATTAATTAATTAATTTTATTTTATGTGATTCTAAAAATATATGTATTATACTTTATTGGCATGCTAAATTTGAGTTAAGATGAATAAATAAATTTCCAAGAATGAGTTATATGGTCGAAGATTTTCAATTGTCCAAGTTAATATAATATTAGGTTACATTACTTGAATTAAATTCTTGAAAACAATAGTCAAGAAATTCGGTGGCACTGGCCCAAAACATTAATTTAATCCATATGGTTGAGACTTTCTCTGACACGCTCTCCTTTTTCTCTAATTTAAAAGGGAGAAACATTAATTTTTAAAACATTACATTTTGCAATTTTATTTCCTATCATCTCATAAGTTCCATCCATACGTATTTTATAAAAATCATTTTTTTAAATAAATGGATATAATTATTGATATATATATATATATTATATTATATGTCAACCAATTTTAATTTATCATTGAAATTTTTAATAAAATATTATTTTTATGTATATTTAGATAATAATTTTAAAAGATAAAATTATTAGAAAATTAAATACGAAGTATGAAGATGAAATTGGTCATGTACCACGTATAGAAGTTGGTGGGATATCGTTTTCTCTTACTTTTTCACACAAGTATCCAGTGAAGTTGCATTGATGTAAAGATGGCTTAGCATGTTACTTAAAATCATAACTTCTTTTAAGATTGGAAATTATAAACATGTAAACATCTCCCAACCTAGAGGCATTTTTAACTATTAAACTGAAACTGCGTATGTTTAAGATAACATTGCTTCAGAACGTTGTAATGAGAGCAATGAGAGTATGAGATGATTGCTATTTCTTGTCATAGCTTGGCTTGGCACATAACTTATAGTTAGAAGAATGACTTTAAGATCTTGTTTAGTAACCAGTAACGAAAGAATTGGAATAAAAAATGAGAATGAGAATTAGAATGAAAATTAAGAATCGAAATGAGAATAAAAGTATTGATTATGCGTGTTTGATATGTAAGCTCTGGCTAAAAGCTCAAATTAGGGCTTAACCTTTTTTATTTTAATCAGTTTAGGACTTAAACTTGTAATTTTCTCAAAAAAAGGTCTAAAATTTTATGAGTTTGCTCAATTTAATACTTTTTCGGATGAAAATTAGGACGTGTTTTATACGCACCGTTACATGCAGGCTAGTTAGTCTTTAGAAGCCATATATAGAACACAAAAGTGATTGTCCAAGCCAGTGGAATTTAAGAAAAATAATTTAATTTCATTTAAATTTATACTTTTTAACCCTAAATCAATCATTTTTTTCAACTGCTGTTTTCAACCCCTTTCTTTTCTCTCAATTGTGCCTTCACTTTAATTCCTGTACGCATCATCACTTCACAAATGTGCCTTCACTCCAATCTTGCTTATGCCTTCTACGTAGTGTGAGCTCTCTCTTTTGGTGTTGGAGGTCGATGGGTGGTTGGATTTTTGGAGATCTGATGATTGAAGACCTAAGTAGGTAATGACTCATGCTCCCTTCTAATTTTTGTATATAATTTATGGTGTTTGAATCTTCACTATATTCCTTTGCCCTTTTTTCCCTCTTTTTATAGAAAGTTTCATTAACAATGTTACATTTAGGTAAATTACTTTATCTTCTTTAAATGGTTTTGATTATAGGGCTGAATATTGTGTAGATTATAATTGTTTTTATGTGCAATTCTATTATACATTTGTATATAGGATATGATCAAGTTTTCTCTTTCACATCTACTTGACATTGTACATAGGATATAATTTATTTCACTTGGTTTAGCTTCGTTGGTAGTTATCCATGTTTTGTTTATCTTTATCAGCTAGGTTTAAGATAAAAAGTATGACATTCTTAGAAGAGATGCAGATTCTTAAGAGCAAACATATTCAATTATGTAGACATCATTTACCTATCAGTGGGTGCACAATCAACATTACAACATTGTGTTGTAATACTTGAAAATGAGCTCAAGTAGTAGTTCTTCAAGGTAAAGAGGTTAATCAGAGGATTCAACTTGTTGTTTTCTTGGTTGTAATTTTGTGTTGAGTTGAAATTTTTAAAATTTTCATCTTTGGTAGTAGAGGGACGCATTATAAGCTTAATTTGAGGTCATACAAGCTGATTTCTTCAACTTACCTAGTTGAATGAGACTATGACGAAGAAGCTAAATATTGTTACTGTAACTTAAGAGCACGTAGATGGACTTCATAGGCTGATGAAAATTTAGGAAAAAGGTTTTATGGCTGTCAACTTTTTTCGATAATTTTGGTACATTTTTATGTTGTTTTAGTTAAATATGTTTAGTTAAATCTGTTTATATATTTCATTAACGAATTGTTGTTTTTTCTTTGATGATAAAGTGAAAATGTTTGTGGATTTCATAAATGACATGATCAAAGATTTTGTCCAAGAGCAAGACAGATTATTTTAAAGCTGAAAAATAGAAAGAAGATGTTATGGTGTCAAAGTAATCTAGTGAAGGCTGAAGTGGCATAGTTAAGAGAGAATGTAGTAGATGTTTTCCAAGCTAAAAGGATTGTAGAAAATTTAAAGTTGAAGAATGAGTTAGTTGCCACGAGGAGTAGTAATGAAACACATTCAACAAAGTATTGGAAATTTTTTTCTTGTTTAAGCTTGTGTATAGTAGTTTTGCTATATTTGTTAATCTAAATAATGAAGGTAATATAGGCAATAGTTGTACCTTTAAAGCCTTATATGGAAATGGTTTGATGTACTAGAACAATGTGTAAATGTAATTCACCTAACCTGATGTTAGAAAGTTTAATTTTTAGATTTTTCAACATCTGTTGTATTCCTAATTTAATGTTTAAGCCTAAGTAGGTTTGATGTTTTATGTACTGGCCTATTGATGTTTTATCTACTAGCCTAAAGATGTTTGATGTTTCAACATGTGGTAAGGAATACTAGTAACAAAATAGGATCTTTAATCAGTAGAGATGAAGTATTGGTTAGTAGTCAAAAGGAGTTAAAACAGGCAGCAATTGACTACTCTAAAAAATGTCATTCGTACTTTAGCTCCAATGATTAACACAACTGCTAAGTTGTTTTATAAGTCATCAAATTATTATGAGGAGACAAAGATGTTTAATAGACCTATAATTTCAATTATTTGTATTAACAATGTACATGTTCTACCATTCATGAACTTCAATGAAAAGGAAAAAAAACCTAAAAGAAATGCAATTCACACTGATTGGTTTATAATATACTACATCAAATGGCTACTTGATGATTTGATCTCAATTGAAGACTAAACTATGAAAATAAAGGGGACCAACACTTTACTACAAAAAGCTTATCATCTCTTCAGGCCACAGACTTTAAGCTTTCCCTGAAAACTTTTAACATTATAGAGAATGTGACAATTCCAACCAAACTTCTATCACTTTTGGTAATCTATTCATGAACTTCAACAAAAAGGAAAAAAAGACCTAAAAGAAATGCAATTGAAACTTAAATTGGTAGTCATTGCATTCATTGTTTAATAACAAGTAAATGTCAATAAGATTCTTACAATCTCTTATTGTTCAGTACACAAATATCACAACATTTTTCAGTTCATTAACAATTAAATGTTAAGTTTACATTTTCTCCTTTTCCTTTGAAGATGTAGTTTGACTTTCTTGGCTCGGATTCACATGCGCAGTAACAGCTTCGTTCCTCATTATTGATTTCTACCCAAGGTGTAGTAGTCTCTGACTTCTCCTTCCAAACCATAGATAAAATGTAAACATTGTTAAGTTATATGAATTAATTAATGTTTAATAAGAATGTAAATATTTATCACTTATATTTAGCATTTGCAACCCTGTGGTTTCATTTGTATATCCCCATCCCTTCCATCCATTTCTTGAACTTCCTATTTGCTTCTTGTTGAAGAGAAGAGTATGTGATAGACCTTTTTCGTGTAATTTTCTCTTAAGAATTTAAACTACATCTGCCAGCACCAAACATCCTTAATCTGCTTTCATCATCTACAACACTATAACTAGACCCTCTTCTCCCTTTAGTTTGGTTTTTGGTGGTGGCCTTTGAATATGTACATATATTTGTTATTTCTAAAGCATATCTAGGTATTGGGAGAATAACTGAGGCTGTTGCATTTGCACTTCCACATACATGAGCAATACCTGAAACAATTGTGATACTAGCAGAAACAATCACAATAGTAGAGGCAGAGGTAAAGGTAGAGGCAGAAGCAGAGGCATTTTCTCTTCTTTTACCTTTCTTTCCCTCTTTAGAATTGTTAGATGCAGATTTAGAGGCACTTATTGGGATGTCAATGTAGGTTTGAACTATGGATATGTTTTTTGGGGTTGACTGTGAGTTCGTTGTGGTTTGCTCCATACGGAAATGAGTTGATTGGTTTAGGTTAGGATTTTAAAACTAGGCTGGAACTTGCTATTGATAATAGTAAGAATGGAATAAAAAAACCTAGAAGATTACCACTACTATAGAAAAGAATCTTAGTTGTACCACAAAAAAGAGAAAACAACTTAGAAATCACCTCTCCACCTTTCCAAGGATAGCCTCTTTTGTTGTCTCCTTTTGTATGGAAATGGTTGCATGTCATGATCATGCCCCTCCTAGACACGCAGTTAGCATTTTGCTTTTAAGTTACTTTTGTATTATTTTGAGGCTCATCAATGCCGTTTTTCCTAGCTGTTTTGGTCTACTAGGCCCTTGTTTGAATTCTGGTGTCCCAATAGTTTCTTCATTGCTAATAGTTTTGTCTTTTATACCAGACATCGGTTGAAATGCCTTCTCATATGCTTTGACATATTCAGTCTTTTATAAACAAATAGAAATGTACTCTTCAATATTAACCTTATTGTCTTTAATAGTACATATGACGTGTATACAAGGACTGCCAAAGAGGATATATCTCCTACAAGAACATATTTTGTTCTAAAGCTTCACTATATATCTATTATGCCCATGATCAATCTCATACCCTGATCTCTATTATGATGTACAAAACAATATTGAGCAATCATGGCACTCTTCTCAATTGCTTCCCATATTCTTGGCCCTAAATTTCCCTTCCATTTGGTAACCACTTTTCATTTTCTCATGATTCTTTTCATCAATTCTCTTCTAATGTGCTTAAACAATCCTAAAACTGATATTTTTCTTGCATCAACCAGAGTCTTATTAAAGGCCTCACATAAGTTATTGTCAACCAACTCAATCATAGAATATTCCCTCTGGAAAGCCCTACATCATTACTGAACTAGTGTATAACTCTCATACCTTTTACAACCCTTTCCTTCTTGGCTCTGAGCTTATCCAAATTTTCTTTATATTCTCTTATTGTGAAGGATTTTGCAATTTTCCAAAATTGCTCCTTCATTTCTTCCCCTTTATGTCCTCTTCCATGCCAATTCATATAAACATTAAACATGCCTAGCACAAAACCTGTAGCATCTAGACACAAGTCGACCATGACTCTATTAAGTCCCTGTAAGGAAAAGCATAACCATTTGAATAGGCATGTGGACACAAATTTGCATATTTCATAATGGTTACACTCTCAATGAAAGTAAAAACAAGATTGATGTGAAAATTTTACCTTTTGTTGGTTAATCATTATAGTCTAACCAATTCTGGAGTCCAATTGAAGTAAATCTTCTTTCAACCTTTCAATGAACCACTTCCAGGTGACTGTCGACTCAACTTCGACTATAGCCTAAGTAACAAGAAACATTTGATTGTTTCCATCTCTTCCCACAGCACATAGAAGCCAACATCCATCTAAGCCAAGATAATGCCTGTATCCATGCTTAAACCCATGTTTAATAACTTCTAAACATATATAAATTCTTTCAAATATAGGTGGAGATGTTGGAATTGACCGAGACACCGTCAGTGTAATAGTGCTTCCTGGATTGGTCTGCCTAATCACTTCATCATAATACCAAAGCTTCCCAAACTCCTTTTCAATGTTGATCACAACACTGTTTACTATTTTTTTCTTTACTCTTCTCACCATACTCGTGGACACTTCAACACCTAAACAATCCTTAACGTAAAATTTGACATCATCATTCTTTAAAAAGGCTCCTTTTTAAGCTTATCCTTCAACAAGTTAGATAAGATGTTGGTGTTCATCCTAGAATTTGCGTATACCCTATTACAGTAATGACTGCTTCTAAATTTCCTAACTTAAAAATGACTGCAACTTTTATCAAATGCTCCATATGTATACTAAGGGAAGTTCTCTGTCTTACATTTACCTTGGAAAAATTTAAGCTTTTTTTTGTAAACATGATAACCCTCTTTGTTTTGATGGACAACAAACTTACTGCACACTTAAATTGCAAATGATTAAGAAAAATAATCCCTACTTCAATGTAAGGCTCAACTACATTTTCATCATAAACAGGGTCTTTCCTTTTTCTCCTAGTAGGATCATCTACATCACTAGCAAGTTTTCTATATTCATCACTGTCATAATATTCAGAGAAAACTATCTCATCTTCATAATGTGCACCACCTGTACCCATCATTTGACTAACCATATCTAACACACTAGCATCATTTTATGCAACCCTCAAACCATTACATAATTCAAAACCAAGCATAAGATAAAATATCTTTTTCACATTGTTATACTTACTTCTCTTACATACATTAACTAGTTCAAAATAGTTCAGTAAGTTAGGATAAAATTGAATTTCATCCACAAAACCACCCTCATACCAAACATTATTAGCCACATTAATAAAACATCCCGCATGGTGAAACCTTAGAGCTACCTCATCAAATGTTTATTATGCCTCATTGTTTCAAAAATATCTATATTAAATGCAATCCTTGTTCAATTGTTACATCAACTTTAAATTACTAGTAATTAGAGTCTTTCAGATTAAAGTTTGTTAACAAAGTTCGAAGGCCAAGAAAGTCAAAGGGACGTGGCATTGTTTAAACCTGTAAATCGAGAAACATGTTCTTGCTGTGGCTCCTAGGCTTATGAAAATTTTCACCTATTAGTCTCACGGGAGTTGCATCACTGGTTTCTAGCCTATATACCTATCTAATTGTTTATTATGCCTCAATGTTTCAAAAATACCCATAGTAAATGCAATCCTTGTTCAATTGTTACATCAACTTTAAGTTACTAGTAATTAGATTCTTTTAGATTGAAGTTTGTTGACAAATTTTGAAAGCCAAGAAAGTCTAAGGTACGTGGCATTGTTTACACCTGTGAATCGAGAAACATGTTCTCGCTATGACTCTTAGGCTCGTGAAATTTTTCACCTATAAGCCTCATGGGAGCTGCATCACTGGTTTTCAACCTATATACCCACCTAATGGTTTATTATGCCTCAATATTTCAAAAATATCCATAGTAAATGCAATCATCGTTCAATTGTTACATCAACTTTAAGTTACTAGTAATTAGAGTCTTTCAGATTTAAGTTACTACTAGACTGTTAAATCAAAACTTTATGTTATCATCAATGATACTCAGAGTATTGCAAACAATAACATAAAAACAACACTTCATTTGCAATTAAAAAAATTTCCTCACAAATACTCCCACTAGTAAATCAAAACATATTGGAGACATTAGTTGGATGACTTACCTGGATGGATGGACAACCGCAATCTATAAAGAAGGAGGACGTCGAATGATTATAGATGCTCTTTAACACAAAATAGCACCTGCAAACAATAGAAATAAACAAATGATCTAAGATATTCAATTAAGTGAAGGGAAGCTTTCTTATACTAACTTGTGGTTAAGTTCTGAATGATACTTGGAGAATGATCTAAGAAGAGAGGGCTACTAAGGATTGTTTTGCTTTGTAGAAATTCATCTAACTAGTCATTAGTGGCCAAAACCCATTTAGATTTTTTCTTATGTGCCAATTTCCATTTTTTCAATTCCTCCAAGTAAAGAAATTTTCTTTATACTTTAGATCAGTATCTTCTATGTGATTAGCATAAATCCTAAAATCTTCATTGAATTACTTTAAAAATATGTTCCCTTTAGGTTAAGAGTATAGGGGAGCACTATATTAAAGCCTTACTTCGAATAATTTATAGAGAGCCAATTCAATAATGGATATATATGATTTTTTTTACTATAAGGAATTTCTTTGGAATGCATAATTGAACTTATAAAAGAAGTAGGAAAAAAAAACTAAGTCCTCTCTTGAAGTAAGTTTATTGAGAGATGAATAATGTAGTCCATAGATAAAATGTTTGAGACCTTAATTCTATTTGGATCATAGGCAATGACTATACATCCATATGGTTTGTATATCTACATAAGGATCTAAGAGTAACCGTAAAAAAGATTATTTCTCTATATAATTACATTTTATTATTATTTCTCTACATAATCACATTTTATTTCCTTCTTACTTGATGTGTTCTGTTTTTTCCCCTAATAATGTTTCTTCCCTTAATAAATCCCTTAATTGAAATAAAGGACTACATATTAGACTTATGCACTAATAATGTTGGAAATTAATCAATAAGTCACCCTTAAAAAGTTAACATTTGTTTCTTTAAACTTAATATTTTTTTTCTAATTTTTGGTAATCAAACTAAAGTTGCAAGTGTCACATGTTAATGTTTTCTTTAATAGAACAACCACTTAACATTTAAAGAAAAAAAGGATGTAGGAGGGCAACGGATTTTATTTATTACAAAGCATCAAATTATGATATAGTGAGACCAACTGCTTTTCTATTGTGCTTTGATTGGTAGGAAAGATGATTTTTGTCTACTTTAGGAAGTAGATCTTCCATTACCCTAGTTAGGTACTTTATAAACCAATATTCAAGTTAAAGTGACACTATAGTAGACTTCAGTTCACCTATTCTAAGCTACTTAAAAAGAGATAAAGTCGTTAGATTAACACTAGCAAAAACAAATAATAACATTAGAAGCAGTAGGATGGCATGGAATCATAAAACTCTCAAGATCCTTTATCTTTATAGGTAATTAGTCATACAAGTTACATTACACTTCTTGGTTAAAAGAACCATAGCATAATCCTTAAGTTTATTTTTTTAAAGATAATATTCTTCAAAAACTTAGTATATGAAGGGTATATTGATATGTAACTTTTTAAAAATATTTCGTACTTGAAGTTTTATTTTATTTTCTTTAGCATCTGAGGTTACAGAATGGGTAGATTATAGGGTTTGACAGTGGTTCAAGGTGAATGCTCTTGACCATTTTTTGTTGAAGATAAAACTAATACCAGTTTGCTTCCCCATCTCTTTCATACTATCTTCCTTATACTTCTCTAACCTTTGCACTTTCTTCTTTGTACCAATATCATAATCAAATGTTTTACCACTCTTATGTCTAATGGCTAATACTTGATTCTAGGACTTACCTTCATTTCAAGAGATGATGCGTGAACTAAGCAAGTCAACCCCTTCAATGAAGATTGGAGCCCAGATCAGGCGACGGTGAAGATGCGTCAACCAGGCAAGACAACCCCTTCAATGAAGGAAGAAACGCGGATTGGGCAATAATTTTGATGCGTGAACCAAGCAAGACAACCCTTGTACAAAGATTGGAGTGTGGATCAACCTACGGTGAAGATGCACCAAAGAGGGAAAACAGTAGGAAATTAGGATTTTTTGTAACTTTTACTTTTAGTGAATTTAGGGTTTCTCTTTTTTTACTTTAGGAAATTTACGAAATTTAAGGTTAAAACTTAAAACCAATTATGCTTTTACTCTTTTAAACGTGGCATTTAAAAAATAGTAACGGTGTCACGTTGTACATTGTAACGGTGTGTATAAAACACGCCCTAATTTTTGTCCAAAAAGTCTTAAATTGAGCAGACTCGTGAAATTTTAGATCTTCTTTAAGCAAGTTACAAGTTTAACTCCCAAACTGATCAAACTAAAAAAGATTAAGCCCCAATTTGAGCTTTTAGCCTTTGATCTTACATATGATGATGATTTTCATAACGATATCGGTATTATTGATATTGATATTGCTTAAGATCAACTTGATGAGAATCCAGATGACAATCAAGAATGAAAAGAAAAGAAAAGGTAGAAGAACCAAAAGAAGAAAATAACAATAATGGGTACATGAGATGATATGAGAAATTCTCAAGGTTAAAAATTAGATAATAAGATAGTTCACATGTGATTTAAGGAAAATGAGGAAAAGGTAATTTCTAGCTCTGACTCATCTGACAATGAAATTATGATCATATGATGAGCTTGTGGAATGTTGAAAATAAAAAAGAAGAATGTACTTTACAATTATGAAAAATCTCAGTTGATATTAAATAAATAACAACAACAATATCTCCAACAAGTGATTTAAAAGAAAAATTACCAAGATACCTCATATTAGCTAAGGAAGAAAATTGATATCAAAAGACCAATTATTGAACACAGTGATAAAGAAAAGGAGGTAAATATTGATGGTATGTAAAAAGAGGTAATCATTTATTTCATATTGATAATATTTTGTCATATGTCATATAATATTTTGTCATATTAACTTTGACGTAGATATTAAAGGGAATAAATTATTCTTGCATATATATAGGATACGAATGATAGATTGAGTTTTGATTGGCATATGAGCTTTCTAGAAATTGTCCATTTCTTTAACAAGTAATTGATATTAACAAAAGGGACATTGTTTAGAATTTTTAAAGTAATTTATCTTTAACTTATTATATGGAGCAAATTGACAACCTAGCACAACTCCACTAACCTGAATGGCTTTTACTTCAATGTAACATGGTAGCAAATGGTATTTTATATCAGGCTGTAAATGATATTTTATATTGATCATACTCTCCGTTAAGGAACTTTAAAGCCCAGTTTCACAAACCTAGTCAATCAATTGCCTACATGCTACAATAGATATCAGATTTCACCTCTGTTTTGTTAGACTTATATCAGTAGAGCTTTTTTCTGTAGAGCTTTATTTTATAGAGCTTTTCTAAGAAGCCAATTGACTGTTATTTAAAAAAGAGTTTTTTTTAAAGAGCTTCGTACAGTAGATTGTTTGGCAACATAAACATAAAAAGCATTTTAAATTTTAACTATATTTTATTTGTAATAAAAAATATTATTTAAAGTATATTAAACAATATGCAAAGCACAATATATTAATTATTATATAATTTTAAACCATATAAAATATAAATGAATGTATATCTAACCAAATCTTTTATATGAATTATAGCATAAGTAAAATTAATATAAAAAATAAATATTTAAACATACAAACAAAGCCACATAATATTATATAAATCCTAAAATAAATATTCAAATTGTGTAAATAGTTAAATACATGATAAATTATGCATTTTATTGTAATAGAGAAGATGAGTTTGCAAGATAAACATGAAGATGGATTTGTAGGTATTGTGAGAATTACGTGTAAAACATAAGGACAAAAGGGACTAAAAAATAGACTCATTAATTAATATAAAAAATCTACCTGAAAAAGTCAATTGAGAGGCTTTTTTTAGAAGCTTCAAATTTGAGCTTCTTAAAAAAACTATATTTTGCCCACCAAAAAAGTCACATCTATTAAAGAAGTGCTTTTTTATTTTACAGTCAAACATCCATTTTTCTTTTAAAAAGGCTTTTGTGATGAAAAAAGTGTTTATTGACTTCCAAAAGCTCATCCAAACAAGCACTTACTCCCATTAAAATGTCATCATTTCCATTTAAACGCATAATCAAAAATGTCATCACTCTCCTTCAAAGCCACCGTCCTTCAAAGCCACCGTCGCTTCCATGATTGGGTGACTAAGATGCTCTCCAAAACTCATCCTTGACTCTTCAAGTCAACTCATTTCTTAACTTTTCTCATGTTGTTGCCACTGCAAACTCATGAAGGTGGAGCTTCGTCTCCACCTTCGCCAACTATGTCTAAGGTCGCTGTCAAGACCTATATGAACTCCTTGGTCATGGAATTTTCAGCATGGATGGTCTGTAATAAGTAGTACATACTTTATTATGTATCCAGGATCAACATAAAAGAATTAAAAATGAAGGTAATGTGGAATACCTGATTTCGGATCCATCTCTGATTCTGATACCGATTCCGAGCTCCAAATGATCACAAATCTCCGTGGACCTTTACGGAAAGTGTTTATCGACACGTGGTTTAGGTCTTTCTATAGTTTTCTTAATACATAAGCTCTCCTAACAGGTCAGAGATTCCTTATACTTACGATTAATATGAGAAACTGCAGGAGACCTTAACCTTTATATAACTTTCATATCGGGCTTCTCCATCACAAGGCCAATATGGGTTTGGTCGTCCACATTAATTGGGATCTATTTTTTCACCCGAACTTCAACCCATTAATCTAGATCATTTATTGAATCACTTTATTATCTTTATTTGGATAAAATTACATAACTTAACCGATAATTTATTTGAAAACCAAAAAATGCAATTAATAGTTGTCTAACTTTATGGGAAAGGACAAAATTGTCCAACATTATCCCATTTGGACAATTATTAATTGCAATTTTGACTCTAGTTTTAAAAAAACAGTTTAAAACTCGGTTAAGCCACACTACTGTATTAGTCGACTAGGTTTTAAAAAACAAAACATTTGATCTGAAGATAATGAAAATCCATCATTTTGTCCTGCAAGGCTTTCAATACCGAAAAGTAACAGATGTATGTATCTTGTGTGACACAGATCCAATACAATCACGTATACCAAACACCTTACTAACATGAATGGAAAAATGGAGTGTGGCAAACTAGGATGATACCTTTATAATCTAAATTATATCCTCTTCATTTGTAAGTCTTGATTTCTCCAACTTTGTGCTAAACTGCATTAGAGAAATCTTGTTTTCTCTCACTAAATGCTAAACAGTATCAGAGAAAACTTGTTTCCTCTCAATAAATGCTAAACTACATTAAAAAAAACATTTATGTTCTCCAACTGAATGCTAAACTGCATTAGAGAACCTTTATGAGATTAAAAACTTATATCCCCCAAGGTCAATCTATATATATGCCTGATGACCTTTAAATGCTTAAGATTGACATAAATTTTAAGACTTTTATACGTATTATGACAATGTATGATAACACGTATTATTGAGGATAAACGATGATCATCTTTATTGATGAACCATCATACTGTCATAATATATCAAAATGTATAAATGTACATGGAGCAAACATAACGATTACCTAACTAATAGTGTCTAAGGACGTCAAAACACCCATACTTTATACTTGTGTCACAAACACAAGTGGGCAAAGTCCTTCAGTTAAAGGATCGACTTACAGTTCCTCAGTCCTTAAATGCTTCAAACCTTAATGTCACCTTTTCATATCAACACCTTTGTGACCAAATAATTGACTTTTAAATGCTAAGACCTGTGATATTATTTGTTGTTATTAAACAATATAACAAAAAGATTACCATAGTACAACTGAATGGGTCTACAGATAACTCAGAAATCAAGTATCTAAGCTAAACCGTTTATGAAGCAGTCCCATAGCATGCACTTTGCATGCAAAGTTGAGGAATTTACCTGTGTCTACTTGACACACTTCTAAGACATTGTACCATTTGGAAACTTAAAACTGTAACCTTAAGTGGACTTTCGATCATCCAGATACATAGCTCAAATCTGAATGTAAATTCCCTACGAGGTTTAGTCTGTTGACTTTTCTATATGTCAATATATAATCCTTAATTCGCTTTAGTATCTCAACGCTTGCTAGACTACATTCCAATGGTCTACAAATGGATTAACTAGATATTGACCAAACAGTCAAACAGTGAATGCAATGTCCTACCTAGCACATAGCCGAGTATACATCAAGCTATCAACCGTACTAGAATATGGAACATTCCTTATAACCTCTCTCTTTACTTTATTCTTTAGATACTATACCAAAGATTCTTTACTTTATTCTTTGGATACTATACCAAAGATTATCTCTCACAATAAGAGATAGGTGCTACGATAGGTTTACTGTTAGTCGTATTAAACCTTTGTAACACATACTCAATGTATGCATTCTATGAGATGTCTGATGAGTTTTGAGATCTATCCTAGTGAATCTGAATACTTAGGACAGAAGATGCTACACAAAGGTCCTTTATGTCAAAGTTCTTGACCAAAAGTTGCTTAACCTCATACAATATGGTCAAGTAATTTGACGTGAGCAATATATCATCCACATGCAGTAATAGGAAGATAACTTTGCTCCCCTTGACCTCATAGTACAAGCATCTTTTAATTTTATTTTCTATACAGCTGAAAGAGGCCAAAACCTCATCAAACGTAAGGTATCACTTTCGAAAAGTTTGATGTAAACCATATATTAATCTGTATAACTCATAAATCATGTCAGTTCCATCTGGATTTTGAAATCCTTCAAGTTATACCATATAAACCACTTCTTAAAGGTCTTTACTCAGGAAAGCAGTTTTGACAGCCATCTGATGTAACTCTATATCATCATGAGCTACAATTGCCTTAATCACTCAAAATGTATTCTAAGAGGATATAATTGCTTTAATCACTAAAAACTAGCTCTCAGATCTTACTATGCTTCATGTTTTGCTTCTCATCATTCATCGCATTCCACCACACATCCGCATTAGGTCCAGAAATAGCTTCTATAAAAGTAACTGGATCTATAACATGTCTAATAGCATAGCCCTTTACACCTAATAGACTACATAATCAGATGGGATAGCAGGTCGTCTCACTCTAGTGGATTCACTTAACTGTATTAGATCTTGTACCCCCAAGAACCTCTGTATCTACAGGTATGGGTTCCTATTCATGTGCAGGCATGGTACAGAGACCTGGATCCACCAAATCTAAATGTATGAGTAGTGGGTACATGATAACTGTAGTATCTGCCCTACTATCATTTGAAGGGTCAAAGAGCCCACCATCATCATAGACATTGTATTCCAAAAACTTAGTTGTTTGTGATTCCACTATTCTAGTCCCTCCTTCTTTACAGTAAAATCTGTAGTGTTGGGCCCTGAACTTTTCTTGGAAGATTAAAACTATTAAATGAGAAATTTTGGTGATTAGTCACGAGTAAAGAACAAAAGAATGAAAGATTTTGAACCAAGAATTTATAGACAAAAGTAAAGCAGGGAATGAGAGATGTGAATAGATTCATCATTTGCTATGGTGTTTTTGATGGATAAGAGATTTTGAAATAGGAATAAGTAAGGTGAAAGTTAACAGTAAAATGAAAGGAAAAATGAGGTTGGATATGTGTAGTAAGTTGATGAAGGATATGTACATATATGTATGTTCTGTTATTCGTGTTCATGATTAATCATGGATTGTAATTTTCTTTATGGAGAACATTGATTTGAAATGAAGTTGAGAATGAAGAGTAAATGACGTAGAAAAAAGGGGATCTTGGTATGAGTTATGTTAAGGAAAGGTTTTGAAACAAAATTAGTAGTTGATCTGGAAAATATTCACTGAGTGTGCCTCGGTCTGTTAACCATAGCTTTTTCTCTAGTTATCCAAACGAGATGGTTCTTGATTCGAATTAAACTAGAAACATATGGATACATTTCTTGTGAAGAAATTGAATTTCAATTCTGTCTCTAAGAATCTCAAAAGTTGTCATGAAGTTGATAACTGGGTGCAATACATTGGTGGAGGAATGTAAAATTCGTGTTCTGAATTCATGGAAAATTCTAGGTTAATCTAGACTGATCTAGGTGAATGTGTCTTCTAGAAAGTTGTAGGGCTTTCTTTTATATTTCCAACGGTATATAGTATGAAATTTTTGGACATTTGAGTCAAAAGTTATGATCTTTATAAGTGGATATGCTCTGGAGAGAGCAAAAGTAAGACAATGCAAAAGTAAGACGATGCAAAAGTAATATGAAGCAAAGTAAGACGAAGCAAAAGTAAGACGAAGCAAAAGTAAGATGAAGCAAAAGTAAAACAAAGCAAAGTAAGACGAAGCAAAATAAGATAAAGAAAAAGTAAGACGAAGCAAAGTAAGACGATGCAAAGTAAGACGATGCAAAAGTAAGACGATGTAAGTAAGACAAAGCAAAGTAAGATGAAGCAAAAGTAAGATGAAGCAAAAGTAAGATGAAGCAAAGTAAGACGAAGCAAAAGTAAGACGATGCAAAGTAAGAAGATGCAAAAGTAAGAAGATTAAAAAGTCAGAAGGAAGAAAACACAAAAAATAGAATTTGTCTTTGAGGTCTTCATGAAAGTTGTAGCTCTTGAAGTTCTCTTTCAAACCATCTAGAGAACGCCTTAATCAGAAATTTCTAGAGAAAGTTATGGCTGTTCCCCTGAAACAAGTTTAGTATGATTGAGGACAAAAACAGATTGGATTCTTTTGGTCATAACTTCTTCTCTAGACATCCAAATGATCTGATTCTTGAACCATTAGATTCGTAAGACAT
>JANZLX010000211.1:5526920-5552579 GCA_025531955.1 Erythroxylum orinocense | reverse complement strand
AGGACTGGAGAGGCATCCTCGTAAGATTGTCCTTCCTCCTCATCCGAGCTAAGATCTAGCTCCTCATCCGGAACCACATCTCGTTCCCCCTTGGTTATCTCCCTCATTTCCTCTATAAAAAGGCCGAGACCAGGGGGAATCATGGGTGCTGCGTAATCCTCGAAGGAAGGGTGGCCTGAACCATCAGGAACGCAAACGCTGTGGCAATTCTTCAAGATGGAAAAAGCCAAGTCGCAGGATTACTCATGGCACTCCTCCTGTAAATGTCGATCTCTCCATCGCTTGATTGCAGTGATTCTTTCCCCTTTGATGGAACTTTGCAACTCCTTCACCCTATTCTCAGCCCTTATTTTGGCCTCCACCGTCCCATGGCAATCCTGAAGGAATTTGGATTGGAGCTCTTCTGCCTTCTCTACCTTAGAATTGGCAGCAAGCACCTCATCCCTTAAACCCTGGTTGACGAGTTGCAACGCTCGGTGCTCTCTCTCCCACTCGTCTCTCGACGCAATCACTTTGTTCTTCTCCTCCTCTGCCGAGTCGAGCCGAATCCTCAAGACATCTTTCTCATCCTCCAAAACCTTCTTCTGCTCCTCCACTGAAGCAAACCGAGCGGTCACAAAATCCCTCTCCTCTTTCGCAGCTGAAAGCTCTGCCCTCATAGTTCGAACCTATTCGTGGAGGTCCTTAACCTCCTGGCTCAATGTTCCGGAAAGTTCATCAAATTCGCCAAGACATTGATACATCTCAAAGGAGAACGTCAGATCCTGGAATGGACTTTGGTGAAAAAAAGGGTATGAAAATTACCCTCACACAGCTACATACGAGCCTAGACAACAGCTCTTTGTCGTTCAAAGTACCCATAAACTTCCTGTCTCGAGGAAGAGTAATCTTCTCAGCAACCTGAAGGGCCACATGGATGTCCCCAAGCGAGGCGGTCTTATCCAGACCAGCAGAGGACACTAGTTCTCCCTTGGACTTCTCTTTCTCTTTCCCTTTCTCTTTGCCTTTATTCGAGTGGCGAGGCGGTGGGTCGATAACCCGAACGGTTTTCCTCCTCTTAAGAGGCAATTCCTCCTCCTCCTCTACCTCCTCTATGGCCATCAGGCCCTCACTCACCGACCGGTTCATCGTCGCTGGCCGAACGGGAGCGGTCTCCAGAACAAGTGTTGCGGGCAGCTCGGAGACTGTAAGCTGAGCGACACCCTGCTTGGGAATAGTGGAGGGAGCGACACCCGTGCTGATTTCCCTCTTTTTGCTTCGCCATTTTGTCTTTGAGGACTTAGCAGCTTTACGCCGACCTCCAGTGGAGCTAGAAGACCCAACGAAATCATCCACCTTCGCCATAGCTGCACGGAAATAGAAGAGGATTACAAATCGAAACCAGCACTCATAAATATGCAAAGAAATAGTCACAAGGGGTCAACCAGGATGGGAAATTTCTTCTCCTAGCCCGCTAATTAGGGGCGGAGGGTCGAGCAAAAAAGAATCAGCCGAAGCCCCCCGCGATATCCCTGAATGCGGTCGACCACCCCCCACTCCTCCCTGGCATGGAGCAAATTTGAGAGGTCATTCCACCGCTCGGCGAAGGGATACCTCCACGGCCGAGACTCAAAGGCAGAACCTAGGGGCCTCACAAAGAAATACTTCGTCTTCCAGGCTTGGATATTTGAAGCCGTTTCGGTAGGACGATAGCGAGCGTCTCTGTATTGAAAGTGAGGAACCCCGGCCCCAGCAATCGAGCTTTGATTCATTCGCAAGAAGTGACGCATGATGCTGATTGATGGTGGATGCCCGAAATGATGACACAATAGGGCCAACCCTTCAATTTGCCCATCTCTTCGAGTACTAACCCCAATTTCCTCAGTCATCCCTGCTTCAGGCGCCTCATTCTCGCAGGCCTCCGACACTTCTACTATTTCCGCCGCTGCTGCTAGTGATCTAACAGTCTGGGAGGCCCTTTCGGCGGTTTCCTCCCTGGGACTAACTACCTCTCTAGGACTAACTGACGACATCACTAAGAAAAAGAAATTTGAGGGGAAGGAATGGGAGAAAGGACGTACCTAGTTTGGTGATGGAAGTCAGAAATTTGAAGACAACGAAAGAAAACTCCGGAAACTGAAAACAAGAGGGTGAAAAGGAAAACATAGTGGAAACCGGAGAACGAAATAAGTGTGAAGAAAGTCTATAGTTTGTCAATCCTAAGCATTTATAGAAGATCGATGGAACGGGCATTCCAACCAACGCTTGATGCGTGGAAAACATCCGAACCAACGCAGACACGCGGCAGAATCTGAGCTGAGGTGAATTAGGGTTGTTCAAAAACTAGAACGGCACATTAACTGAAGGGGCACGCCTGACGGCTGCATAGCCGTTAAAAGAACGCACTCGAAAGCTGTACCGTAGCCAGAAAGACGTATGTGACAACCTGTCAGAGAACTCGACCCATCAGTAATGATCACGCCTAGAACTCTATTGGGCTCTAGTCACTCAGTCGATCGGTCCCGCTACTACGCTCCTCCAAATGACTTTGCCGCTACACCCGATCGACTGGCCATATTGCTACAGCCGATCGGTCGGTCATCCGAGACACTACACGTGCTCGACCGACCATATTACATCGGAATTGGTTGATTGGGCCTAGCACGACCTACCTCGGAAACACGCTGTCTCATACTTATGTACTCTTTCGACCCTTCCCTTGGCTTAGACTCGAGGAGTAAAGGGCTTATGGTTGAGTCGGCTGTGCTAGGCCCAGGCCCATCTCCAAACGTCCACGGCCCATCAGATGTTAGATTCTCATGCAAACACAATGATCTACGTAAAGACCTAAACCTAGTGGTAATCACAGGTATATAAGGTACTGTTCCTCCCCGATTCAGGTACGTCGCCACAATCTTAGTTTTCCTTCGTTCTCTTCGACCGATTTTCTCTCAAAAGACTAACTTGAACGTCGGAGGGGCCTTCCAGGAACCAACTCCCGACAAGCTTTTACTTGTTTTGCAGGTATTCCGTAGCCAGAGTCGCACAGATCATGGATCTTAACAACGACGTTCAACCCCAGCAGAATCATGCTGAACCACCTATAATGATGAAACTATGAAGCAGAACAGAATCAAATGTTGAACTTTCTGTTTTTCTATGTGATATAAGTTTTTTTTTTCCAAACACTTGTATTCGCGTACTAGACGACCAATAAATTCTGCTCTTTAACCTTTTGTTGAGATATTAATTATCAAACTGTCACAAACAAACACGTACGTCACCAGGGACAGATCCAGAAATTTTTTTGAGTGGGGACAAAATTTTACTGGAGTCAAAAAAAATTTAGTGGGGGTAAAATTTTAATGAGAGCAAAATTTTAATTTTTTTATGAGTTAAAATTTTAAAATAATAATTTTTTTATGTAAAAATGTTTGAAGTCAGTGGAGGCAAGTGCCCCCACTTGCCCCCACTGTGGCTCCGTCCTTGTACATCACTATGCTTTTGTGTAGTAAAGTGGTTATTGGAATGAGCAAGTTTATTTCCTCTCAAGAGGGTTTGATGGGAGACAAGTGACGTTGTCACCGGAGAAGAGAGACAAAAATGGAGAGTTTAATAAAAATATACGATGGTGCTTGGTTAAGGGACATGAGAATAAATAAATGAGAATGGAATGAATAGTAATAATTGGTTAGTTATTATGATTGATTTAATAGTTTTTTCATACAAACGTTTTAGGTAATGATTCATACCCTCCATATGTGGGAGGAATAGCTTTGATTCCTACCAACAATAATATTTTTTAATTTTTTAATTAAAATGTAATTAATTAAAATATAAAATATAATTAATTAATTAATTAAATTAAATGAATTAAGATTAAATCTAATTAATTAATTAAATTTAATTAATTAAGATAAAATCTAATTAATTAATTAAAATAATTAATCAAGATAAAATCTAATCTAATTAATTAAAATATAATTAATTAATTAAAGTCTAATTAAAATATAATTAATTAATTAAAGTATAATTAAAATCTAATTAATTAATTAAGATATAATTAATTAAATGATTAATTAAAAACTAATTAAATCTAATTAATTAATTAATTAAAATATTAATTAAAAGCTAATTAAAATATAATTAATTAATTAAAATATAATTAAGATGTAATTAATTAAAATGTATAATTAATTAATTAGTTAATTACAATGTAATTAATTAAAATATTATTAATTAATTACTTAAAATATAACATCAATTGCATTATTAAAAGAATGTAAATTGTATTAAACTATGTTACTTGATTTTACTATAGCAATAGAATGGTAGATATTATGATTATATAGATGAATTACACAATATTTTGGATGATTAAACTATATTTTGAGGATATCATTTAACTAATGATATATTTATGCAAGAAAATACTAGAGTATTTTTTAAAAGAGCTATTGGAAAGGAAAAACCGCAATATACTTGATTTTAAACATTCTGTCATTATAATTAGAGTCCATAAATTAAAAATAATCATTTAAAATTTATTTAAATTTTGATATAAAACAAAATTTTAACAAATTTTTATTTTTCAACATTTTTAACAAACAACTACCATCAATGGTAATTGTAATTATTCCTTCATCTTAATAATAACTCAAACCCGTTTTTCATATTTTTCAACCAATATAATAATAGCTTTAAGGGACTCTTTTGATAAAAAAAAATCCAACCCAATTTTTTTAAATTAAATGTATAAAGTAATGTCGTTTTTATCAAAACGATGTCGTTTTGCTTTGAAGCATCAAGCCTCGAGCAGGGTTGAGCCAGGGCAGCTCGAACTAAGCTTGAGGTTAGGCTTGGTAGGGCTCAGGGCTGACCGGCTGAGTCATCCCATCAGGTATGTCCTTTTATTTTCATCTCCCACTCATGTGTGAATAGTTTGGTTATAAGATTTATGTATCATACTTGTATAATAACTTGTGCGACTGGACATATAGTGAGAGCATATTGTCAAACATTTATTAGGAATGTACGATTTCTTGACTAATAAGTCGATCCTTAAGTGGATTGAATATGCTATATCATTCTTATTATATAAATA
This sequence comes from Erythroxylum orinocense, assembly GCA_025531955.1. Lineage (NCBI taxonomy): Eukaryota > Viridiplantae > Streptophyta > Magnoliopsida > Malpighiales > Erythroxylaceae > Erythroxylum > Erythroxylum orinocense. The sequence goes on along the minus strand of JANZLX010000211.1, from coordinate 5,547,496 downwards.
TTTTGCACTTCTAATGCCTTCTACATAAAAGTGGTCCTTTTTTAATACATCTCAATGCAAACTTGGAACTAAAATAATCGTCCTTATTTCTAAATCCTTTGAATCAAATTAACTCACTTTTCTATAATGTCCACTTATATCAAATCATTCATGATTTTTTTGGTAACGTTTTAAGATAGCAAACATTAAGTCAATTCTTTGTAATTAGAACCTAAGTAAAAAAGGGTACTTTGAATTTGAGATTCGTATAGCCTCAAAGGCACATAATATAAGTTGAGAATATATCCTATATTATCCTTATTGGTAAAAAATGCACATATGTTACAATATTGACTTGCTTTTATTAAAGTATGTGCCTTTTTTCAAATGCTATATACGAAATAGTTCAGGCATACTTAATACCTAACATGAGTTCAATTGTTTATTTATTTAATCTACCCTTCACAACTCATATCCGATATATTATGACAGATTGAGAGAACATGTCACTTTTTACGTTATGTCATTACTAATAATCTTTTACACCCTTCATTGTACTTAACACCGACACTAGTGTTTTAAGCCTTGAACTCTTGTTTTATCACCTAGATAAATTGCTTAAAACTTTTCTCATCTTCATTATTATAAATTAAACGAGGCAATCAACCATGCAGGAAGGCAATTCATATCATTTAGACATATTTGTTGTATCTACAACTGAATGTTCAACACACATTTAACATTCGTTATATAACAAAAAAATCAATTCAAGATCATGCATTCTTATATTTTTAGAATTGAATTTTTACTTAAAATTCATTTTAGAAAATGTTGTTTAATTATCAATTAAACATATATTGTATCAAATATTTGATAATAAGCAAATTATTATCATTGATAATAAGTACTATAAATTGTCACTACATATATTGATTTCTCTTTGAGTTACTACGGCCTTGACATAGTTATAGTTGATATCTTTATATTTAATTTGATATTGATATTTGAGCTCTCTAATAATTTCTTTCAATGTACTTATTCGTACACACATAGTGTGTATGAGACTGCTAATTTTTTCGAAATAAAGAACCATCTTTACCTCTTATCCTTCCTGTGGAATTCTTGAATACTACATATTGCTTAGGCACTCACCTTTAGTAATTAGGGTCAAAAAATACTTCACTGTCTTGCATATAAAACTATTTAAGTATTTCATTGATATATATATATATATAGCTTCTAATAGTATGAAAGCTTTACTTAATTGATACTTACCAATTTTAACAACAAAGATGTAAGTTGCCTTAGCCATATTCTTCGTTCTAATCATGTTTGACAACTAATTTGTTTGCTCTGATTACAAACTACATATTATCACTAGCTAAGAAAATATATCATCAATATGAAACAATAAAATTACACATTTACCATTGGATCTTTTGACATATCTAAGTGGTAGTTTCTAGTTATACTATAATCATATGACATAATTATAGTACTACTGTAATATACTACTTACTTGGAGATTGTGTTAGAGTATAGATTGACTTTAACAATCTGATCATGTAATGCTTTTGGCCTTTATGAATGAAACATGGTGGTTGTACCATATAGATTCTTTCATCTAGACAAAAGTCTTTAGATCCATTTGATGCATATTAACATCCATTCCATTTTTAGATCCATTTGATGTATATTAAGATCCATTCCAATTACTAAGGCTAAAATAAGTCAAAATGATGTAAACCTCGTAATAAATGAGAATTTCTTCTTATAATCAATCTTATGTGTATCGTTTTGCCACTAGACATGTTTTGTATCTTTAAAAGTTGCCATCAGTCTTTTATTTAACATTTGAAGAACACAATAGGTTAAATAATTTAATTAATTTAAGTAATTAAAATTAAAGATAAAATAAAATTAAAAAATAATTAATTATAATATTTTAATTTTTAAAAGTATAATTAGGTCTCACATTGTCACGTGACGCATATGTGATATTGTGAGCACATTTTAAATATAAAATATAATAAAATTTTGTCACATTAGCAATGACATAGTAGACAACTAATAAAGCCAAATTTATGTTACAATTTTCATTCACTATGGTTTAATTTGACTGTTTGTAAAATGTTAGGTTCAATTTAAACAAAATGAAATATTAAGGTCTAACTTGTATTCAATTGTAAACATTGAGATTATTTTTGCTCCTTTTCCTTTAGTTTTGGTTATATCTTAATTTGGTCTTCAAATGCACAAAACAGACAAAGTCCACGCAAATATCTTAAATTGAAAACTAGTCAATAGGAGCTATTGATTTTAAATTCAACAAATGGATTATTGATAAAACATACATATTCTTAGAATAACAATGCAATCTAATTTAAATTCTTTTCTGATTTATCAAAAAAATCTAATTTAAATTCAATATATTATAGAGGTATATTATTGGAATTCATTCATTATCAAATCACTTTATAAATTAAGTGAAAAAAATTGATCAACTATCTTATAATTTATTAATGAACTCAAGTGAAGATAATTAAACAACTATCTAATAACTCATCAATGAAATCAATTCAAATTTCAAAAAATCAATAGTTACCAAAAGCAAATCTTCTATATACATGTACACGATCTTTCATCTTATATATACCTCATTAATTAATCAAATCACTTACTTAAATTTAATTGTTATTCCACGAGTTAAAGAAGTCTTTGATAAGAAACTCATTTCTTCGTCATAGATCATCTCTTTGTTATTATTTAAAATGTCACTCCTTTTAAACTCATCAAGTTTGTCTCCTTTTATAATTATCAGACTCCATAAATTTCGTTAATAATTGGATTAAGCGTGACTGGCGTTCAAGGACTCAATCGAGTGGCCAAGATTGGTTGAATAGGGTTACTGATTTAGTCAACATTTTCTCCTCCACTTAGCAATACTAACCACTGTGCAGTCCACATGGAGCTTGGCATTAGTTGGGACTGAATGGTAGGCGTGTGCGAAGTAATTAAGAGTCATTGTTGAATAGCTCAAACGCCTGAATTTTTTTAAAAAAAGGAAATTATAATAAATATAGAAAGAATTACAAGATCATCAAACAGGAAAGTTTGCTACATACAACACAAAAGGAGAACCAGCAATAAAGATATCAGCTACCACAACAACAGGAACCGAAAAAGAACCCCCCTCTAGTAATTATAAACGTAAGACATGACAAACATTAGAGTTACAAGAAACCTTCTTAGTCAAAACTAACGCCTAAATATCAGACATAATTAAGCATATCAAACTCTCCTTTGTAGAAGAGGTACTCTGAAAGCGGCGAGAGTTTCGTTCGTGCCAAAGAGGATATGAACAAACTTCCAACACAATAAGTTGGATATATTTGTTGGAACCTGCAGTAGAAGATAAATAACTAGTGATAGGCATAAGTTCGAACCCAGGATCTGTCCAACAACATAAGCCACAAACAGTTCTCCAAATAGAACAAGTAAACGGGCACTCGAAAAAAAGATGAGAACAAGATTCCATTTGCAGGGTACACATCAGATAAGAAGGATCCATTTGCACATAACAAAGACGATCAACAGTCGAAAGCTTATTCTATATATGGAACCTAATTAAAGAAACCTTTTAGTATCTGAACCAAATTATCATGTACAAGTCAAATTCAATCCGTTATTTTTTCCTTCAATTTTGCGAATCAAGCTCTAAAAATATAAGATTATCGGTTCTATCCCATAACACATTAGCCGTAAGAAGACTCGACTAGTATCATACCTCTCGTAAGAAATAAATCAATGTCGATCTTGAAAATGTACAAGGAGTGATAAGAAAGAGCAGTATTTCGTACTATTGAAAATTCAACTAATCTCATACTATGTTAAGAAAACAAAGAAAACTACGAAAAGAGCTTATATGTTTTGGCTGAAAGAATAATCTGCCGTATTCCGCCAATCGGTGCTACGACTGCCACCGTAACTCCAATAATTGTTGAGAACTGTAGTTAGATGCACACAATATCAGTCTGATCCTGACTGTAAAGTTTATATATACGTTGAACTTCTAGCTTAAGTCCTTTCAATATCAACTCACCCAAGAAGCGAACCAGTGAAAGCTCCATCTCTTAGGCTTATGGAGGACAAGCCACATGATGCAAGGTATCTACAACAAATCAAGTATATCGAATCATACTTACGAATTGGCATGAGATCGACAAAAACAATATGAAAAACGAGCATGATTAGTTAGATATAAACGTTGAATTAAAAATGCTTTTAAACGTTCTAAATGTATTTTTAGGGTGATTATATAATTATCACACAAAAACCAACTGGTTTTTGGATTATATAGTGACACAACTCATATTATCATTATTATTTTATTTAAATTTAAAGATTTTTTTAATGTAAAAGCTTTATAACATGCGTAAGTCACTCACAAAATATGATGTGGACGAAAACACAAGTCCTCCAAAAAATCCAAGCAGTCCTCCGAAAAATGGTAGGCATATTGCCACAAATCCTGTGGAAACTGTAAATGAATAAGAGAAAAGTTCAGAATTTGTATACTTATATAAGTATATTGAAAAAGTAAACCTACAATTTTATTAGTTCTTTAATACATTAGAAAATAACCTATACATGGTCATGTGCTTATTTCATACCTACATAAAGACTTCGAGCTATGAGGCGGAGAGATCTCCCTGGTTTGAAATAACCATTTTGCACTACATATGATTCAAGTCCGTCAAACACAGGCATGGCAAATACCTATGAAATAAACAAATTGTGTCTTCAGATGTAAGTAATATACACACGTCGTACAGTATGGTACCTCTTAAATCTTAATATATATATATATATATATATATATATACCTGGTAGCTTCCTAGTACATGCAAGAACACCATGAAATTGGCCATGGCAATGAGCCAACGAGGCTTTTCAAGAGAAATGAGAACATCATCCTCTACAAGATCACCAAAAGCCCAAAACCCACCAACAGCAACTGAGATATAGCAAAAGGCTACAATGATATAAGCAACCACAACTCCTTTCCACATTGGCTTTTTGGATGGAGTTTCCTCGGTAGATGGCATTGTAGCCTGAATCTCTAGAGCCACACTGTGCCCTGCAAAAGCAAAAGCTATTGTTCCCAAGCCACTGAAGGCATCAAGAATGATTCCAGCTGTTTTATGAGACCGAACACCATATGTCGATGGATGTTGTTTGCTACCCCTAATCACTGATGTGATGAATGCCACCATTGAATAGCTGATCAATACCCAGAATAGTTAAAACCAAAAATAATGGAGCAAGCCCTGAAAATATTATGTATCCGTAGATGGTAATTAATTACGTTATCACTTGTTACATTACCTCCAAGACATTACAGCAGCAATTAAGGAAATTCCTCTCAAAGAATTAAAGTTGGGAGTTTGAGAGAGCACAAGCTGTAAAACAAGAAAGAAAAGAGTAAAATATGTTTTTCTAATGTCGCCAAGGCTTGGAATGACCAGATCAGCAAATTTCTTCAACGATTTGCCACCAGTGACCATGTAAACTATGTCAATTGCCACTTGAACTAGCATTTGTTGGGGCATCACGATCCAGTACCCAAGTTTTGGACCAAAAACATGTTGTCCAAGTTCCGGGTATCGATCGAACCGCTTTCCAGGCACCACTTCATGCAGTTCAACCAGTTGCCAAAACGTATAGAAAGTGACCAACCAAGAGACTAGTATACACAAGACTCCTGGAATCCTAATACATTGGCAGAAACATCAAAGGTTGAAAAAAACTTCAAATATTTACTAATAAGTATCTGTTATGAAGAGAAAAGACAATGCGTATAGATACCAGCCAAGTTGAGATAATGCGAATGGCATGCCCAGCACCCCAGCTCCGACAATGGCTGTGACATTATGGAATGCTGAGTACCACCATTTTGCCTTCCTAGATGCTGTGATAGGTAGCCAATTATTCATGTCTGCATTCTTATCATCTTGTACAGTGGATGCAGTTTGATTCCTATAGTTTTCCTGATTTTATGTAGAACACATGCATTAACGACAAACTGTTTAAGCAAAGGATTGAGGTAAACCATTTGTTCAAATACTTCAGTAGAAGAAGAGATTAAAGGCCTTCTTCCTCCATTAAGACCGAACTTTGATACATTAAGACATACCTTGGGCGATTCTGGGTTGAACATCTTGATAGCTGCTTGGTTGTTATGCTAGAGACGCTGCTTCTACAACTGATAATACAAGTGAAAAAGAGCTGCAAAAAGGTGAGTCTATAATACCCAGTGATCCTAAATTGGTGGGTCTTGATAATGAATTAGTCATGGACTCGTTTACTAACTGCTTATTCAACTTTACCAACGTGTTACTTAAGGAAGACAAAGATTAACAGACTTTGGAAAAGGTTTTTCTTTTATTTTAGAATGTAGTTAATGAAATAGAAGAGAAAAGTTTTACCATGATAGAGCAAAGAAATTCAGCATGTATGACCATAGTGTAAATATCAATTCAATTCATCATGTGATATTACGTCACCATGAGAATTAACATTAGTCGTCTATTTGACTTAAAGGCTAAAATAAATTATTAGGAATAGAATAATTATTTTTAAAAATAGAAAACTTAAGGAATAGAATATAATTGACATTATTTTGTTTGGTTTATTACTAAAGAATTTCTATGTTAACGTTTAGTTTGAAAATATAAACTTGAAATGATAAAAGAATAACTAACAAAAAAACTAAAATATCCTTCTTCTTCTTATTATTCTTATTCTTATTCTTATTATTATTATTATTATTATTCATTAATTATCATTAATTTTTTACTACCTGTTAAAAATTATTATTTTTATTTTTATTAATTCTATTTATTATTATTATTATTATTATTATTATTATTATTATTATTATTATTATGATAATGCTGCTGATGATGATGATGATGATTATTATTATTATTAGTATTATTAATTTTCTACTAACTGTTAAAAATTATTATTATTATTATTAATTATTGATGATGAGGATGATGATGATGATATTAATAATAATTATTAATTATTATTATTATTATTATTATCATTATTATTATTAAATTCCTTATTATTATTAATTTTCTTCTTATTATTAATAATTTTATTATTCTTATTATTAATTTTCTACTTACGTTTATTCTTATTATTTAAATTAATTATATTTAATTATATTATTATTATTATTAATTTTTTTCTTATTCTTCTTCTTAATATTAATATCATTACTATTACTTTTATTATTATTATTATTATTTTCTTATTCTTATTATTATTATTAATTTTATTCTTATTCTTCTTATTATTATTAAGAAGGATAAAAAAGGTCTTCAACAAATAACTCTATTCTTGAAATATTTAAAAACACTTTTTAATGATCTTTAGCTATTCCTAAAAATTAAGAAATACCTAATCTACTAGGGCATGTTTGGTTTGCAGGAATAGAAATTCTATTTATGGTATATTCTTAAAATTTAAATAATCCTTTGTTTGGTTAGACAAAAAGAATATACTAATAATAGAATTCATATTCCTGAGAACCAAACATGCCCTGATATTTATCATCAAGAACTCGTCTTTCTTCTATGTTTAAGAGAAATCATGCTCCAATACAGAGAAATTCTACAAATTGGATTAGTCACAAATTATATACTCTGGTATGGCAAACTCGTAATTATAGTCATTCATAAATCATGTATTCCTGTCAAATATAGATTCTTTAGTGAGATTCAAATCTCAAACATATTCACATGCAATTTGTCCCAAAACTCCTACCCCGCACCACTTGTCCCCCCTCCATCTTCACCTCCATTTATTGTGGAAAATGAAATGGACTCTCCTGATAAAAAGAGTGTCTTTCAACTGTACGCGACTATGTTACACACACCATCTACGTGTAACACAAATTTTATGATTGTGGAACCATTAACAAAAAGACTACCACCAAATACATCTAATGAATATGTTAAAAGAATGAGCATTATTGGGTTTCATAATTGAACAAACTATTATTGTTTATGTATTTGACACCTCTTTTTTATGTTGTATATGATATTTAAGTATCATGTTATTTATTGTTTTTTTTTTGTTAGTATAGATACATGGATGATTATGTGAAGTTTAACAATATTTTTCTTTTGTAAAGACATTATTATTGAACTAAGACATATCTCATTATAAATCATACTAAAGTTTGAACTAGTCTTATAATACATAAAAGGGAGTATGTCACAGAGTAAATCACAATGCTATGATCCTCTCTAATTCTTTTTTTCCTTAATTATGATCAATATTGTGACAAAAAAGAGTATTTAACTTATTATTATATGCATATTATGTTTTATTATTAGACTATGGTTATGTTATATGAGCTAAGTGGGAGATTGTTAGATAATATTACTAAGTACTCAAATTTTGTGCTCTGATTATAAAAGTGTTTAAATCATATTAATCAGATGAAAGGAGATAATTATCGAATAAAATAATTATTTTTTAATTTTTTACGTTGATGGATGGCAACATTTAAGAAAAGTGTCCTTTGAATTTTATCGACTGCTTTCTTTCTCTGCCTGTCTAAGTTCATTTTATTCTATTATAAACTCAATGAAAAAAAGAAAGGTTAAAAGAGAGAAAAAAAAATCTTGTTTTATTTAAAGTTTATCATAATTAAAATTTAAAAGGATCCTTCTATCTTTATCGTAGATAAAGGAATGTTCTTCACTTTTGCAAAAATTATTATATTTAAAAATATAAAGAATTACAAATTTAAAATTTACAGCGTTACATATATAATGATTACAAATAACACAAGCTCTTTCATGTCCTTTTGTCTTATAGATCATTTCTCTTTCTTCTCCCGGAAGACAAAGTTTTTACATAACTCTACTTAACAGGGTCGTTCTTATTGTTTTATAGGCCTTGGGCGAAATAAAAAAAAGGCCCCAATAAATCAATAATATACTTAAATTTACATGCTTTTATGAAATACAAATGACTCAATTTATAAGTTTACATACTCAACCAAATATTAAATGATTATAACATTAACTAATAATATCTTACAAATATCATTAACAATAAAATAACTAAAAATAGTACAAATATCTAAATTCGTCATTTGCTAATCCACTTTGTTTGTTAGTAGATTTGAACAACTTACAACAAAAACAATATACGTTATCTATATGTTTAAAATAAACCAACTATTTTCTATCGCTAATCTCTCCATGACTCAAATTTCTATATAATAAGAAAATAAAAAATGACGAGAGGTATTGTCTAAAAGAAACATAAGATTCAATTCTCTTACATGCTTTTATTCAACTAAAATATCCCTTACTTTATTATCAAGATTATCTCAATTTCTATGATCATAAATGTCCAATATAGGGCTTATTTGCTCATCTTCCTTTAAATTTTCTAAAGTTGATGCATTTGAAACATGATCGTGCCCACTCAGATTTCTAATATCTTCATAAATATGAATCTCATCACTTAGGTTTTCTTCATGTTGTTCAAAACTATCTTCACCTAATTCATCGGGACTCTTACTAGAGGAACTTATTCTTTTAATAAATTTATTAATTGCTTCTTTTTGAGATTCTATCAACTGTGCTACTTGTTTTTTTTTCTTTTTTCACTTCTAGACAAATGCTGTTTAGGCAACATAATATAAATCAATTATAACACAGTTGAATTAGAAAAAGAACAAAAACACCTGTATGAAACTGGAAGAAGTATGCAGACACAACCAAACTCCAATAGTTTTATAATATATCACAAAGATATATAAATGGTATTAAATATATGATAGAGAAAAAATAAATAGAAAATTTTAATATCTAATATTAAAAATAAAATCAAAAAGTAAATTTTAATGATAGAGAGATACTAATTTCTAAAAATACAAGAAATTAACATACTTAGGAAATAAGCTAATATAATGTCTACGTTAATGACAAATTACAAATTAATTATAACATATTCAAATATTTAATAAGCTAAAAATACATTAAAAATCAGAAACTTTATCTTTAAATTATATTTAGAAATCAAAACTTGAAAGACAGAATTGTGAATTTTTTTCTACTAATTTTTTAGTTGGAGTACCTTAAATACATATATTGATAAAAATAAATAAATTAAAAAGTAAAAATATACCTAAATACTTCAAAAATATTTATAAATATAAAAAGTTAACATTAAATCTCGGAAGTTGCTTACTTTTATTAACCTTGAAAAATGAAAATGCTAACAGCCTCACCAACGTTATCTGTCTGTATTACAGCCTAACAATGCACAAAAGGAAAATAACGAAGCACCTTTATTACAAGAGGGGGCCATGGGGCCCCTTTTTTATGATAGGCTCTGGGCAGGTGTCTTGCTTGCCCTTGCCCAGGGTCGGCACTATTACTTAAATACAAGTAGGTGAATAATTATTTTGAGATTATAAAATAGAAACTCATTGTTTTTAAGTCATCCTCTTTTCTTTTTTTTTTGTTTGTATTTGCAACCAATTTTCTTAATTTATCTGCTCATATATTTATTTCTTAGTTAGTCTTTTCACTACTAACAAAGTTACACCTATATAAATATGGTGAGAATCATCTAACCAGAGTTAGGATATATCACGTTTTATAAGATAGAAATAATATTTACATAATTTTAATTTTAATAGGGCATATCCATTCAAAAAAAATTTTAATAGGGCATATGTCGTTAGAAAGATCTTAAAGAGATCATTTATTTTGTTTAAAATTTTTCATATTTTGACAATAAACGCATCCGCATTAACTGAAACAAGATTGGTACTATGCAAAAAATCATTAGTATGTACCTTATGCATTACATACCGATTTTTTAATTAATTGTCAACAAAACATAGATTTTCTTTATCCTTTCAGCCATTTGTTCATGCATTTAATTATCATTTTAGTTATTATTATTTATTTAATTGACTTTCAGTTATTAGATTTTATTAATTTCAGTTCTATCTTGAGTAATATTGGTTGAACTCTTAATAACATAATATTTTTGAATATGTTTATGATTATTGATTTGACATATCATGAATGGTTAATCATCTTTGTAATGTTTAATGATGTGATTTTGTATTTAACTACGAGGTCATTTCATTCTATATATAAGGATTGGAGGTAATGGATAATTTTATTAACGTATGTTGTACTGTATATATATACAATTACAAGTGAGAAGTTTGAATTTGAAAGAGAAGCTATCTATTCCTATATTTGTGCAGCAGAAGTGTATTTGAAAGATTACAACAGATAGCAACAAATCAGATAAGTTTTGACTTGGTCTTCCATGGACTCTATGGGCTGAAGCTGAGATATTGGTTTTGGCCCAATCAATGAATAAGTTGCTGAGTCTATAATATGGCCCCTCAAGTTGGCTATCGTCTTCGAATGCCAAGCTTGATTTTCTGACAAAGGTAGGGCAAACGAGAACCTGGTTTGGTGAGGCTATCGGCGGCTTGGTCGGCAGCGGAGACATAGGAAACTCGAAGCGCGCCAGACTGAACTTGATCCCTGATGAAATGAAAGTCAATAGCTACATGTTTCATCCGGGAGTGAAACACCAGGTTCGAACTCAATTGGGTAGCTCCAACGTTATCGCAGTAGATGACCGGTGTGTGAGATAAGCCAATCTTAAGCTCAGTAAGTAGATGTCGTATCCAATTTAGCTCAGCGGCAGTGTTAGCTACTGCTTTATATTCTGCCTCTGTGGAGGATCTTGCCACTGATCTCTGTTTCTTTGAGCTCCAGGAGTTTGGGTTTTTTCCGAGAAAGACAATGAACGCCCCAGTGGATCGATAGTCGTCCTTGTCACCCCCCCAGTCGGCATCGGAAAAAGCTTCGATGACAGATTCATGCATTTGGTCTGTAAAAGCATGAAGGTTTACATTGGAGTCTCGAAAGAGCTGAATCCCTTCATCGATTGTCCCTGCTAAATATCGAAGAAGTCGTTTTGCAGCCAGCCAATGTTCAGTTGTCGGGCAGTGATTAAATTGGGACAATTTATTCACTGCGAAAGCTATATCAGGATGCGTCAATAGCAGGTACTGTAAGCTGCCAATGATCTTTCTATATTCACTAGCATCTGGCAATTTGGTGCCTGAATGTAGGGTGAGTGTCGGGTGACTGGCCATGGGAGTAAGCACTGGTTTTGCATCTTTCATCTTTGTCTCCTGTAGTAAATCAGTGATGTACTTCCTTTGAGAAAGCAAAATACCTTGTTTATTCCGAACCACTTCTATTCCAAGGAAATAGGACAGGGACCCTAAATCCTTAATGGAGAATTTGCGAGCTAATAGATTGACATAGTGATTGATGAGTGTGGTGTTGTTGCCTGTCACAATAATGTCATCCACATAAACTATCAGTATGATGGTGCCATATTTCGACTGATGTTGAAAAAGGGAGGCATCGGAATATGAATTTGTGAAGCCAGTATGAAGTAAAAACGTCCGAAGAGCTTGGTACCATGCTCTCGGTGCCTGTTTGAGTCCATATATAGCTTTCTTTAGTTTACAGACATAGTTTGGCTTGTCAGCATCAATAAATCCTCTAGGTTGTGCCATGAAAACATTCTCTGTCAGTGGTCCTTGAAGAAATGCATTGTTCACGTCTAATTGGCGAAGTTCCCATCCTTTTGTAATAGCAATACTGAGTACAATTCTGATTGTGGTTGGTTTGACAACAGGACTGAAAGTTTCAGCATAGTCAATGCCAGGACGCTGATGGAACCCCTTGGCAACGAGCCGTGCCTTGTATTTATCAATGGACCTATCGGAATGTCGTTTGATGCGGAAGACCCATTTGCAGCCGACAAGGTTTTGGGAAGCATATGGAGGAACCAGCTCCCAGGTACCATTTCGTACTAATGCATTAAATTCTGCAGAACAAGCTGTGCGCCAATTTGGATCTTTTAAGGCCTGCGAAATACAAGTAGGTTCAGCATCTGTTTTACCTTGTAGTTGAGCCATGAGACTTAATTTTTGAATTGGCTTGCGAATATTATTCTTTGCTCGAGTAATCATTGAGTGTGTTGGCGCTGGAGTAGATGGTTCTATAGGAGCTGCACCATTTTCATCTTCAGAAGGTTGACTGACAACAGGTTGTTCCACAATTGCAGGGACTGCACCTATAGGATCGGGGGGCTCAGCCTGATGGGTGGACGGTGGTCTAGATAGAGTTAGAAGTGGTGGAATCCATGTAGCAGAGGGATCGAATGATGGTGTTTCGGGTGCTTTGGCTTTGCTGGCAAAAGGGAAGACTGTTTCTACAAAGTGAACATGGCGCGAGGTATAAAGGCGAGATGTGGCGGGGTCGAGGCAGTGATATCCGCTTTGTGCAAGTGAGTATCCTACAAACACACACGGTTTTGACTTTGGTTCTGTTTTGTTTGAGGTGTAGGGTTTTAACTATGGGTAACACAAACAACCAAAAATTTTGAGTTTAGAATAATTAAGATTTGTGCGAAACAGACATTGATATGGACTAGACATTTTGAGAGTGTCAGTAGGCATCCTGTTAATTAGATACACAGCTGTGGAAAAGGCTTGAGGCCAGTAGATAGTGGGCATTGAGGCATGGCTGAGTAGGGTTAGACCTGTCTCAACAATGTGTCTATGTTTCCTTTCGGCGGTGCCATTGTGTTCTGGTGTATGTGGTGGTGTGGTTCGAAAGGAAATCCCATTGGTAGATAGAAAATCAGAAAGTGCAAGAAACTCCCCCCCATTGTCTGTATAAAGTGTTTTGATAGGAGTCTCAAAATATTTTTCAACAATAGCTTTGAATTTGATAAACACAGTATACACATCAGATTTTCGTTGCAAGTAATAAATCCAGGTATATTTTGTGAAATGGTCCACAAAAATGACATAATATTTGCAATTATCATGTGAATAGACAGGGGAAGTCCAAACATCCGAGAAAATAATATCTAATGGCTTAGTAGACACAAGAGTAGAGGTGGAAAATGGCAACTTGTGACTTTTATTTGTCAAACATGCATTACAGTGAGTACTGTCATGAATTGAACTAGAATTAGAAAGAGTACTATGATGAGACAAAATGTGATGAACAATCTGTTTGGCAGGATGTCCCAGCCGTGAGTGCCAATCAATGGAGTTTGCAGTGAAAGTGGTGAGGGCCAGTTTGGTGGATGGAGTGGCTGGCCATTCATACAATCCGTTTCTAAGTGCGCCCCTGAGAAGTGGTCTCCCGGTTGTCAGCTCCTTCACAAGAAAAGAATAAGGTGAGAATTGAACAATCACATTATTGGAAACACATAATTGGTAAATGGAAATCAAATTCCTTTTCATGTTCGACACACATAAAACATTTTCCAATTGTAAAGAGGTATCAGCCGCCAGAATGGTACCACTTCCTGTATGGCTAATATTAAGACCTGAGCCATCGCCTAGCATAATATCCTCAGTGCCTGTGTAGGGACTGTGCAAAGCAAGATTCTGCAAGTCAGTTGTGACATGGTGGGATGCCCCGGAATCAAGAATCCATTGGCCCTGGTTCGGAGTTGCAGCATAATTAGCTTGTGGCGGTGGTGCTAATGGTCCAGTGGGAACAATCCGAAATGAAGGGCAACGCTTGGCAGCATGACCCTGTTGGCTGCAGATTTGACACTTCCCCAGGTATGGTCGTGGCTGATACTGAGACTTAGGCTGAGTCCAATTGCTAGGAAAGAACTGGTTTGACATGTCTTGTGTTGGATTGTAAGATGGTCGAGTGGTGGTAGGATTGGGTTGGTGAAAAGAAGAAGGAGAATGATGCTGGTAATACGGTGGACGCCACTGATGCCCCTGCTGAGTGTGCTGATTAGACTGATGGCGTTTTCCTCCTGAACGACTTGAATAATGGGCTGTGGCAGGGAATTGGTTTGTGGAATTGGCAGGAAGTTGAGATTCAGCAATGATGAGTCTGTCATGCAGCTCATCATACGAGATAGGCAGGTCTCTACCATTGATAGTGCGGACAACTTCCTCGAAGCCATCACCAAGTCCTTCAAGAACCTTGTCCTTGACATCTTCTTGGTCCATTGGCACTTTGAGAAAGACAAGTTCATCAACTTTGACCTTTATGGCTTGCATGTATTCAGTAACAGTCATCTGTCCTTTGACAATTTTCTTCAGTTGTGCTTTGACTTGTTTTTGTTTGCCTCGGGATGCTTGTGCATATGTGTTGGCTAGGATGTCCCATGCTGCTTTGGAGGTAGTGGCAGTAGAGATAAAAGGTATAATGGTTGCTATGAGGGAGCTGATTATAGCATTTAGAATCAATTGGTCCTGCTGGATCCAATGTTGATAATCTGGGTTTGGTGCAGGGACATCGTTGGTGGTGATGGTGGCTGGTGGACAGCTCTTTGTACCATCAATGTAGCCGAGTAGATTATAGCCCAAAAATACACTATTAAACTGCATTTTCTAGGCTAAATAATTGGCAGAATTGAGTTTCATTGGAGCTTGAGAAGCTGTGTTGATGGTGATAACAGGTGATCCATTGACAGAAGTGGTGTTGGAGGCGGCTAAAGCCATAAGGAGGATCCAAAAAAAAATGACGCTAGTTTAAAGCTCTGATACCATATAAGGTTTAGAGGTAATGAGTGATTTTATTAACGTATGATGTACAGTATATTTATACAATTACAAGTGAGAAGATAAACTGAATTTGAAAGTTTGAAAGTGAAACTATCGATTCCTATCTTTGTGCAGTAGAAGTATATTCGGAAGATCATAACAGATAGTAACAAATCAGATAAGCTTTGACTTGGTCTTCCATGGACTCTATTGACTAAAGCTGAGATGTTAGGTTTGGCCCATTCAGTGGACAAGTTGCTTTGTCTATAATATTGAAAACGTCCTTTCTGTACTGTACCTAGAAAACGTATTTGGGGCGATCTCCTTTATTGTCGCTTCTGTCCTATCGAGAATAATTGGAAGAGGAAACGAACAAGATTCTCGTGGGATATATAGTGTAGGATAAATGTGGATTGGAAAGGATTTTCCTTTCTCCATTATCCACTGTGTTTGTTGTGTCATCTTCGTCACGTCTTGTGCATTGAAATTACTTGGCTCTAAACGAATATACGTAGGAAAAATCCAAAACCAGTATCGTCCTCTGGCTACGTGGAATGGTGGGGAATCTAGGATACGAACATCGATTGGTATTGTGATAACTATAGTTGAAAACAATTGCATGACACAAGCTTCATTGAATGAGGATACAAGCGCAAATTTCCAAGAAGGAATTGCTCAATTAAGAAAGCTAACCTTTTCATTTTTGTTGTCTACCGACGAGCCCCATATTTTCGAAGTGACATAAAGCGATATACTTGGACAATTCTATTCAAAAGAAAACAAACGTATTGCTGATATTTATTATACGATTACCAGAACTTACCAAGCAACGATTGTAGCTGGAGATACATTACTTTTCTAATTCACATATTAGTATACGTAATTAGGAATTAAGAACCATTGTAGTATTGGCTTATCTACCACAATCAATTGATTGATTGTACATTTTATGACATAATTAACTAAAAATATTCTTTGTTTTTTATATATCTATACAAGATTTGTATGATAAATTCCATAGGATGACATATAAGATAAAATTCATGAGATAAATTTATTTTTTAAATGGAATTATGATAATATCATAATTATGAAATTTATATTATATTAATGTATTATTTTTAAATTGTTTTTAGTTGTTACTCTGTTAAGAATGGATATTAATAGATCGGAAAGACGATTACATTTTTTACCTTATAAAAGATGTGGTTAATCTTATAACAACAACAATAACAACAATCTAGTAAAAGTCCTACTGATACACATGGTCTATGAAGGTTGAGTAATACACAACTTTTTTTCCTAATTGGTAACGAGACTATTTTCGATAGACCTATATGAAAAAATATATAATTTAAATAATAATTAAAAATAGACATAAAATAAAAGGATAATAATAAAAAATAAAAAAGTAAATACATATAAATAAAAATATAAAAATAGTTAATATAATAAATATAATACAAGGTAAAGAATACAAGTAAATGATAAAAAAAGTAAATAAATATTCAAACAAGAAAAGACAAGAAAATATTTAGGTTAAGTAAAGAAATGTTTAGACTAAATAACTAAGAGGGAAGTACTACATTTCAAATATTTAGGCTAAGAAATGAGACTCGAAAGAAAATGTTTAAAAGATATATAAGAAAGAGAAGGACCTCTCAATATGAGATCCTTTACCTGTATCTTAGTACCAAAATTCTCTATTGAAAGTCATGTTTTTAATAAGTTCTAGTAGGTCATATCATTATTAATCACCTTCCCCTTATTTTTCTTAGGCCTTCCTTTTTCTTTCTTACAGTTTCTAAGTACAATTTGCTCTTATCTTCTCATTATAGTGTCAGAGTATCTCCTCTTAACATGTCTGAACCACCTAAGCCTTGTATCTCTTAATTTTTCGTTAATATTATTTAATTTGTCTCTTACCATTACATTCTTGACCTGATGTATATTCAACAAAGCATCCTTATCTCTGCCACCATTAGCTTATGACTATACACCTATTTAATCGGCTAACACTCCACCTCATTGAGCATAGCATGCTTAATTGGTAAACTATATAACTTACCTTTGAGCTTGAGTGATATCTTTTTATCACATATAATTCCTTATGCACTTTTCCATTCAAGTCACCCTGATTTGATATGATGAACTATGTCTTCATTGATCTCTTTATATCTTTAGATGATAGATCCTAGATACTTAAAACACTCTTTCTGTGGTCTTAATTCTGAATCAATCTTTACCTTCATATTAGAAGTCACTCTATGGATGAAAAGTTACATTTTAAGTACTCAAGTCTTAGTCGTGCTCGATTTAAAACCCTTTAACTCTAACGTTTCCCTTCGACTCTAACTTATGCTTTAAATAAATATGTGAGTACTTGCTAGAGAAAACGTTCACTAAACTATTGGGCCCAAATTTTTCTTAGAAGCTAGAATTGTTAAATGAGAAATTATTGGCAATTATTCATGTTTAAAGAAAAAGAGAATTCTTGAATTCAAAATGAAGTAGAAAAGATGGTTTAGGTACAAGATGGGTTATATGTGAAATGTTACAATTTAAAAGTTGGAAAATGAAATTGAAACATATTCATTAAGTATGCTGTGATGTTTTAGCCATAACTTTTGCTCTAGTCATCCAAATGAGATGATTCTTAATTTGGATTAAACTAGAGAGATAAGGCTACAAATTGTTTGATGAAATCGAGTTTCAATTTAGTCTTTAAGAATATCAATTTTTGGATAGAAGTTAAGCACAGAATATTGTTTCAGCATAAGAATAGTCTGAAAGTGTTTGTGGTATAACTTTTAGACTATTGAACCAAATTAAATGATTTTAATGTCATTAGAAAATGGAGACAATAAGGAACATTTTTCTAGAAGGAACTGTTATCAAATTCCTTCAATTACATGATTAGAAAAAGGTCTTGATTTCTAAAAGAGTTAAGTATGGTTTAAATGAATTTTGAGGTCTTAATAGAGTATTTTGTGGAATTAATTAGCATGTTAATTTGGGTAAGATCATATGGCATAAGTTGATTGAATTATTGTGTTAAAGTGGTAAGATTGCATGAGGGGCAAAAGTGGTCAGCCACTTAAACCATTTAAGTTACAAGGCTTATATGTAAGGCTAAAGTGGTCATTGCTCACTCATTAATGGCAAAATGGTAATAAAACATGTGGGTTGGCTTTAAGGAAGGAGCATGAATGAAAATTAGGAGAAGAACCAAAGAAAAGAGAGAAGAGAGGAGAGAGTTCAGTGGAGAGAGGAGAAAAAGAAGAAAAACCAGGGTTTCTTCATTTCATGGTTTTCAAGATGAATTTTGAAGTTGATTCAAGAAGGAAAAAGGTGGAAGAAGATGAGAGCTTCCATATAAGCCAAGAAACTCCTCATTTGGTGAAGGAATCAAGGTAAGAGTGTTTTTGATTTGTTAGATTTTTGAAAGGGTTTTGGTTCATATAACTTAAGAAATGTATGGGTTTAAGTTTCTTAATATCAATCTTGGTGATTATGTATTATGGGTTGTCCAATTTGGAATCACCGTTGATTTGGGAATTTTACCTTTAATGAAAGAAGGTAAGAGAGGCAAAAAGGAGCAAGAGTATAAGCTTTTTAAACAAGTATTAAGCAAGGAATTTCAAGGTGAGTTTCATGTTTATAATGTGAGTAATGAGCTATAAATGTTTTCTTTTGAATCAAGAGAATAAAATGATTTCAATGGCTTCTTAAATGTTGTTTTTATTGTTTGTGATTCATTTGAGAAATTGCTACATGTTTGGTGTATGGAATTTTGAATGATGAGATGTAGCTAAATGCGACAAGTCAAATGAGCTGAGATTTAAGAATGGTAGAAGAAAAGTTGGATTTCAAATGGTTATGAAATGAGGTGGAGTTAAAAAAATTGACTTAACTATGGATGAGGTTAAGTTGGAATTAGATATAATTGAAGAAGATATCTACTTGAGTTGATGACTCTTGAATATGAACTATTAACATGCATGTCCGTTAAACAGATATTCACGGGTCAGCTTTAGGAAATCGCAATTTGTGACCCTTTTAGAGGTAGAATCTCGCTTGTGGTCTTTATGAAAGTTTTATCTCTAGAAGTCCTCTTTCAAATGGTCACAAACGAAATCATTCCGACATCTTTGGTGAAAGTTATGACAATTGCACCAAGATATGTTACTGCATGATTGAGGACTTAAACATGTTGGATTTTTTTGATCATAACTTCCTCATCCGACCTCCAAATGAGGTGATTCTTAACCCAATAGATTCATAAGACATGTTTCTATCTCTCCATGAAAATTGGTATGTTTTGGAGTTGATTTGAAAAAAATTTATAGGAATAAAGTGAGGGATCGATTAGGAGAGCATGATTAGGGTATGAACACCCTTTAGCTTTTTAAGCATATCTTCATCTATAAAGCTCCGATTAAGATGGTTCTTGCTTCAAAACAAACTAGAGACCTAGAGCTATGATTTCTTTGAAGAAGTCAAATTAAAATTTTGGTTTGAAGATTTCCAAATTCTATTCACAAATAAGAGAAATGAGTTTCGAGTATGGTGATTAATTAGTATGGGCACGCCATTGAACAAATTGTGAGGAAATTTTTAGAATGTTATGAGAATGAAGATGAATTGTTGATGGCTAATGAGGGTTCAATGCAATAACCCTTCAAGGTAATATGCTCACGTTTCATGTTTTCGCAAGAGTTGGGTTCCGAAAACAAGCAGGATCCAACATAGGTGGTATGTTGGAACCCCTCCCTGGTGCGACACGTGTCCGGCGTCCTGCGTGACATCCGAACGCGCATCTCACGAGGGAGTGATTCCTCACCACTGGTTAAACCTCCAATCAGACTTAAGCTCACTTCATCCGAATAAACCTTGATAAATTGACCCTGTTTATCTT
>JANZLX010000211.1:5509885-5521236 GCA_025531955.1 Erythroxylum orinocense | reverse complement strand
TATATTTGTGCAGCAGAAGTGTATTTGAAAGATTACAACAGATAGCAACAAATCAGATAAGTTTTGACTTGGTCTTCTATGGACTCTATGGGCTGAAGCTGAGATATTGGTTTTGGCCCAATCAATGAATAAGTTGCTGAGTCTATAATACTATATTTATTTTCTTGATATGATTTTTAGTTTTCTTACTTTTTTTTTACTATAAACATATTTGGCTAAGTTTATAATCAAAACTGAAAATAAAAAAAATGTTTAGTTGAGATTTATAATAAAAATTAAATACAAAAATATGTTTGATTTTTTAATTTATTTATAAAGGATAAAATCCAAGAACCCAACAAAAACAAGCTAATTAACGCAAATTATCTGCACATTGATTCCTTTCACGATGTACGTGCTGAAATTGTACTTCCCAATCTCGTTGGATTAATCCACGGATATATCTTACTAAAAAATTCTCATCAAATAAAGCTATATGGGATGATGACAAGATGTTTATAACTTATAGGGAATTCAAAAATATGTTTGGTTTTATTAGTCTGTTTTTTGTTTTTATTCTTATGATACTATTAGATGTTAATATTAAATTTTATTTTATTTATTTATTAAATTTTATTCTTAATTTAATTAAAATTTATTATTAATTATTATTTATACATCTTTTAGTTATTTTGTTGTTGATTTACATTCTTATGTTAATCTTTTTTACATTTGTTTTTGAGTTTATATAATAAATTCCTTAAATTAGAAAATTTTATTATTATATTAATAGTACCAAGACCAGTAGCGAAGCTACATGGGCATTTTGCCTACCCTCAATTTTTTTTATAAAAAATATATATATGTATATAGAGTTGAGGGCGTTCACTGTGTATACAAATTTCACTTTGCCCCTCCTGAAAAAAACTACATATATATACCTTGCCCTCCCTGAAACAAATTTCTGGCTTCGCCACTGACCAAGACTAAAATTAATTCAAATAACTAATTATGGAGATTAATATATGAAAACAAATACTTGGTTTACATTTGATATAATTAGTAAAAATATAAATTTAAAACTTTATTTTTGATTATGAATGAAGTTTAAGTTTAAAAAATAGTGTTTTTTTGTTAAACCGAGAATAAACATGAAAATTTCAAAACTTATAAGTTAGAATTTAATTATACTCGAACTCAACTTATTTAAAAAAAAATATATATACAATGCCTAATACAACATGCGAATCCTCCTTCCATCTTCCAACAACTAAAAATATATCCACATTGAAAAAAACAATGTTATTATGTTTAAAGAAATTATTGATTTCCAAGTTCAATATTAATTTCACTTTATCCAGTTCTTGGGTGAGGATGACAATTTAACACGAGCGGCGGATATTATTCGAATGATCTGTGTCGGTCTTTGGGCTCCGGCACTAACAGATTAATAGCGGTTTGACTTAGGTTGAAAACGGCCCCGACAACCTTGGACTACAACGCTGTGCAATCTGAACCGTCCAATAAACTTATTACTGCAACAGGCAATCAAAGCCCAGCTAAAAGACTCGAAACAAAAGTAAAGGGTAGAATTCCAGAGCACAAAAAAGTCTATTACACGCAAACTGTATAGAGTTCGTATTACTATTAGCTGTTTAGCTTTGGTTCCTTAATCGTTTGGACTTCCAAACTACGGAGTCTGTCTCTCTAACTTGCTCCCGCAATCTAAATTTTTACGTAGGTTGGTCTTCGATTCTTCTTCTTATTATGTGTTTGCCCTTTGTTTCACTTGGTTTGTAAATGGACACATAGGTAAACTGTGGACAGGGGATGACTACGATTCGGTTTCTAATGTTGCTTTTTGGTTTAATTTTGTTCGCGCGCGCGTGTATATGAATTGATCGACGTGGTAGGATTTTCTACTTGTTCAGATTTTACGTGTTGAAGGTTAAGATTACATTTTGGTGATGTGGGAAGTCGTTTGATAAGAGAACAAATTAGTATATGCTGCTGAATTTTGGTTAATGTTTGTGGGTTTCTATGTTGAATAACCTTGTTTCTTTTTTTCCTCTGTTTTTGAATCGTTCGATACGCTGCTTCCTTATGTATGTAGTTTTTATGCTTTTTGGATGAAGAGCAGTGACTAGCGAGATTATGCATTTTATGATCACTATTGGAGAATTACATAGTTTTCTTCTAAATTGAGAAAAGGGTGTTCTTTTAAATTATTGGGTTACTTTTATTAATGAAGTTTCGTTAAAGCTTTCATGCACTAAGTGGTTTGGTTTGTCAGTATGGGTGGACATTCAGTAGACGACGATTGGGAGTTTACCTCTCCACCCTATGGAGTTCGCACTGTTGTTTTGGTTGGGCGTACTGGCAATGGCAAAAGTGCAACTGGAAATAGTATCCTGGGGAGAAGGGCCTTCAAATCAAGAGCTAGCTCAGCTGGAGTTACTAGCACTTCTGAATTGCAACAGACTGTGTTGGGGGATGGTCAAATTATCAATGTCATTGACACTCCTGGTATAGAAGAAAGAATCCATGGGCATGTTTTTGGTCATTACAAGACTAACATCTTTGGCCTCTTCTCTTTTGTTAATTAAAATGATGATCAATCTATTGCAGGACTATTTGATTTTTCTGCTGAATCTGAATTTGTTGGCAAAGAAATTGTGAAGTGTATTAATATGGCAAAGGATGGAATCCATGCAGTCATTTTAGTTTTCTCAGTAAGAACTCGCTTTTCACATGAAGAAGAAGCAGCTCTTCGTAGCTTACAGACTTTGTTTGGAAGGAAGATAGTTGACTACATGATTGTTGTCTTCACTGGGGGAGATGAGTTAGAAGACAATGACGAAACGTTGGAAGATTATCTAGGTCGTGAATGTCCAGAACCTCTGAAGGTCATTTTCTTCAGCTATGATTCTTTGTGATTTATTTTGGAGATGAATCTGTCAACACGTTGATGCGTATGTGATAGAATATGATGCAGCAAGGAAGTGGAAGTTCTAAACTAACTTGCATGAATCATTAGTATCGATTCTTTTATCATTTTTGGTAGTATTAATCCTAAAAATAAATGTCGGTGGTCTTCAACAGTTTTATATATTTTAAGAATTGTAGTCATCTCCTTTAATAATAGCTGACATATGATTTCAGAGAAGTAGTTTTTGTGTACGAAATATTTTTATGAATTTAATGTAATTTATCAGTCTATGGAAAGATAGATTGTGTTAGGCTGTGAGAGCTTATTGGAAATGAGCCATCATCTAAAATTCAGTGGCCTGGCTTTCACGATCCTATAGATCTTAAATCTTTTCTTTCATTTTTCTCAACTACTGCCATTTCGTCTTTAAGACATTATTCATTTGCTGCAGATCCACTCCAGTGCATGCTTTAGCATATAATCCAGGAGGGCAGAGAAACAACACTAGACTCTTGAAATATAGAATTTGTAATTTATTCTGTTTCTGAATTGATTTACTTCATAAATTCTTGACTGTTAGCAGCCCTGTTTAGTTTCATAATTTTATTTCTCTGTTTATAATGGTTAGTTGGATATTGTTGCATGGCATTTTGTAGTCAATAGTATTTAACGCCACTGTAATATTTATGTAGGACATTCTTGTGATGTGCAACAATCGAGTAGTGCTTTTTGATAACAAGACCAAAGATGACGGTAAAAGAGTTAATCAGGTTCAAGAGCTTCTTGTACTTGTGAACTTGGTTATAGCTCAGAACAATGGACAACCATTCACTGATGAATTATTTGTGGAATTGAAGGTGGGTGTATTCAGAAGTTTGGTAAAGTCTATTACATTGCGCTATCTTCACTGCTAATGTATTAATTAATATGACAGAAGGGGGAAATGAAACTCCGCAATCAACAAGAAGAAGTTTCTTCCCTAGAAGGGTATACTAAGCAAGAAATATCAGATTTGACGGCGCAGATGCAGATGACATATGAAGACCAGCTGAAACGAATAACTGAGATGGTATTTCATCTCCCTTCGTTCTTACCGATCAATTTCTCAAATACATCTATGCTTTTATCTGAGGTCTTGATGAGCTGAGCTTTTGGTGTTATTGTCTAAGAATATCAAACCAATAAAGAAAGAATCCCTACTAATGAATTCTTAGTTCAAAGTGAAATGAAAAATCTGAAATAGCTTAAATGGAAGCATTTGATAAAGACGATAATAAATAGGTATTTTGTGATATCTCATTAGATCATCTTGTACAATCTTGTGTCTTGGTTGAAATTCCTTTTTTTTGAAGTAAGCATTGTGTAGAATCTTGTTATCTACTATATTACATTTTGATATAGTTTGTTATTGGGAACGCAACATCCAGTTAGAAAATTTCCTAAAAACTGAAAGACAGATGATTGTGCAGGTCTATTAAACTGGATCCATGGTATATTAATGTGTGGAAAATTTTGTAAACATAGCGTGGACTATGTCTAAACTTTACTTTTGTTTCTAAATTGTGGGTCTGAATTGTGTAGCTTTGCTTGTAAAATCTACATGTTAAGCATATTGCTATACAGCTGGCGAAGCATTGTGATGCTACAGAAGACACGGTACTTATTTTGACATATATGTGCTGTCCCTATTTTATGTCAAGAAATAATAGGAATTGACGGAAGAAATGTGTGGGATGAACAAACGAAGTGTAAAGAAAAAGAATTAATTGATGATATGTGCAACAACTAGATAACAGTTTGGTGACACTTTCCATTAACTGGTAATTGCCATTTAATTCAAGTCCGTGATTCTGTTAACACTTTGTAGCTTTATTAGCATACAGAAATGTTGAGCTTCATGATTATGGAAGAGTTTCTTTCATGCAATTCAGATCCTTTCACATGATTTACAACACACTAACTTTTCCTTCAACATTCACTCACTGCATTTATTTAGACGCATTTATGGTAGGGACTTGAAAGCTGAAACAAGCATTCTTTGCTGAATTGAATAAAATTCTATATGATCTTTTGGTTGTGTGAAATCTACTTGCTGTAATTTGGTAACACTTAAAGGTAGGTCTTGTCCATTTGATTCTTCTCCTGATTTAGAAAATCGATGACCTTGTACATACATTGTGATCTTATATAGACGTAGTGTCAGTAAGTTATCTTGAAATGGTCTAAAAGTTTATTTTCATCGACATTATTTTGTAGGTCGAGTCTAAGCTTCGAGAGGCAACGCACAGGCTTGAGCAGCAGTTGGCAGATGAGCAAGCTGCGAGGCTAAAGGCAGAAGAGACCGCCCAACTAGCTCAAATGAGATCAAATGACGAAATCCGCCAGCTTAGAGAGAATCTGGAAAAGGCTCAAAGAGAGACCGAGGAACTTCGTAAGATGGCTGAAAAACGATGCAGTATTCTATGAAGCATTGAAATCTTATTAAATAAAGAAAGAAAAAAACAGCTACTAGTCAGTCTCCTGGCTGGTTTTTGTTCGAGTTGTGAGGGGTGCAAACTGCTTATCTTTGAATGATATGTATATCCTTATATGAATGATTATAGTACTGCCTAACACTTCCAAGTTGCAACTCAAATTCGCAGATTTCAGTTGATATGATTTTGAATCTTGTTTGGAGTTCTCACCAATATATATGTAAACATATTGCAATTACATGCATAGTTTTTAGCAATGTTTGGAAAGTAATATGACGCTTTTTAACCTGACACGCTTGGCAGCCCCTTGTAGTGGTGGTCTTGTGATGTAGCTTGCTGTTTTTGATGTGGAGGAGGAGACATAATACAGTAAAGGCCTCCTGTTCTTGCAACTTCTAATTTTCTGCATACAGCCTTTATTCAATTAAAGTTGATTTGAAGGATCTCAACATTAGGCTTATTTAATAAACAAACCGAACTTGACCATATTCTAGTTCCGCTTATATATGTTTATTAAATGGTTTTCTGGTTAAGGCTTGGTATAATATGTAGCAAACTTGTTCATGTTCATGTTCATAATATTATATATTAAATTAAACTTTCAGAATTTAGTGAACATTCTGTAACTATGCATAAAAATTTCATCAAATCGTGCATCTTTTAGAATTTAAATTCCAATAATTGATCTACTATTTCCTTGCAACAAGACCGAACCACATTATACTCATACTGTTTCGTTTTCAATAATCTATCGCATCGTTGGAAAACGGATTCCTTAAAGTAAGCCTTTTTTGGTTGTATTTTACGATAAATGATGCTTTAGCAACTTATTCTCTTTTTTAGTTCTACTCTACAAAGGATATAAAACTGGAATTTTACGTGACTAAACACTCAAAATTTTCCCTTTCCTGGTAAAAATGAGGCCATATCTTAAAGCCAAGATTTTGAATACCATTTCGTAACTGACCAAAATTGGTACGAAACAAAGGGACGATCGTACCGAGTTTAAATAACGGTCGGTAGCCCATTTTAAATGATACCGGTTGGTATTTAACATACTGACTAGTACCGAAAATTTTAAAAAATAAGGAGGTTTTTTTGCAAAATTTTTAAAATCTCCGTCCCTTTCTCCTACCTCTCCTTTATCCTCTTTTTTTAAAATTTTTAATTAATTTTTTTATTTACTTCAACTTTTATAATTATTGCAAATTTTTAAATTTTGTTTTTAAAATAATAAAAAATTTATTACTAATAATAATTATAAATTAAATAAAATTTAAAAATAAATTATTTTTATTTAAATTTATTTTAATATTTTATATAATATTTATTAATTAAAATATTTTATTTTTTAAATAAATAATTTAAAAATTATTATTTATAAACTAATATGTATTATATTTTTTTATTATTAAATACAAATTTATTTGAAATTTATATATTTTAAAAATATTTTTTAAATTTATTAATATTTATTAAATTAATTTTATTAATTAAATTAAAATTGTGATTATTATTTATTATTATGAT
The DNA here is from genome assembly GCA_025531955.1 of Erythroxylum orinocense. Taxonomy (NCBI): domain Eukaryota; kingdom Viridiplantae; phylum Streptophyta; class Magnoliopsida; order Malpighiales; family Erythroxylaceae; genus Erythroxylum; species Erythroxylum orinocense. Next base: position 5,514,324 of record JANZLX010000211.1, on the reverse strand, counting down.
TTTTGGAGAAATGGTTAAAAATATACGGCACAACTGTACAATATGACAATGAACTATTTTCTTATTTTTTTAAAAATTCAGAGATTATTTCATAAATTTAAAAAATTACCCGAAACAATATTCAGTATTAACTGGTACTAGTATAGTACCGTATCAAAATCTAATCCGATACCAACGTAACATTGCTTAGAGCCTTTAACCAAAAAATGATAATTAAGAGATGAACTACAAGTCAAATCATATAAATAATTTAAGATAAGGATATAGATTTTGTTTTACAGTTTAAATTTTTTTTAAAAAACTTCTAATATTTAAAAATTCTTTCTAATGTTTTAGAAAAATTACTTCAATTAAAAATAATGATTATGTGCAAAATAAACATCAAACATGAATTAATCAAATGTAATTTACATGAAAATTCAACCAAACTCTTAATTTGGAACAAGGATATATATGACATGTGTATTATATAATGACATACATCTGGAATCATTATTAAACAAAGGTAAAAACTTTGTCCAAAAGAGTTCTGATAAAAATAGCAAATTAATAACTGGTGTTTACATGTATGGATACGGTCAAGCACATATTAATTAACATGGAAGTACTTCATTTTCAAATAGAGCTAGATAGTCGAAGATTACATATCGACTAATATCAACTGATAAAAGCTGATAATTATGCAGTAATTCCAATATGCAATACACATTTGCATTAAAAAATAGTGTAAAACACACATCAATTAGAATATAGTAGAGGAATTGGCAGGCGAACATTTATTTTCATATAACATCATACTGCATGAATATAAGTTCCATCTGCTTGTCACCTGCAAGAATCAAAGAAAAGGGAATTCATCATTAGTTTTAGTTTTCTTAATACAGATTTTTAAAACTATCAAGCTTACTACAGTAGTAGTTCTTAATTCCTTCATTAAATGTTGATTTTCTCTATATTTATTTGGCAAAAGAAATTGGAGCAAAGAGGATTATGTAAAGAGTTGACGTCAACTTAACTACGTACTTAAAATACTTGCTTGGAGAACTGTAAGTGCACTTTCATGGAGCTGGGAATCATTAGTTCATATGTTGTGGAGAAGTAGAGTAATGAGAACAAAAATGGCTTACCCAAGATGGAGAATTTTCTTGTCAGGGTGGGATGAGTAGAGAGTTGCAGTACTTCCACCATCAATCATACTTGGACCAAAGAAATTCCTGGAGACCAATGCTTGGATTGCACTCAGCTCTGCACCATTCACCATATTTGATTGCTGAAGCTTCTCCATTTCTGCTATCTGACATTTTCAATATTATCCTTTAATTTATGTCTTTGCTTTTTCATTTTGAAGTGGCCAAAATTTGGTGACTTCTTGTGAGTGATAGTTTTACAGTACTACTACGTACATACCTTGTTTCTGAGATAAATACTTTCATTTTCCAGCTCAATGTCCTATACATTGTATGAAAAAAAGTGGTTTAAGTCAAAATTTTCTGTACGGATAAGATGTTTAAGGTTCACACCAAATATCTGCTGAAATGAATATTGTAAGCGAAGATATTACCCTTTTCTGCATATAGTCAATTTCGGCTAGTAGGAGCTCATGCTGATGCAGTTCATAAATCCGAGGAAAAATCAACATTAAAACAATAGGCAAATCGGCAAATGCAATGCAGAAATTGGATAGCCATGCTGGTTAAAACTTAATTAAGCATGTCAAACACCCCTTTTCCGGTTTTATTAATCAGAAGAGTCAAGAGCAATAACATGTTACCTGATCACACAAAGATAAGAGACAACTTAAGGTCCTGCATGGGATCCCAAGTATGGGACCACTCTCACTAAATTTAGCAAAAATCTACAACGATAATACTATCACTGTAATTCATAAGTTTAAGGGTTGTTTCATCGCGATTAACCATATGTTATATGTTCCTTCTAAGCTGCATATATGTGCTCCATACATTTATGTAAATATGCATTCTTGTTAGTTATACTGTGTCTCTGGCTTTGAATTGTTTAAAGCATTACCTTCTTGGATCTGATTCTGGCGAGGCCTCTTTCAAGCCTATTCTCCAGTTGCTTTAGTTCCTTCACGGTTAAAGCACTCAAGGAATCACCCATCAGGTGCCTTCAATGCAACACGAAAGTATCAGTCATGCATATAAAAACCCTAAAGCTGGCTATACGAAAGTAGTTCCATCTGCTTAAGATGATGGAATTTTCTTTCCTGCTTACATACAGCAACAGTTGCATATCTGTCATTGAACTGTAAATGGGGTATAATAGTAAAATGGGTTTATTAACATTTTTGGACTTGAGATTAATGAACATGGTTGAACTGATAGTTCATTTTTAATTCGATAATTAACTGTTTACAGAAACAGGAAAACAGTACTAACTATGTTAACAGACCACCTGTTGGAGTTCTGTAGCATCTGAATTTGTTGCTTCAGCTTTGCTGATTCTTGCTGATAATACTGCATAATGCAGGAAATTAACACATGTATTAGACTTGATTACTTCTATGAAAATGTACAACTAGTATAAAGAATATTGATATAGATTATACTCAAGCCAGCTTAAGCCTTAAGGTTAGTTCATAGATAAAATTGAAGGCGTTTTCCTCAGTGTAGTCCAAAGCTTGCATGTGTACTTTCTGCTGTATTAAAAGATCTTTGAGCTCTCTGTCTAAAAAGTTCACGTCGGCGTCTAATAATTTTACGGGAAATAAAGATATCTGATAAGAACTCATTAAAGGAGTCGGTCTACTTGAAGCAAGGTTATGATTATTGCACAGAGCAACCTAGGATTCACTCTCAAAACAGTGGATCATAGTCATACCTGAGCATTGATTTCTGTAATAGAGCTAGTATTTGAACTATCTGAACAAGCCTTCTTGTACCTCTCTATGGTTGATTTTATGCTGCCAGTCAAAACAAATTAATCATGAAATCAATAAATAAAAAGTAATTAACCAAAGAGTATATTTCAGATATGATTTCCATACCTCTGCAACCCTAATTTTTTCACCCTATTTAATCTAGTTTTCAAGAAATCTATTAACAAATAAGCTGCCACGAGAAGAGCATTTAAACTAAACTGAAAAAAGACAAAACGATGAGAGACTAAACGAGTGAGTAGGGACGCAAAGGAAAGAAGGAACAGACTATTGGCACCATAGAATTGAGTGACAGCGTTGACGAAACGCTCATGTAGATCAACCGTTCAACATAGTCAAGGTTTGGGATTTGAAGTCAACACAAGGCATGACTTTCCTCCACTTCCTTAACTACGACCCTTAAGACGATTCTGAGGTTGGATTGGAGTTTGAATATCTTTTTCATAACTTACCAACCCACCACTAATAGTTGTACTACAATGGAGCGGATGGATCGTCCTCTAAAACATGGTTCTTTTTGTTCCGTTTTTTTCCCTCTATTTTTTACTTCTATGCCACAACTAGTAAACCACCACCACACGAAACAGTATTGCCAAAGTAAGATGAGGCAAATCCCAAAGTCTAAATTTTCTCGAGAAAGTGAAAAAAGGTTACGAATTTTTCCTGCACAGTTTTTCCATGAAATGAAAAGATATTAAGCAACAGTACAGTAGAAATGAGATATGATTTGCAGATTGCCTTTTATCTTAATTTCATTTGTCTAAGTTATTTATTTCCATAGAATTGCCATTGTGAAACATATTCTTGTTCCTAATGTTTGGTTGGGTAGAGATCAATGAGAAGCCAATACAATTTTCTTTTATTTATTCCACGCCCTCTTGAAAGACATGGTTTAACAAGAGAAAAGTTTATATTTACTTTGATGTTGTAATGGAAACATAGAATTTTATGTACAAGCTTCGTTGTTGGATGATCAGGGGATGAAAAAATTAGGGTTAAAGAGGGCTCTTTTCAGGAGTGGAAGTACGGGAATCTGAGTGAATTGAGAACACATTCAAATGGATTTTGTTTCAGGATTCTCAATAAAAAGCCCACGTAAGTTAGTGCAAGTAATCATAGATAGGTTACACACTTCTTATCCATTAAGACGAGTGTTTCTTTGAATATGTTATTGGGATTATATGTACATAAGATTGTGATCTCAATGGGATTTCTACTCTTGTCGCACCAGATCGAGGACATTAGTTACACATGGCCAAGTTCTAGAGGAGTTTGTATAGTCCTTTGGGACTAAGTTCAATTTTAACATGACCTTATTGTTGAGAATTTTTCAAAATCGTGACTTTTAGTCTTCAGTATTGGTGAATGTAAGGGACATTTGGAAAGGTAATTGGTTTGGGTGGGTTCCGAAGCCCACAGGGGAGTAGCTCCCGCTTATGGATCTGTCCAAATAGGTATTGTCTGCTTTGGTCTGCCAGGGTGGAGTTGCGACTCGAACCCCTGACCAAAGGGTTTTGTTGCGTTGAGACGCACGCCTCAT
>JANZLX010000211.1:5478022-5489070 GCA_025531955.1 Erythroxylum orinocense | reverse complement strand
GAGAGAAAGAAGAAAATCGATGGTGAGGCAAGAACAAGAAGTAGGTTTCGGATGATGCTCCAATTAAGCAATAAAAAAGCTTCTTTTCCTTCTTTTTTAAGGCAATAACCGAGAGAAACACTAAGCATAAGACAAAAGCCATTAAGGCAAAATGACAAGTGGCATTAGGAAAAAAACAAAATAGTAATAAAACAAAATAATAGATAGGATTTAGAAATCCTACTACAATTTGACCCATTTTAGTCCAATGGTCCTCATTTCAATTTCAAAATAATATACCTAATATGACAGTGCCATTGGGTAGCAATTTTCGCTACCGAAAAGCAACCAGTTCGCCACTTGGCGATTTTTTTGGTCCGAAAATTTTCTCCGAAAAATTCCAGAAAATTTCCTAAAAATCCTGTAAAATATAAAACACTCAATAGCTCACTCAGAATAATTTTTCAAACCCAAAAATCACGTTAGTCACAATAAAATTACATTAGGCACGAAAACCGGGAATGTCATGTATGCATGTACAGTTATTTCATGTGCACAAATGTTACTGTGTACCAATTATAGTATGCATGAACAGTCCTATGTAATCCCAATCACTCTCATCCTTTGCCAATTTACTATTCTACCCTCCAGTAGGGGGTAGGATGTTACAATAAATCTACTATTTTGTTGAGATGTGTTTGGACACGATCTTTAAATAACGGTCCCTTATTAATTGAGAAAATTGATGAATTTTTTTTTATCTTTGTATTCCATTACATTATAAGTCTGAAATACTTTAATATTACAAGAGAACTGAGTGTGAATCATATTAGCAAAATGGAAGTAAATGGAAAATTGTTTAGATTTTTGTCACATTAGATAAATTCATGTATAACGAGAAAAATCATCAATAAAATTCACATAATATTTCATGTTATCCATAGTTTCATAAAGTGTAAGACCCCAAACATTATAATGAATTAAATCAAAAGTTGTTAAAGAGATAGAATTATCGAGAGAAAATGGTAAAGCACGAATATTAGATAGTTGACAAGGGACACAATCAAAGTATTTAGTCTTAATATGATGTAGGTTACTGTTAGAGACTAAAGACCCTAATTTGGAAGAAGAAAGATGACCCAAATGAGAGTGCATATATAAAAGGAGACAGCACCAACAACAAGTTTTAAAGGAAGATTTAGTGAAATAAGCTCAAATATCTAAGTTTACGTCCTTTTTCAAGGATCTTGCCTATCTGTGGATCCTGCACTATCCAATCACGACTCGAAAAGGATAAGTTAACACCAAGTTCACTCGATTTCCAACATAAATAATATTTCATGAGAGTTTAGGAATAAGAAAAGTTTCAGGTAAATGTAATGTGGATCCATGAATAGTACCTGTATATTGTACATGTATAGTAGAATTATCGACATTATAAACAACGTATAGAATAGATGGTATTGTTAAAGATTCAAGAATAGAAGAATCAAAGGTCATATGATTGCAATAGGCAAAATCAAGACACTAAGAATTTGAGGTACCTAGTGTGAAAGACAGAGCAGAGTAGAAGACTATACCAAAATCTGATTAAAGTTGTTGAATAAGGGCGTGGAGATCTTTTAAGGAGAATTTAGGATACATGTTTTATAATGGCCCCTTAGCGGCAGCAATAGTAGTGGAATCAGACTGGAGAGACTTGGAAGAATTGTCTTATCTAAAGCTCTATTTGAGTCACTTTCTACATTTAGAGATGTGATGTCTGGGCTTTTTGCATTAACTACAAAATCCTTTGTAAAATTTCTTACTTAAGTTGTGAGAACAGATGATGTATAAGTTGTAAGTACAACGATAGTTTATGGGATAAATTTCTTTATACAAATCATATTAAAGTGACTTTCCTCTGATTTCAAGATTGGATAGAGTCCCTTCTTAAAGAAGAGAGCTGCAAATGAGTTTAAATTCACCCTTAAAAGTCATAAGTAAATGCTATATATGTTGACGATCTCAAAGATTTGTGTAGATTGTAGTAGTATCAAGACTAGGCCAAACAAGATCACCAAGTGCTAGTTGATCCCGAAATTCTTACAATTCAGACATATAATTGTATATTGTTTGTCCAGGTTGTTGTTGTATACAATGAAGTCTTTTATACAACTGAAATCAGTGGACATCATCCAATACAAAATAACAAATTTTCAGAAAACTCCATACCTTATGGGTTATGTCAAAACGTTGAAAGTTAAGTTTGATGGTTTTAACACATGTGTTTCGAAACTATGTCAAGGTTTGATAGTTTATTCCATCCCACGCCACCAATCATTTAATGAACATGTCAATGTCTTCATCTTTCTATTGAGAGGGTTTAGGTATTTCTCTAGTAACAATGCATAACAGAGTCTCCTTTTAAGATAGTTGCACATTTTCTCAGCACAAAGATCATAGTTAGAGCCATCAAAGATGATATTAATAGGGTTGAGAATGTATTAGGGAAGTTTAAAGGCTTCCATAGTGAAAAAAGACAATAAAATAGGAGAAAAAGTACTTATAGAGATGGAATTTGATTATTTTGACCTCAAAATTGGATTTGGAACGTCAAGAAACCTTTAAAATTGATATAGTTTGTAGAGAACCCTAAATTAAAATATACTAAATCGGGCGATCAAATTATTAGTCAACTCTTTTTCAATATGAACCAAACTAATGGGTCTGAACCGAATTATGAAGGAGAGGACACGTGGACAAATAATGTAAAGACACGTGTATAAATGACACGTACGTCTATGTTACGTGGTGGCTGACTTGTTTCCCACCTCCTACGTCTAAACGGAGTTGTTTAACTTTCAAGAAAAATGACGTTGCTTAGGTCTTCTTCTTCCTCCAAACATCTACAATTAGGGTTTTGGAATCCAGTGGATTTAGGCAGTGGGTGATGAAGAGTGGGAAGGCTTCTGATGATGATTTTTGTTATGTTTTAATCTTATTAAGAAGAGTAACAATTGGTTATATAGAAAATTATTTTCAGAGCAAATTTAGAAACCCAGAATGCTTTAAGAAGAATAGCTATAGAATTTTTACTCTTTTTGTTACAACCGAGGCTCTGATATTTGTATGTGTGAATAATATGATGTACATCCATCTCTTTATACACTCTATATGACTCTAACTAAAGAAAGAAATTAACAAAATATTACACAACATTAATATACATGATTTTAGGATAAAATGAAGGCTAATTAGATGTTGAATGTTTATTGCCAAGATTACATTAATAAAAACAATGAGATTTTGTTTAGACTTGTAAATCATAATTTTCAAAACTAATTTTTATAAATTATTTTGTCAAACAAAACTAACTTTAAAAAATAATGAGACTGCTTTGTGAGTTTAAATAAATTCATATAACTTATATCACTCGGATGATATTTTTAATATTTAAATTTTATGTTATTAATAGTACACTCAAATATGGACTAAACTATTCAATTTTACTTGTATGTAAGCTTAATTAAAATTAAGAAATGTAACAAATTAAATTGAGATATTTGTTAAGAACTTTCTACAATCGAGTAAAATTGAAGCTAAAGTTAAATGGGAGGAACTTTGCCTACCTAAACATGTGGATGGTCTTAGGATGATATCTATGTAGACACAATAATTAGTTTTATTGGCTAAAAGGATATGGAGATTATTCATTGATAGAGAAGCCCTATGGATAAATTGAATGTATGCATATTATCTCTCCAATACTAGCTTTTGACAGATTAAACGAAATAAGGAATCATGGAGTTTGATATAGTTGTTAAGAATGAGAGACTAGATCTATCCTTTCATAAAGAGCCAAATTGGCAATGGAGACAGTACTTAGTTTTGGTTTGACAATTGGTCAAGTTTGGGACCATTACTTAAAAGGGGAGACCTTAATCATCTTCTTCTAAGGATTCCTCTTAATGTTAAGGTAAATGTGATCATTTCTAGTAGAAATTGGGATTGCCATTTCAAAGGTCAAACTGTATTGTTAACAATCTTCGCCCTTATAATCCAAATCCTTTTAAGAAGGATAAGACTTTATGGTTGGAGGATTCTTTTCTAAAAGTCTACATTCTCTCTTACTATAGGATATTCAGGAAACATATACAGAAATTTGACATAAGTGAAGACATTAGTTCCTAAGGCTTCTTTCATCAGTTGGTTACTTATAAACCACATGATGAAAACGAAGGATAGATATATTGAAGATAATGATTAGACATGTCTACTTTGTAACTCTTCTTCTAAATTCATTTCACAGTTATTCTTCCAATGCTTATACTCACAAACGATTTTGGGGAGAATTAACTTTTGTTTACATAAGCTTTGTTAGGAAAGAGAATGGATGAATATACTAAGATGGGCTAGTGACAATTGTAAGAATATGATATTCTTTGATTTCCAAAAGAAAACTTTGATCTACCTTAGTATATGGGATAAATAGATATATCACATCAAATTTGGTTTAGAAATTCTTTTCAAGTTGTCTTTTTCATCACTATATTGCTTTTTTTTAATCTTTAACCTACTACAATGCTTTGATAGTTGTAAAAAATTGAGTGCTTAAATAACCAACTACTTCTAGCTATGTCAAAGCTTGATTCCCAAACTGAAGTATAAGTCTTGCAACAATTGTTGGCGCATTTCCTTGAAGAAAACCAAAATACAAAATAATGTATGGGATTATTTTGTATATGTTTATTCACTTTGTATCCATTTCTATTAATCATAAAGTTTGTTTTATTTGATCAAATATTCTTGATTAAACGTAAAAACTCAAAATTTTGTTCTATACAATTTTCTACGACATGAATTTGAGTAACCTTTTCAAATCCTAAAATGAAAATCCCTGTCAGTGGCCAAACTTTTTCCATCAATCCATCAGTTTTTGCTATATCAAGTAATATACAGATGATGATAGATTTTGGAACTACTTTAGCATACTTCCTATAAGTCGCTTATAATTTGTCCACAATGCCCAAGCAATGCCAAGATTAGTCGTTTAGAGCCTCAGTAACTGAAGCAATAAGTCAAACAATTTACCACATTCCAACTAGTAAATCACTCTTTCTATACATTACTATTTCTAGGTATTACTATCTTAGACTTAACAAGACTATCACTATTTAATAAATGAAAGTTATAAAATGCATATAGATTGTTGACTCATTAATCATTTGTTTGAAAAGGTTTAGACAACTAATATGTCAGTTATTGTTTTGGCCTACTCCAATCTTAGTTAAGATGTATGCTAGCCAACCTTACGAATAAATATAGGCTAATCTAAGCAAGTTAGGAACGAAAATTTACCATATTTGATGGAATAAAAATTATATGTACAACATTGGTTCCTGACAATCAAAATTGTTTAATTACATTGATAATTATTTTTAAATATGTGAATCATATTTAAAGTGCCTATACGAGCATAAAGGCATATTAGTAATGAACCCTTGTTTTTTCTTTATTGCTACAAAGTCAAACAATATTCATCTGGGCTATTATACTACTTTTGGGTTTAACCATCATATGTATTGTAGATAAATATGGGTGGAAATAAAATATACATAGATTTTATTGCATCTGCACTAGGTATATACTTGACATGGGAAGAGTGTCAAGGTGTTGTTAGTAGTTTCAAGAATGTTGTTTATTGTTGATTTGATAATTTAGCACAAACTAAAATGATATAGTCTCACTTTGCTAAGAGAAGATATTATGTTCAACATAAAACAAAATTAGTATTTTTTATTGTTATAAGAGTATAATATGGTTATCATGATCCTTAATAATTTTTCGAATTCCTTATATTGATTACCCTTATTATAGTGACAAGATGAAGCAATTGATAACAAATGCTAAGCCTAGTATTAGTTAATATTTTTATCCATATAGTAATACAAATGTGAGTATTCCCCTTATTATCTTATCAATAACACAAACATGAGTTTAAAAAATAGCAACAAATATACTCAAAATTTTAATTTTTTCAATTGTAACTCGATATTAGTGTTTCCATTAAGTTTGCTGACGTGACTTGCCACTTACTTCAGAAACTTTAACTATTAATACATGTCAACCAAAATTAACACAACAAATAAAGATAATGAAATAACATCATTTAATCATATAATTGAAACAACATCGTTGTTTAAAAATGACCTAAATCAGATTCCATAACCCTCGATGACCTTATGCTTTGCTTTTAGTTTTTCTCTTTGTTTTAGTTTGTTCTCTAGACACCCTCACCATTCAATTTTCAGATTATGTAGCTCCGATGCCCTCATAATAAGGACATTAGGAGAACGAACTAAAAATGAAGAGCTTATTGGTGCAATACGTTGTACTGTGAGAGCAGTTTGAGGGGTTAGAAGAACAAACAAAAAACAAATAAATAAGGGCATTGGGAGAACAATAGATAACGTCAAGCTAGAATTGAAAAAATTGAAAGTTTGAGCATTTTATTGTTATTTTTTAAAGTTTAGGCTAGAATTGAAAAAAATTAAAAGTTTAGGCATTTTATTGATACTTTTTAAAGTCTGGGTTACAATTGAAAAATTAATGAAAGTTTGGGTTTTTTTTGTAATTAACCCTTTATTTTATGTTTTAGGTTCTATTTAACTATATATCTTTGACGTCTGATGCATCTTAACAAACATCGTTTTTAAAACAACTACTCTTATTAGTTTATATTAATGTCTCCAAACACTCCTAGTTATGTAAGTTGGGAACATCCCATGGATTTATAAATATCCATATTATATAACAAATTGTATTTCTTTAGGCTCAAGCATTATATTTTCCTATCTATATTCTAATGGTTTATGACTTGTTAAAGTACAATTGTGCTGGAAAGGGTTATAAAGCCTCAATAGGACCTTTTCTTTAGAAACTACCATGAATAAAAAATTAAAGGAAAATATGCATAAATAAGCTTTTTTAATTAAGAAGTTATATGAATAAAAGTTTAGTAAAAGCCAACATTTAATGCAAATAAAACATTAAAAAAAGAAGTTAATAAGCTCGAGGAATGTCTTTTGTCTTTTGCCTGCATTTTTTATTGGAATTCAAAGTTAAATACTTCACTTTCAAACCAATAAGCCTAGACCTAATATTTGAAGTCTAATTTTTGTTTTGTAAAATGAAGGTGATAATAAACTAACAATCTTGAGCTCAACAAAGAACCCAGACTTATCGTGAAGGTTATCATGGACCAAGTGACCCTCTGAGATAACATTATCAGCCACATTCTCAAAGGTAAGGCAATATTCCATCAAAGTTTAGTTGCCAAATATTCCACCAAAGTATTAAAAAAAAAAGACAAATAACATGCCAAAAACCTATCCTAAAGACCATATTAATAACACACTCTCTTCACATAATATTCAAATCCTCAATTTCCAAATCATAACGTAATGTTAATATTGTCAAATTTTAAATTAAAATGTAAATTTCAAATTCTCAATCACTTACAAAATAATGTCCAAATCTTCAACTAAATCACAACACAATATTCAAATACTCAATTAAATTAAAATAAACATGGTTCATTTTGTTGTAGATTCATTATCATCAACTTGAGATTTTCTTGGAGTTGATCTCTTTACCCGTATTTTAAATTTTGTATTATTTGTATTTGTTGTTTTTGCATTTATGTTAACAGCTCTATTTTGAGAAGCTCAGTTGGTTTGAATACTTGAAATTGATTTTCACCATCTATAAAACATCATAATCAAAAAGTATATTGTTATCACCTAGGAATAAATAACAATAACCGACCAAAACATTGTAATTAAGTGACAAATAGTAAAATAAGTGTTCCCACTAACTTTTCCAAATATTACTCTATATCCTTGAGCAACCTATATACATATATAGTTTTAAAACAAAAGTTGATGGAAAATTAAAAATAAAAGTGAATATTAACTCACCACCTCTTCTCCCTTCTTAAGATAGATATTGCATTGTTTGATCCTGTAAATATTGATTGTTTAACTCTTCTTCTTTTCCCATTGTCAATGTTGGATATATGTACTTTGGTCTTCTTTGTTTTCATTGTATTATGCATGTACAAATTGTAATGAATAATTATGAATATAAATAAAATATTGAATCATCATAATTATAAATAAGTATACAATTACCTTAACAATTGTATGTTGTCTCTAAGGTTGATTCATATTTTTGCATCCTTTTTTATTGTCACCAACTTTAAAACAATGTTGGCATCTCATGAGTAATCTTACTTTTCTCAATTTGTCTGGATTTTGTGGTTCTTCATCTTTATCACTTCTTTTAGTTTTTTAGGCATTCTAGGCAACTTCTTGATAAAAGCACACAACATGGGCTACATGTTTCCAATTTTCAACTAAAATTTGGGACCACTAATGGGTTCTATAGTATACTAATAATAACTCTTCAAATAACATTTATGTTTATAGTATTAGCTCGTATACCCACTGATATCATCTCTCTGATATAGTATATACGTAAATTCATACTTATATGGGATTTTATAAAATCCTAAATTTTATACTAGCGTATTCTTTCTTGTAAATCAACATTGAACTTGTCTATAAAATGCATGACTTTAAAATTCAAACTTCTGTTTGTCTTGGTGACGCAATGTCTTACTTCCTATTATACTTTTTCCTTCTTCTCCCTTACCCTTAGCATATATCATCGGTTGATTTAACTATCATATCCCTTTTCATGAATTCAAATTATTAAAGTGACTTGAATATCTTGTAGCCTGTTAATCAAGTTGGGCTTCACAAATGAATCCATTAAATGTATTTGATATGTTATTATGAACAATTTCACTCTTTGGTCTTATGTTCACGAATACTTTCACAAAAGTCTTAGGATTCCACCCTTTAAAGTCATCGTAAGTCTTCTTTGATTTATTCTTCAATTGCTTCATTATCTCATCAAATTCTACTTCTATTATGTAATTAACCACTTACCAAAATAAAATAGTCTATATGTGGCCTTTATGCAGTTTAAACCAATTTGTATAAACATATTAGGCATATTTTCTATGCTCAACTTCTTGGAAGAGATTCTTCAATGCATCCACTAAACCTTGGTACAAATAAAGAATGAAAAAAACGATATAATGTAAGTAGAATAATTCAAAGCATATATAAAAGTAAATGATACGAATATTTAAATGTTTACCTTTTGTTGATCAATTACAAAAGTTTATGAAGTCATACTTATATTTAGATCTGCATCAAGAAGATTTAAAAACTAATTGGTAATTCTCTCCCTCAACCATATATGGTATATATGATTATCTCCAAGATGCCTAATTGCAGTTAATAAAGTACCTCAAATAAATATCTTCACAAATATACATCTAGCCCAAATATTTTCACATACAACCACTAAGGAAATCATACTTCAATGTAGTATATTCCATGTAAAACCTCCTAAATATTGGCTATCTAGGATTTTCATTAAGTTCAATTTGGGTAATGAATTGTCCTTTTTTATTGGTCTGTCACAATTCTTGTCTTTAAGATTATAATTTGCTTTATGACTTTCCGTAGATCATTATAACATCATAGTAACTTTCCATTTAGCGCTATAATAATTTAGTAACCTGTATTGAATACCTCCTTTGAAGATCATCTATCATCTCATTAATTGGCCAGTTGTTCATCCTAAACTTGTGTAAGAATTTATTTTCTCTCCATTTCTTACCAGCTTGCTTGTTTCTTTGAACTTTCTTACGACTACATTTATTCTCTAATATCTTCATTATAAAGGATTTTTTTTTCATTTTTAATCCAACTAGCATAAACCCTAAAGGGACATTGTGACCCATAAATAGCCTTTATTCTCATACCAGATCTCGCCATAGAAACATCATATCCATTTGTAACTATATAATCTCTAATTGCTTTCCTAAACTAAATCTCATCTTTAAACTTCATGCCAATTTTAAAATAAAATCTTTCATATCCACTTTTGGATTAAACACAATATACTTCTTCTTTGCGATAAATGCCTCACACCCACCATTATCACTACAAATTGGTGATTAAACTTCATCATCATTATCCCTATGTTCACTACATCAACCATGTGAACTCCTTGCTTTTCTTTGTGAAATTTTTAAATAATTTTTCTTTTTATTATTACATTTCCCATATTTCTTCTTATTTGCTCGTATAGTAATATGTTTTTTATCATTAGTTACATAAATTTTATCATTGCCTACATCATTTTTAGATTCACTCATCTTTATAAAAACGAAATCTTTATCATTTTGTTCCATTTAAACTTGGAAACCACTCTTCATGATCGATATCAAAATCATATTCTTCGCTGTCTGTCATAATATTATCATAACCATGCTTATAATAGATTTCAACATGGTGGTCGTTCAATTCTTTCATGAGATGAAGTATTGACAACATATCTTTATGTCCTTTATCTTCTAATACTCCTTTTAGTACTAGCTTACTAAGTTCATCAACACCTATATCCTTTTTCCTTTTAATCTTGCCCTTAATATATTTTTTGTTGTCATTTTTTTCCCAATAACTAACCATAATGAAATTCAAAATTTACCAACATATTCATTACAAATAATTTTAGTAGTAGTTTCCAAAAAACATGTTAAAGACAATGATATTGTAAAGCTCTCAAGAATTGTTCAAGGAAAAAACATCTTTTCATCGACTACATATTTTTAATTGGACATTCGCATTTGTACATTCTCATCCATAAGTAAACTGAACGTATTGTACAAATTTATGAGCTTTTTCTTGTTTCATTATAATTATTTGATATGTTAACAGATTGTTCTGATCCCTTAGTCCTTAATCCCAAACTTAAAAAGATATATAAAAAACAAAATGTATATGGAATTATGAGTGGATATGAATGAGCATGCATATATAGCAAAGAAAGATATCTCACTACAACAAAGTATACATTTAGTTACGTTTTTGACACGACCCGCCTTCTTGGGCCGTGTTGGCACTAGGGAATGGGTAAGCTTAATGCCACCAAAACCCGTAGTAAGC
>JANZLX010000211.1:5456582-5477922 GCA_025531955.1 Erythroxylum orinocense | reverse complement strand
ACTGAGCACTTTTAGTAACAACCCTGTTGTAACCACCTGTGACCAACCCGATTTTGGTCGCTATAACTTTTAACGACTATTTTCTTATTTTTAGCAACCATTAATAATAGTTACTAAAACTAATTTTTCTTGTAGTGTTGCCTTATGTTATTGATGTTTTACTTATGTTAATTTACGATAACATTTATAATGCATATTTTTAATGTTTCACTTATGTTTAAGCATAATGTTATGCCAAATGTTTAGTATTTGACTACTAATCTCCTTATATTTATGTGGAATATTGATGTTTGACTTAAGATTATGCGTTATGTTCATATTTCATTTTACACAGGTTCAATATATGGCACTTGGTAGAAACAAGGGATGACGCCATCGTTTAACAACCAACAATTGCATCATAGAATGAAGACAGTCATCAACAACTTTTAACAACATCGTCTGTTAGTGCTGAGGGATCTTCAGGTCTGTTATTGTTAATCAAACATATTTACATTAATGCTGAAATTACTTATTACATGTTTAGTGTGTTTTTCTAAGATTTTTGTGTTTTCAGGTTCCAATACTACCATTGAAAAATGAGGTAGAGGTATCACAAAAGGATCTAAGTTGTAACGGATGAATGTTGCAATGAAAAACAAGTTGTTTGTGACCATTGACCCCATGCAACGTCGCCCTCTAGATAAGATCCAATCTGCAAAGCTGTCCAGTGAGTTGGGCGTCGTTGTGAGGAATGAATTGCCTTGTCTTCAGCATGCCAAGCAGTTGAAGGAAGACAACTTGCTCCAAAATGCTTTGGACAAAGTTTCGGTAATATTTTAATTCATTTGATTATATGTATTACAATTTTAGTTAACTAAAATGTAAGTTAACTTATAAATGTTCTCCATAGATGAAGCTCAATATCGTTGATATCGACAAGCATGAGGTTTCAAGATGTGTTAGTTCACTATTGAAACAAACGGCGAAGGATCATCGATATATACTTCATAAATGTTACCAGACTTTTCCTTTCGATGAAGAGGCAAGGAGACATGTTCCGGAACGGGTGACTCCGAAAAATTGGAGTGAGATGTGTGATTACTGGGCCTTTGTGAAGATTCAGGTTTGTTTTATTTTTCTTTATATTTCCTTTCATTAATTTTGTTTATACATTCCACAACTACTTCTCTTAATTTAGGAAAAGTGTGAGAAAGACAAGGTGAACAGAGCAAAAATGAAGACTCCTTATAACGCCGGTTCTAAATCATTTGTTGTCATTCGACAATAATTTGTAAGTGTAACGTTTTCAACTTATTATTCTTTTTCTTAATACAATAAATTATATTATCTTCTAATTTTTAAAATTCATATAATAGAGTCAAACTCAACTCCAAGGACAAGAGTGTGATAGGATCATATTATACAAGCTAACACACAACAATGAAGGTGAAGGTTGGACATCTGAAGATGCACAAAGTAATTATGTATGTAAAAAAAATTAATATTACAGTTTATTTTTTTATGTAATACTAGGTAATAATTTTTTTAGTTAACTCGATTTTGTACTTAAAATTGTAAGACAAGATGTAGGAGTTGTTACAGGCATCATTGTGTTAGGGGAGTCAGCCTGATGTCGATGACATTTACAACAATATCCTTGGTACAAGATCGGGGTATATCAAAGGTCTTGGGTATAGCCCTATGCCAATTGGTGCATCTTCGTCACGATCAGCATGTGTCATAGCGCTTCAAGAGGAGAACCAGGCATTGAAGGCTAAGTTACAATGTACAAAAGAGAAGTTAGTTCGTAATGTAAAAGAAGTGAACAAGCTTATAATATGGGCAAACAATTAATTGGCTCAAACTATGTCAGTAGTAGTGTCGATGAGGAGTCTTAGTTTGTTTATAAATTTTGATAAAATTATGTAATTAACCTATAATTATTTTTTTATAAAACGCATTCCATTCTAAATGTTTATTTTATTTCAATTTATTATTATTTGAAAAATATGCCACCAACATTAATCATAAAATGCAACTAATTTATATTTCAAACTATCTTCAAAATTGTAATAAATTAAATTAAATCTGTTTTTAACAATTATAATAAAATTTAAAATTAAAAGGTAAACAGTTGTCATTAAAAAGTATTAGCTACCAAGCAAAATCAACACAAAATGTTATTACCTACGTTTACAAGAACGTCTTAAAAACATTTACCTACAACAAACAATTAGTAGCAAAAACTATTTTGCTACAAAAAGAAAATCGTCACTAAAAATTATTAGTTACGAAAACAAAATCGTCACAAAATGTTATTACTTACGTTTACAAGACCATCTCTGAAAACGTTTATCTACAACAGACAATTAGTAGCTAAAACTATTATGCTACAAAACCAACATCGTCAATAAAAATAATTACCTACGACTGCGGTTTAGTAGGTAAAAACCTTTATCTATGAAACATATACGTCGCAAAATCCTGTGTAAGACATTTTTGGTTCTCTTTAGTTATATGTTTTGTCGACGAATATATTGTGCATCCAAATCCTTTCTGCAATGATTTTAGAAAAACGTCGCGGATATTATTTTGCTACTCAGATTCAACGACTATTAGGGTGATGATTATTTTTCGTCGCAAATCATTTTTCGACATGTTTTTTAATTTTTAGCGATGTTTGAATTCGTCGCCATTAAGCTTATCTGTTAAGTGTCTGAAGGTTTCTTATACAATCCAGATATAATTTGAGATATGGGGTGGTTTGGTATATCTATATTAAAGATGGAAATCACAAAATCCAAACTCTAAGGCATTAGATGTAAATGAAGAAATTTCTTGATTTATGCCAAGGCACTCCTAGAGTAAACACTTATCATAATATAAGATACTGATTTTGGGTGAATGATCTGGGTCTGGATTACGATATTAGATGGGTTCTCAACCTCATATTGTTCCAGCAGTTTTTCATTGTCAGTTATTAGTCATACATAATAAGCTGACCAGACTCAAAACAGTTGAATAGTATTGTTAACGCTGATTATTGAAACATTTTAAAAGGTTAATGTAGAACCACAAAAATGGTATGCCATGGAATTTACGGGATTACTTCACGTGATAGAGTGAAAGATAAATTATTAGATTACAAGTAAAAAGGCTTTTCCATCATGTTACGAGGTCGAGAAGGCGGAGCATAAAAGATATACATCAAATTTTACACTTCCAAAATGTTACTAGGCAGAGAAGGGAGGTGTAACAATGACAGAGTTCGAAGATGTAACGACAGCAGAATAGTAATGACGGAGAAAACGTATCCACAACAGAGCGTACGAAGACGGTGGTGAGTGAAACGTATTAAAGCTTAAGAAAGATTTTGGTTTATTAGGAGTTTTTTAATTTTTGATATTTTTAATTTACTAAATAATTAAATCATAGGTGGTAAAATTAGAATGTGTGTTAGCCACATGGTAACAAAATTAATATAATGTGGTTCGCTATTTAATCAAGGTTAACAGAAAATTTAAAATCAAACTATTTTTTTATAAATTGAAAGTTTTTTTATGTTAAGCATAGGCCAACTCTGTGCTTAACGTAAAAGATCTAATTAATGACCTCAAACGTCCGGACAAAATATTGTCGTTTGTGGAAAGTTTACCTAAAATGATGTCATTTTTTGCTATTCCCCTAGGCTTCAAGTCCAGTTTAGAATTTAGATAGCAAGCTCTTAGGATCCCATCGAGTTGAGTCAATGAAAGGCTCAATTTAGCTCGACTCAATTCAACCTATGGCCATTCTTAGGACAAATACATATTAGAAGGGCAATTTAACAACCTAAACTTAATACCCCACATTATCTATATAACTATATGCATTAAAGGAAATTAGGTAGTAAATGAATTAATTGATGAAACTTTTGTAATTTTTCTTGATTTAAATAAATAAAACCTCATAATTTCTAATTACTTGTAAAAGTGAAGTAACCAATTAGCCAGTTCTTTGTGCTTTTCATTGGCAAATTTGTGAATGAGAAATGTCCATTAATTCTTGGAAATAATTGATATTGTCATTACTTATATAGCTATATGCATTAAAAGATTGCATGGTTTATATAACAATTTCCTAGTCCAAAGCCATTTATTATTTTTCAAAACTTACATAAAGTTTTAACTTAAACTAATTGCAACAATTGATAAGGTTAGTATAATTTCTTCATTGCAAGAACATTAGGTCGGTCTTGAATTAGCTAAAAATTTTCAAAATAGTAGCGATAAAGAATAAAATTAAAAGCAAGGATATGTTGCAACTGGAAATACAATATAAAATTAAAACCAAATATTTAACATTTGAAGTAAGATACGATGATGTACCAAATAGTAACTAGTGACAAGCCTTTGATAAGAAAAAATCACTTGAACATCTCTTATTGTTTCTTTATTTTAGTTTTAAACTTTTATCTTTAAAGAATTTAACGAAAAATTTCTTTGAAAGAATTTAATTTATCAACATTTTATAATCTTAAATTCAAGTAGACAAATTCGTATTTTAAAAAATAAAAATTTATGAACTTAAAATTACAAATTATTAAAAGAATAGGCACATAAAAATAGGCCCCTTGGATTGAGATTCTCACTATGAATGGATGAACCATGCATAAATATAATTTAATGAAACAGATACTGTTGGCAACTTCATTATTTGATACAAGCATAGTAGACGGTGTGAAAATACATTATTAATTACTTAGCAACACATAAGGCATTAGAATTGTCAATACTAGAGAGGCACATCTACTAGCCAGTAAGCCATAAACTAGTTCTAGTACTGGAATACCTCATTATGTACAGTTAGTGGATATGGAACATCTGTAGTCAGTAGTGGAATGTTAGTTATCTCCACAGTCTCTATCTGCACAAGAAAAGAAAAACATGGTGTTAATGACAACATAGTTAACTATCAATATATGTTAAATTTCAATAACTGTATCAAATGATATTACATATGTTCCCATCACCTTATCTTGGAGATATTGATTAGCAGCTGTCAGTACGCCTTCCTAAACACCAAAAAAAAAACGATGATAATGAAATTGTTTTCTGTAATACTAAACACAAAGATCATTAATTCCAAATGCCACTTCAAAACAAATTACATATATCTAGGTAACTCTGTATAATTCTGGAAAATTCAAATAACTATAATTATAAATTATAATTATAATTGTTTTTGTGATGATTGCTGGGTGTCCTAAAATTCACTGGAGTTTTACAAATTGAGACTAATCCTTTATGTTTTGCGATAAGGTATTTCAAATTTATTTTATAAATTACTAAGTACAAATTTTCAAAACAAATAAGACAGACTAGGTGTAGTTGGTCAATTCTGGCAATTAAACAAGCATGAATGTTAGTACATCAGTTTAAGCCTAATACATTTTATAAACTTATACTAATTTGTTTCGGTTTATACGACCTAGATAACGTGCAATGATTTAGTATTTATTTGTAAAAATTCAACAAATTTTCTATTTTAGTAGGGATGGCAATGAGCCGGTTCATGAGCTAGTCTCGCTATTTTTTTTTTAAATTAAGAGTGTAAAATAACATCATTTTTAATTAGGTCCGGGCCTAAGTTACTCAGGCCCAAGCTTGCTCGAGGTCTAACTCTTCTAAGCAAAAAATATTATTTGCTTAACAAAGTTAGGTCTCAGTTCAGTCTAAATTTAAGCTTAATCTATGAGCTGACTCATTAAAAACATCTAAATTTGGACCTATGGGTTAGCACATTGCCATCCCTACATTTTAGTAACAAAATGGCTTCTAACAATTATTTCCAAGAATTAATGGACATTTCTCAATCACAAAGAAAGGTTAATTGGTTACTTCACTTTTACGAGTGATTAGAAATTATGAGTTTTCATTCATTTAAATTCAAGAAAAGAATACAAAAGCTTCATCGATTAATTCATTTATCAACTAATTTATTTTTCATTAAATTTTAGGTTTTGTTGTTATTAAAAAGTAGCAAGTTATAAATTAGATATAAAGATAGATAAATCTATAGTTATGACATTACAAGATACGATAAATTGTTAACAATTTTATATAATACAAAGATCTTAAGAATATGATTTATAAAAATGAAAAATTTTGAACACTAAATTATGTATTTAAAAAAAAGTTAAATTGTATAGTTCACTAAATTATGTAATTGGTTGATTTAAAAGTTTGATATAATTTTATTTAGTAAACATTTGATTTAAAGTGTTATAAACCCAGTATAATTAAGCAATGAAGTGGATTATGATAATTTAATAATTACCAATGAACACGTACATACTAAACAATTACAGTATGAGAAAAAAGGCAAAATCATTAGTAGAAACAAAACGATCTGAACTGACCTTATTCCTTAGGAGCTGAATCTCTTTGATCATAATGTCCATCTGCATGGATATTACATCAATTAGATAAAATGGCCACTCATTGGAATGTATTTCAATTAAAGTAATTAACGAATTAACTAACTGCGTATCACCTTGGTTGAGCGAAGGTTACAAATCCAAAGTTCAAGATATTTTTCGAGCACCAGCAATTCATCTAATGTCATCTCACCAGCACCCCCTCCAAGCATGAACCTGTAGTAATCATAGCAGATTCTAAACGTTTAGAAAGATTGATTGTTCTAGCATGTTACATCTAGATATATATCTAATCTAGCAATAATATTCTGAAAACAAAGAAACGGTTCAAGGATTTATTTGTATTTACCTGAGTCCTTTCTGGAGTGTCTCAATTTCTTGCTTTAACATGCTGATCTCCTCTTTAGCATCCTTCAGAGTATTAGAATTTATTGTAATTAATTGAATAATACAGGGAATATAACTCCCTATAAAATGGTAAATTTTATTTCCAATAAAGAATGTTTACATCAAAACTAACGTAAACAGAAATTTGTAGATTCAAACTTTGGTAAAGTGAGTATATAATTTCATCTATTATCAAGTTAAATCAGTAAGACAAGAGGTTTAAGGTTTAAAAAGTTCAACTAGTATTTTAGACCATTATAGACTAAAGGTAGAATAAAATTAAAGAATTTAAAATATGATTTAAAAAATTGTACTTATCTATTAAAGAATTTGATATTTAATCAAAAAGGATATTGTTAAATAAAAAATTAATTGATCTATTTTAGTTTATAAAGCTTATTAATTTACAAAAATTTACCGATTAATTAATAAACTGATTAGTTTTTAAAATAATAGCTATTGAAATAAGTCGATCTAAAAAGTTAAAAACCGAATCAAAAAATTGAACAATTCAGAGTTAAATTGGTCGAATCAGTTAAATATTTTAATCATAGTCTACCATCATGCAAGCCCCTAATCATATTTACCCCTTAAAATCTTAATCCTAAGTATTTAACTGGTTTCATAAATAGTATGTATTTTACAAATATTTACAGAAGAAAATTGGTAAGTGATATTATAAAACTAAACCAAATACCACAGTATTCTTCTTTTTTTTTTCAATTGAGGAGATCAGATATTTGGAAAAGAACTATCAAAACTCTAAATATAACCATAGCATTACTTTACATTAAACCACCCAGTGTTTAAAGACAAAGAAACGAGGCTCCAAATGGGCTTCGAGGACTTTTAATCTTTTTTCTTTTTCAAAATTCCCGATGGGAAGATTCTTTTAACCAAAAAGTGGCACTACCCGACACCGAGAATGTTGTAATATCTTGAACAACATGAATACAAGTATTTTGGAGTACGGTATTATTGTACAGTAGCTTAATTATTCTGAAAGTTAAGCATTAGAAGCAGCACCTGATGCTGGAGTAGAGAACCTTTTTGGTTATCACTGCTGTATATTCGGAAATAATATATTCTCTATACGTTGTATCTACTTTTTCCAGAAGCAACTAGTTCAGTTCATGATCAGACATACCAGAGGATTGGTAGCTTGGTCAGGCTGCTCCCCTGATCGAGTAGACTTCTTGTACCTCTCGATAAGCCCTTGCATAGTTCTTTAATCATTCCAATCACACCACAAAGAATTATGCATGAATATCAGAAGATATTATGCGTACACATGCACAAAATTCAACAAGTGATTGGTAATGGGTGAAAGGGGAAAGAAAGAAAGCATATATATACCCTTTTGTGGCCATTTCATAAAGCTTTCCGCTGGCGGAGAAAACGAAAACTCCAATTTCAGCATCGCACAGAACAGCGAGCTCTTTGGCCTTCTTAAGGAGACCAGTTCGGCGCTTGCAGAAGGTGACCTGCCTGTGCACTGGATTCTCTATACGTCTCATCTGAACCTTTCCACGAGCCATATATAACGTACAAAAGCACACAACCCCCCACTAGTAGGAACTAGCTACGAGGTTGCTGCGTAGGATCACTTACTTCCTCTCCGAAGAAGCTTGTATGCGTTCTCTCTTTGAATATCGACTTCACAGCCATATACATATATAGTCCCTCCCACCCACTAGATTCCCACTTCCACATCACTCTTGCTCGTGAGAATAATTGGTCGGCTATAAACAGTAGTTTATTAGTTTACTCTTTACAAAAGTTTTTAACTTTAATCTCTCCCATCTTTTATGTTACTAAACAAAAGGATCGAATAAGTTACAATAAGCTTTACACTGTGCTGTGGTAGGCCAAAGACTCATATCTCATTCATCTTTTCAGTCTCTGGACCCCATGATACAATTGTCTAAGAGATTTTATGAGTAACTGAGATTTTATTTTACATGGGGGATAGTTTAGTTTAGGCTCTATTCAGTTCAGTTTCTATTCAGCATGAGCATGCAATTGCTTTTCCACGTGCAACCCATCAATCATCGACCAATTAGCTGCCCATGTTAATGTCGTACTTTGCTGCACAGCTTTTTGCGTTCGGCTTTTGCCTGTTTTTTTGGCTTCGTAGGCAATATATAATTGTTAAACCGTACGAAATAAAAAATTTAAAATAAATAGTCAATTCTTAATCAATTTTAAGTGATTTAAGATTTATATCTCTACGTTAAGATGAATCTAACATTGAGTCGTTTAGAATTACCTAGAGAGAGCTATACTAAAATAAAGGCATAATACTCAAATTTTCAGTTTTGTAGATTTTATTATATCATTAGAAGTGTTTCCTTCTTTGTATGCTGTGAGTTGGTTAATCTAGGGTTCTCTGTCGGCACTACCTACCAATTATGATAGCTATTATCCTACTATATGCAGAGATGCTACCATCCTAATCCTCTTTGATGTCTTATTATGCCTCCTTCTTTATATTGATGAAGCTGCTACGAAGCACTTATAAAGCACTGATTCATGATAAGCTAAGCTATTTATTGATGACATGTATGACTATTTCAATCACAACTAACTCATTGAATTTATAACCATATACTTATCTATCAAGATTTGACCTAAAAATAAGAAGAAAAAAAGAAAATTTAAAAAACAAGAGGATTTGATGAATTCCATTGTTCACCAAAAAGAGATTGTTGATAATTTTAATGAGATTGAGGTTACCTGGGAGCTTCTTAATGAAAATGATGATCAAAGTGGTAAAAAACAAAGATGTTATACTAATGATGAAGATAGATACTTCAAGTTTTGAAGAAAAGGATAAGGATATTGTCTTTACAAAGGACTTAATTCACATAATATGTACTCACTAAGTTATTTTGAAGTAAGAAGAAGAGGTCGTATAGCTCTTCACCAAGAGAAACTACCGAGTAATTAAACTAGTATTGAGTTCGATAGTTTGTCTATATTTGACACTATAATGAATGATCTAGACATATTATTATTATAAAAAGATTTCTACAGAAGAGTAGGTAAGGTTTGGAAAAAGAGTTATCTATTGTATGGTCCTCTTAGAACTAAAATTAAGTTTAATCGTAAGAAGCTAATGCCAATTACTTGAAATATGATATAACTTAACTTGGAAGTGTTAGGTCGGATGATGATTTAAGGGATATGTAACTAGATATAAGAAATAATTTTCTAATAGTTATTGAGGATATTAATTTCAATCAAGAAGCATTTAATCGAAACGAGGATAATGGTAATGATGAAAATAGGAAATATTAATTCAAAAGTTGGATATGAATTTCAGGTTGAATAACGCCGCTAAAGAGAAAACAAGATATAATGCGACCAAGGTTCAGACCACGATTTGGAGGCAGTTACTGTCCAAGTGAAGCATCATATTCTGCAGCTGCAACCGAATCGGATGTTGTACCTCCAACTATTACTAAACTTGCATGAGACATCACCTTTTGTACCTGTTACTATACCATCCACCATCCCTATACCAATAGAGATTTTAGGTTAAACGATGCGGATGAAGGAAGGGACCTCCAGTCTGGAGCTGATAGAAGAACTTAAATCATTTATGAACACATGTTATTTGCAATCCTCCACATTCAATACAACAATATCTAGTAGGCGGTCCACACCTATTGAAGTCCATGAGTTTCGGAGCACAGTACAGATATTGGCTACTCAATTACAACAGTCGATGGAGTACATAGCTTAGCTCTGTAATGAAGTGGATTACTTGAAGGGAGGCGTAGCACCTCATCGCAACAATCAAAGCATCTGCGGTTACCAAATGAATAGTGTACTTGTAGTCATTGTGTATGAATTACAAATACTTATTATGTATAGAATAATTTTTTATTATCAATTAAGATAAATTTTATTTTATATCATCAATTAACTTTCTGTTTTAACAAATTAATTGTTGAAATAAATCAAAATATTATCAACAGATAACTCATAACTGTTTAAATTATGCTTCAACCATAACATTATCAAATAAAATTTAATGCAGGAAAATTTTTAAAAATAATTTTTAGTAAATTTACCGACGGAAAAATAAAGTTCGTCGGTAAAATCTATTTGATTTACTGACAAATAACTAATAACCGTTGGTAATGACAACATTAACTTACCAATTATGTCGGTAAGTTTGCCGACGGACATATCTTATATATCAGTAACTTTACCAACCGAAAATAGTACAGAATAAATGTTGATATATTTATCGATAGTTACACAAAATTTTCGTCGATAAATTTGCAACGGATATTTTATGAATCGTCGCAAATTATTACCGACGGCCATTTCTCCGACGCCTTAGTCTATCGGTAAATCCCGTTGCAAACTTAACTTTATGATGAAATGTATAGATGTTATGTCGGTAACTTTTGTTGTTAAGCTTCATTTTTCTTGTAATGTTGGATTCAACTATGACATCAAAAGAAGTCTCTATACTTTCTACTATCTATAACTTAGCAAACTCAACTATGAGAATTAGTCACTTAAAATGAAGGCCATTTTCGGTTCACAAAGCATATGAGATATGGTCAACAAAGGTTTCCAGCAACTTCAAGATGAGGAAAGCTTGACTTAAGTCGAAAGAGAAGCCTTAAAGAATAAAGAAAGATTAGAGTGTACTTACGATCATCCATCATGATTTGAATGAAAAAATATTCAAAAAATAACTAATAAATCAATGATTGGAGTTAACTAGGTGTATAATTTGCGATTTCAAACTCTAAGGGTTGAGCTTGAAACACTCTTAATAAAGGATGGCGAATCTATTTCAAAGTATTTTATAACTTATAAGGGTCTTAGGAGTAGCGAATTAAATGAAGAAGCTTGTTGAAACCATGAAAGATATTCAAGCTGAGGAGGTCTTATGATCTCTTAGCTCAAAATTTAATTACGTAATGGTGGCCACTAAAGAAGATATGATCAAAAGTCTATAAATGAGTAAAGTGAATCTTTGCTAGCTCACAAAGAAAGGATAAAACACGAAAAGAAAGATGTACCAATAAAATAAGCTTATTGGCAAAGTAATCCTTAAAGGTCAAAAAAACATTACACGGAGTAAAGTGAAAAAAGATAATTTGTATGCAGCACTGGATGTGGTCAGAGCCAAGGGAAAGAAAGAAGGGAATAAGAATTTTTTAATATAAATCAAAAGGAAAAATGAAAAAGCTCAAGTTGAATGTTGATCATGTGACAAGCATGGCTATTATTATTGGGAACAAAAATAAAGCAAAGTTTGTAGAAACCAAATGAAGATCCAGTCGAGGACACTATGCTACTTAAAGGATGAACCAAATGCCTTGATCAAGTTACTGACATTTTTATTAAATCTCTCATGTATGATGTTTTTCATAATGTTTGGAATTATGTAAAAATCAAATTTACATAAGGTGCTATAAATAAACTTAATTTTAACAAAGTAGTTGAATATTTAAATCTTAATTAATTTAGCTCATTTAAGATTTTAAAAAATCTTTATCTGTTAATTAGATAGAATTATAGTAAAATAAATACAGAATGATTAGTTATACAGTTTTCTCATTATAGTTTAGCTTTAAGTGACTTTAGGTTGGTTAGTCACTTAGTGTTTCATTTTATAAGAAGAGACTATTAACATAAATTTTATTATAAGAATAATCTTATTGCATTGTTTGTGTGAGGATGCAAGTATTTATAAATATTTTATTTTATTTATCATAAACAGTACTAAGGGTAATTAATTATTTTCTAAACATATTTTATTAACTGAACTTTGAATATTAATTGTTTTTCTACATTACTGCATGTATGCTATAACTTCATCTATAATTGCTGAACGAAATTCATCATTATGCAATTAGTGGGACTACAAATTAATTGAAAAAAGAAGAGTTACTAAGTTTTATTGGTATTGAATTAACTTGGAAATCTTACATTAGTTAATTTACTTTAAACCAGTAAAAAGACTAAGAGAATCGCATTAAAAATATGAAAATAAAAAGTAAATTTCACTCTTTATAAAATCTTCTCTAGTTAACCTTTTTTAAGCCAGTAAAAAAAAGGGGAATTACATAAAAGAGATTAAAATTTAAAAAATGAATTTCACTCTTTAAAAGATCTTGGACTCATAAATTTAAATGTATAACAAAATTCAATTACTTAAAGACAATTCACACACAAATATATATATTTTATATATCGACACGCACATCAAACTTCTTAACTGAACAAAATTAAAAAATCATTTGATCGAATCCATGTATCAAATCAACATGTGGATGCGATAGAGCATCAATTACGTGGCGACTCTTTTTGAGTCCACAACCATTTGTGTCTGAAAATGTGCCTGTAACCAGAAACCCCTGTTATTGCCCTAAAAGATCATATCAATTAAAAACAAAATCTGTCACTTCACTTTTTCTCCTATGCTACGTTATTTCATAGGGTCAGTTGATTCCTCAACTCTTCCCTTCCAATCACGCGTAAACCCAGACATTATGTAATGGGGCGAAAAGACTCATCATCTCTTTTTACATTTCCTTCTCATCTTCAACCTTAAGACAAGAATCTCTAATCCCTTACATTCAACAGAACCCCTAAAAGAGATCCTTCTCCTGACATTTCAAGACTAAAGGCTGCTTTGAAAGGGCTTAGGCACTTGACACGTGGTTAATTTTCTTTTCAACCTGCTATCGTGGACTTATAAACAATGTCTTTGGTATAAAGCTTAAGTTCGATTATATCTTTGATCATATTGTAGGAACAAACTTTAAGATTAGATAAACATATATATGTTCTTAGCAAATCCAAGTTTCTTATGATATTTTAATTTGAGCATATGGTGGGCACCTAGATATGACAATAAGATTCACACAATTTTTCATCTTTTATTATTGAGGTTGTGCATTTTGTAACATGCAAGGAATGACCTAATTAAGTGTTTCTATGTATCGGAGGTGTTGAATTCAAATTTTCAAGAGGACTCTTAAGGATTTCCAAATAGTAGAGGTTGCTTTTGATTTATGCGAAAATATTTAATTTTGAATTATTAAATTAAATAATTTATATAGTATATAATTAATAATTACAATATACGCTAAAATTTTATTTAATATACAATCAGAAATATAATAATTGCTTGTTGTTTCATTATAAAAAATGATATCATAATTTTTGGCAATTTATTTTTGTCTCTTTTAAATAAATTCTCTTATGTTACCTAAGGTTCTTTTAATGTTAAAACTTGAAACATAGATCTCTCATTAGAGAGGAAATTGTGTACAAATCAGATGTTAATTTGCTAGAATATAACCTAATGAAAAAAATCCTTTCATTTTCATTTTTAGAAATTTCAAGGCTTGCAATTTTGAATTGTTAATATTGAAGATATGATAAGAGGACAGGGAAACTTTAATTGAAAATTTTAATATAAGAACCTTGTAAGAATAGAAATATAATTTTTGGCTTAGTTGGAAAAAATATATTTTCTATACAATTTTATTTCTACTTATTATATAATTAGTGTGTATGAGGGAGAGACTATAAGATTACATATTCGAATAACGGAAACAACCTCTTTATAAAAATTACAAAAAGAAGATTACATATATTGATGACCCTTGCAAAGCGGGGAGTCTTGTACACGGAATACGTTGATTAAATATA
This sequence comes from Erythroxylum orinocense, assembly GCA_025531955.1. Lineage (NCBI taxonomy): Eukaryota > Viridiplantae > Streptophyta > Magnoliopsida > Malpighiales > Erythroxylaceae > Erythroxylum > Erythroxylum orinocense. The sequence continues at coordinate 5,463,443 of JANZLX010000211.1, read as the reverse complement.
ACTAATATGTATTTTTAAGGGTCAAATAAGTCTTTAATATTTAGTTAATATAGAATATAGATTTTCTTAGTTAATCCTTAATATTATGAAGAAGTATAAAATAATAAAATTACTCGGACTCAAATCATTTGATATTATTACGTTTAATTGAACTCAACACATTAAGGATCCAATGGAATTAATTTTAGAGCGAACATTACACTTTAGTTAGGTGTCAAAAGGCTAGGCAGACGGTTTTAGGCGGTGCTTTTTGGGATTCTATAACGTAAAATCATATTCTCCACTTAATCTCGTAATTAACATTATAATCTTTTTCTTTTAAAGGACTTGACCTTAAGTATATATATATAAGGTTTCATATAGGAATATGAACAAGCGTTGCCAAATTAAGAAACTAAGGGCATGGTAAGTATGTGGCTCCGTCGTACAGCTAATTTAGTTAAGAGACCACAGATTGGCGAATTAGTTGCAGCTAGCTGGAAACCAATTGGTTGCTTGAGATGCTTGCTGCTTATAATAATACAGGCACCTTTCGACTAAAAGAGAACTTCAGAATCTCGGATGGCGTGTGCCTCCACTGGTCACGCTTTTTTCGTTCAAATTTTGCACAAGTTAATGTCAAATTCAGAGGGTATACATATTGAAAAGGAATTATTGCAGTTTCTGCTGAAAATCTCTTGGTAAAATAAATTTAACAATTTTTTAAAATTGTTAATTATATTCGAGATTTCATTCCACGTATGGTAACTTATACATCATGCGGATTTATTTAAAGCGACAAAATAATAACAAATTCTCTTCTTATAAGATAACGTTAATGCCATATTCTTTATAAATGTTAATGAAGCATTTACATTTTACAACATTTTTTTAATGTTCAAACTCATAGTTTTTCACCTTTGACACTATAAAGTGTAAAATGATCAATTGAATTTTTTATATTACTCCTTATATAAATATCCTTTTACCCCTTTCCGTATTTCCTATTTGATATGTCTTTTGTTATTCCTATTCCTTATTAGAATGATTAAAATTCAAAGATTTAATTGAAGACTAATCAATTTTCTTATGACATTTTGTTAATGTCACATTGCTTACATTTTTATGAGGCCATGTGAGGATCAACATGACTCAAACTAGTCTCAATTGATTACTTTTATCATATAATTTGTTATATTGTCTTTATTAGGGATTTCTTTTGCAAATCCACAATTTCTTTCTCCTATTTCCAATAAACAAAATGAAACTGAACTTATATGTGCTTAATTTTTAAATGAAATGTTAGATTTCTTGCTAGATTCAAGATACTCTAGCTATCACAAAATAATAAAAGCCTCTACTTATTGTGTCAAATTTTGTCTATCACTAGTTTCAACTATGCCGCTTCTTTATGTAACTACTATATATTTTGATTTTATTGTTAACACAATAATAACTAATTATATCTTTAAGACTCAACATACAACCTTGTCGGCAAGCATTAACATATTGCCTATAATAGATTTGTTTTTATAAAGATCACGACCTGCATAATCAAAATCGACATCTCTTTTCACATAAAAGTATGATCTTCCATTATAATGCAATATCAAAAGTCCCTTTAATATGTCTTAAATTCTCCTTTACAACATTTCAATGCTTTTTACTAAGATTTGCCATATAACAGCTAACCACTCCCACTGTATAAGTAATATCTAATTTTGTATAAATTATGGTAAACATTGAACTACCCACTATAAATACATATGGTTCTCGAGATATCTTCATCACCTAATCTTTTTCGCCAAGGCTTGTACTAGAGGATAACTTAAAATTAATAAGAGTAAAAATTGGCTTATAATTTTGCATTTTGAAGCTTGTAAAACTTTCTTTAAATATTTTTCTCTATAAAATCCAAATATTTATTTATTTCTATCTTGGTGAATTTGAATTTCTAGTTTCTCGTTTATTGGTTCTAAGTCCATTTCAAATTCCATAGTCAATTGTACCTTCAATTTCTTAATAAGATATTTGTTAGGGGTAACAACTAATATGTAGTCTATATAAAACATCATGATAATGAAATTATTATTATTAAACCTCTTAAAATATGCATAAGATTATACATAAAGGCTTATGGTGAATTAATTAAATCTCTTGTGCCAATATCTCGACTCTTACTTAAGATTGTGTGGAGATTTGTTTTTCACCTTTGACACTATAAAGTGTAAAATGAAAAATTGAAAAATTTATATTACTCATTATATAAATATCCGTTTACCCCTTCCTTGGTTCTTATTTGATGTCTTTTCCTATTCCTATTCCTTATTAGAATGATCAAGTAGATAGAATATAATAATAACTTATTTAAAATTATAAATAGGATATACAAAAATATTATTATAAATAAAAAAGAGTTATAATACATAAACTTACTAATTAATTATAAGTTACAAATACTAATTATTAATTAAAAACTTATAAGATTATATTTTCATAAATACTACTTTTGAAAGCTTGAATTTGATTCGCTCTTGATACGTGAAACAAGAAGATGGATGTATATTTATAAATGAATCAAACTAACTATAGTCATACGTTTTGATTTATTCTAGTTATCATATATTCTAATATTTATTTTTGTATCATACATTATTTATCGCCATTTAAATATTTTGATAATAATATCTAGATTTTTCTAATAATTGTGAATAATATCTAAATATTTTATTAAGTAATATTTAGAATTTTCTAACAGCCTCTTATTCAAAGATTTAATTGAGAACTAATCAATTTTAATATGACCTTTTGTTAGTGTCACATTATTTACCTTTTTATAAGACCACATGAGAATCAACATGAAACAAATTTGTCCTAATTGATTACTTTATCATATACTTTGTTATATTGTCTTCACTATGGATTTTTTTTGGTTGCAAACCCACAATTTCTTTCCCCTATTTCTCATGAACAAACTGAAACAGAACTCATATGTGCTTAATTTTTGAATGAAATGTTAGATTTCTTGATAAATTTAGGAGACCGCAACTATCACAAAAATAATGAAACCTTTTACTAATTGTGTCAACTTTCTTATATCACTAGTTTCAATTATACGACTTATTTCCTAGCTGGTGTAGTTACTAAATATTTTCCTTTTATTGTTAACATAGTGACAACTATTTACATCTTTAAAATTAAACTTACAACCTTGTTAGTTGGCCCTGACACATAACTTATAATGTATTTGTTTTTATCAAGATCACCTGTATAATCAAAGTCAACATCTCTTTCACATAAAATTATGACCCTCCATTATAGTGCAACATTAAAGGTCCCATTAGTATATCTTAAATTCTCTTTTACAACATCTCACTATTTTTTATTGAGATTTGTAATGTAACGGTTGGCCGCTCTCGCTAAGTATGTGATGTTTAGTTTTATATAAATTATGGTAAATATTGAACTACTAGAGATATCTCTATCATCTCATCTTCTTCTCCAAGGCTCGTGCTAGAGGATAACTTAAAATTAAAAGGAAAAGATAGAAATTAGCTTTCGATTTTACATTTTGAAGCATTGTAAAACTTTCTTTAAATAGTTTTTCTATGAAATCCAAATATTTCAATTATTTATATCTTAGTAAATTTTCATTTCTAGATTTGTGTTTACTAGTTCTGAGTCCATTTCAAATTCCTTCAGTTTATTAATATGATATTTGTTAGGGACAACAACTAACATGTAGTCTATATACAATAATATGATAATGAAATTATTATGATTAAACCTTTTAAAGTATACATAAGATTATGCATTAAGTTTGTTGTAACTAAGACTTATGGTGAATTAATCAAATCTCTTGTGCCAATATCACGCTCTTATTTAATATTGTAAGGATATTTGTTCGACCTATAAACTAAATTCTCTTTCTCTTTTTATTCAAAAAATTTTGGTTTGGCGTACAATTTTTCTTTAATAATTCCATAAATAATAGACTTCACATTTAACTATTCTAGATGCAAGTCAAAAATAACACAGATTGTCAGGATTACTTTGATTATAATAAGTTAAACTATAGTAAAAAAATATTTTACTAAAGTCAATTCCTTTTCTTAAGCATATCTTTCGTTATCAATCTTGCATGATATTACTCCACTTGTACATTACCATTTTGCTTGATCTAAAAAAACTCATTTATTACCAAATGGGTTTCTTTCCTTTATAAATTTTCAAGTTTTATTTTTATGAAAAGTTTAAACTTTTTACTACTTTGTTGTCATCTACTAAAAGACATTTAGATTATTAAGTACGTTTTGAAAAGTTAATGGCTATCTATCTTATATTAAAAGATACTATGTTATACTACCCTCTATTATATAATTTGAGTCTCAATATGGTGGTCTTTTTAGCAATCTAACTAACAAACTTTTAGATCTTTAAATTTATTTACTATTGAACATTTTGCTCGAGTGATGCTTAAAAAATCCTTTTATTGAAATTCCCATCTTATTTATATTATAGTCTTTAAACTTTTTTATCAAGTGTTGTTATCTTTATTTTTCCTTTATAATTTATCTTTTATAAAAGTGATATCTATTTGGACAATAATCTTATGAAAAATGGGAACCATGAGTGATACTTCTTTACTCCATCAACATATCTTAAGATTGTGATTTTCTTTAGCATTATACATCGTGTACATAGAGCTTCAAAAAACATGGACATTAAAATATCATATTGAGATCCTGATCTACATCTTTATTAGTGTTTTCAACTCAATTGCAGTTGATATAACTTAATTCACTATGTAACAAGTCATATTGACTGCTTATACCTAGAAAGGATTATTTAGGCCTACAACTTTTAAAATTGCTCTTGTTTCCGTTTCTTTTTGCTGAGGAGTGTATGCATTAGTGAATGATCTTTTAATGTCTTCTTACTTACAAAATGCATTAAATTCATCGCTAGTGTATCCTCGTCCATTATCCTTCCTTAAACACTTTACCTTTTTGCCATAATTAAGTTCAATAAGAAAACTTTGAAAACTAAGAGCACATATCCTTTCTCTTAATAGAGCACATTGAATACCTTTTAGATAATTATCAATAAAAGAGAAAAGTAGCTTTCTCCTCCTAACGATATAATTGGTGCTTGGCACACATTAGAGTAAACTAATTTAAGATCAATCTTGCTTCTTAAATTTGATGTGTTGAATTTTATACGAAGTCACTTACTAGCATATGATCATAAAATAGTAGTAGTACTTCTATATTCCATATTATAACTTTTGTTTAGTAAGGATTTTCATTCTTTATTCATATAAAAGTCCAAATTTTTTATGTTATAATACTAAAGATTTTTAATTTTGACTACTTGAAGCAATTGATGCTTCTACTTCTAATAATGTCTCTCCTTTTAGCTTGTATAAGTTTGCATATATTTTCTTTCCCTTCGTAAGTATAAGTGTGCTTCAAATTACTATCAAAATCTTGTTAATAATTTTTATTTTGCACCTAAGATTATCTAGTTGTTTAAGAGACAACAAATTCTTCTTCAAGCCCTCCATATATCATAAATCTTAACAAGTACAAATTTTACCATCATACATCTTCAGTTTAATAATTTTAATACTAACAAACGTTGAAGGATAATTGCCACAATTGCATGTAGATCTTCCTAAGATAGGTTCATAATAATGGAACTATTCTTTTTTAGAGGTAATATAACAAGTAGCTCTTAATTCGAAGAGTTATACATCAAGTAGAATTCCCCCACACTGAACCTTTGCTTGCCCTCGAGCAAACATGTCAAACTACTACACTTATTCAATTCATCCTTCATAAGATCAAGTGCACACAATCCATCAACTTAGGTTAGTAAGACTTAATTTGCAACACATATCATGATCGCTTTTCACCAATGCAAATAAACACAGTCAAAATAAGGCATCTTTGTTCAAAGGAAAACTTGAAATCAAAATGAATTCTTCTTACGAATTTCAGTTTTACACTCAAGTGTTTGCGGGTAAAGTGTTTCTCTCAAATCTCACTATATCATGTTGCACTACCATAGGCTTGCAATTTCATCAGTTATCATTCATTTAGATCACATGAGCTAATAGATCATAAGGGCTTTATTTAGGGTTGTAATGGGGCTAGGTTCAAAGGTAAGGTAGAGTGACAAAGGGTTAATCACAAGCATTCACAAAGTATCAAATAAAAGGGACACTCAACTTAAAATTTTGAGATAAACACTTAACGCAAAGGGTTACAACCACTCGTACTAACTCATGCTACTATGCTTTATTCTTCTTTTCTTTTCTTTTTCTGATTTTTTCTTTTTTCCTTTTTTCTTTTCGTTTTTCTTTCTTTTTTTTGTTTTTTAATAACGCTAAGAACAAGAGAAAATAATAAAAACAAGAGAAAATAATAATCACATGAGTAGAAGCACCTATAAAAGTATCTTAGAGTAAAATACAAAACAAATGTCCTAAATTACTTAATGCTTTATTCAACTTGTGATAGGGTAAGGCTAACGGGGTTTTTGGGTTTTTAAATAAGGTGATTGATTGAAAAACAAGGATAAAGGCTCAAAAATGTTTGCAAAGAGAAAATAATTCGATGGGTCATTTTTAAGCTAAGGGTGTAAAAACAAGGAAGGCCTTAATCATTTCTATATCTCATATAATCAAATAAATTCAAATCAGTTCCATCTAAGTTCTAAAGGCAACATGAACAGAGGAGCATCACACACTTCAAACAAATAGCATGACATAAAGATGATGTCATTTAGGCTCAAACTTAGCTCACAGGTTTAATTCAAGAATTCACCTTAATTTCACAATTTACCTCATCACTCACATGTCAAAATTTTGACCAAGCC
>JANZLX010000211.1:5371502-5388558 GCA_025531955.1 Erythroxylum orinocense | reverse complement strand
TAATAATAATAATAATAATAATAATAATAATAATAATAATAATAATAATAATAAATAAATAAATAAATAAATAAATAAATAACTCTAACTATAATGGATATTTTGACTTTTTTGTTAGTTATTCCTTTGTCATTCTAAATTTATATTTTCAAACCAAACATTGGCATACATCATCATTAGAAATTCTTAGGAATAAACCAAACTAAATAATACTCATGTCATTTTATTCCTCATCCATTCTATTCTTAACAATAACTATTCTATTCTTTATCTATTTTAGCACGTGAGCTAAACATCCTGTTAGTGTTTAACTGTTGGATTATTTCTTGTTTTGTTCTTTTCAGGTTTTTGGGACATGTATGATCCTGAGGGTTATTCTCTTTGGTTTTGTGATTACAAGTATAATGATGAGAATACCGTCTCATTTGTCACATTGAACAAGGTTAGTGGATTTCTGCAACGAATGGATTTGGCTCGCAAGTATGCTTTTGGGAAAATGCTGGTGATTGGTTCAGAACCACCCTTTAAGGTGAAGGGGTTGTGGCTATTCCGTGGACAAGAGATTCCGCAGTTTGTGATTGATGAGTGTTACGACATGGAACTTTATGAATGGAAGAAGGTGGACATTAGTGATGAAGCACAGAAGGAACGTGTCAGTCAGATGATTGAAGATCATGAGCCATTTGAGGGAGAGGCTCTGTTGGATGCCAAGTGCTTCAAGTGATGAGGTTTCTACATGAATCTGAGGTCTCTGCGATGTACCTGTTTTACTATTTATGTCTTTGAACTTGGAACGAACAGATTCTCACTAAGTTGCAGTAAGTCTTCTGTTAATTCCTGTGAGATCTTATAGTCCTTCCTGTGATTTACTTTCCTGCAATAGTCATTGAACTAGCTGATCGTGGTACAAGTTTTGTTAAGTCTTGAGTTTTAGGTTTCAAAACGGTTTTGAACTTTCTTATTATTGTGATTGTCTAATTTTTTTGGTATTTACATTTGAAGAAGCTTGCTTTTTTCATCAAAATCAGCCGATTTCATTTGAGCAATCACAAACTCAACAAACGACACTATCTCTACAGCTTTCAACCCATGATGCAGGTATGGCAAACATGTCGGGTAGAGCTAGGCCCCCTATAGATTCAGCCCCCTATAGTTTAGATTCCAATGTACATTTATTGCAGAATATCATTATGAACAACTGTAGAATGAAACGTCCATCAGAAGGAATTCTTAAAACTGACAGTTCTATATTTAGTCCATTTGTCCTAACAATCGAATCTGTTTACGATGCTTTAACATTTAATGCACTTCCGATACTCGTTACTCTTATTATATTACGTACGCTAACATGTTGGTTATACATATTTACTAATGTATAATGACATTCGTTATCACATAGAGGTATAGATACAAGATAGCTGATATATAGATGTACTGATTAATCACAATAAGGTTTCCTAGAATACTTCAGTTAAAAAATTCAAGGTCTAATGATAAAAAAATTAGATCGGTTTAATCGGAAAAAACGTTTGATTTTTTAATTTTCCGGCTCAATTTGTAACTTTTTGATTTGACTTACTTTAATTAATAATTCTTAAAAATTGATCAATTTATTATTTAATAAATTAATTTTTTGTAAATTGTTAAGTTCTTATAAACCATAATTAATTAAAAAGATTGTTTAATAAAAATAATTAATTAATTTTTATTAAACAATCTTTTTAAAATAAATTTCAAATTCTTAAATAAGGTAAGACAATTTCTTTCAATAATATTTCAAATTTTTTAATTTTATTTAATTTTTAGTCGATTTTATGACGGTTTAATACTTAAATCTTTCTCATGACCTAAATTTTCATGTAAAATACGAATTACTTTAGTTATACCATTCTTTACATGATAGAGAGGCCCCTTAAATATGTTTTCCACAATGTTTGTTTTATTTTATCTCATCTCTCCCTCACATTCTCGTTCCCTTCCCTTACCACTGCCTTTTAACTTAACATATCCTCCCCTAAGTACAAATTCGTCATCATCACCTATTTCTATAACTCCAAACCACTTGTAACTTTTGCACTTAGTAACTCGAGCTCCGTCACCATCCTCTCATTTAATGGTCACTACTCGCTGACTCAAAACCTTTCCTGATCATAATACCTACCATATCATCACTCACCCCTCTCGTGATCCTGATTCCGTTTCTTTTAATTATGCCAACAAATTTTCTTACTAACTTCAAGCAACGCTTAATGAGTGCAAAGCTCTCTATTACAACAACACTTGGACTTTTGTCCCTCCCCCTTTTTGTGCAAATATTATTGACTACAGATGAGTTTTTTGAACTAACCTTAAACCTAATGACTCGTTCAATGACTTGTTTGACTGTTACAAAGCTTGTCTTATTGCCAAAGGATAGCACCAATCCCCTAATGTATCAACACCATAGTCTAATCGTGCTTTAGCTAAGAATTGTGACATTTATCAACTCGATGTCAATGATGCTTTTTTGTATGGAAATCCTCAAGAACTTGTCTTCATGCAACAACTCGCAGGTTTTACTGTTCCTAACCATCCTCCATATTCATGTTGCTTTCACAAAGATATTTATGGTCTCAAGTAAGCTCCTAAAGTCTAGTTTCACAGAATAAGTCATAAATTTACAAAAATTGTTTTATTTTGTCCAAAATTGACGCCTCCCTCACACGACCTTTCTTCTTATTATGTGGATGACATTCTGGTAATAAGTTCTTCACAAGAATTTATTTAGACTATCTTTGATGGTAAATGTAGTCTTTAATGATCTTCATGCTACATTTACCATCAAAGATCTTGGCCTCTTCATTACTTTCTTAGTATTGAAGTAACATTCACACCCACTAGCTTTCTTCTCACTTAGTCCAAATACACTTGTGATCTTTTTCACTGAATTCATATTGATTCCTCCAAACCGGTCTCTACTTCCATGACTTCATCTTTACCTTTATCCAAAAATTATGGACTAAATATCATAGTACTATTGAAGTTCTTCAATATCTCTGTGTCACTAGGTCAGATATATAATTTTATACTAACACGTTTCTCAATTCTCACATTACCTTACAAATATTCACTACTCAACTATTAAACACATTTTTTGATACTTTCGCTCCGTCCCATCCCATGGATTTTATTCAGCTATTCCTACCCACTTAATCTTACATGCGTATTCTAATGTTGATTGGAATGAATATCCTAATGATCACTTCCACTTCTGCTTATTGTATTTTTCTTGGTTCCTTTTAGATTTCATGGAGCTCAAAAAAGCAGCCTATGATTGTCAGACCTGGTATTAAAGTTGAATATAGAAGCATTGCTTTTGCGGTTGCTAATTAACTATATTGGATCAACTTTCTTCTAAGAGAAATTGGAATTTCTGATGTTAAGCTGCTATTGTATTGTGATAATCTCAGAGCTAACTTCTTTATTGCATACTCTCATGTTCGTACCAAACACATTGGGATTGACATCCATTTGATTCAAGATTTGGCTGCTTAAAAAGTCTCTATTTATTCATCATGTACCAACTTCTCAGCAGCTTGCTATCATATGATAAAGAATCCTTTGTTGATAACACCTTATCTTTCTGTCGTAATTCTCATAAGATAAGATAAATACAAATTTCTTTATCTTACCAGTGATGCACATGTATAAATAGAGATGAAAATGCTCATGCTAAAAACACAAATAAATACAAAATACATTAGTTATATCATTCTTTACAGTTACATACATAATAAGGTATTAAAAACGGATTACTTCAATAATGATCAAACTACTGATAGAAAAGCCAATGAGAGTTTGAAATTTTCCTAAAATTGTATCATTGCGGATAAATTCGTGATATGAAGCTTAAGATATGCACAATTCATAATTGTTGAAGACAATGTTAACATTTCGTATATAATAAGGTAGATAAAAATATGGAGGAAAATCTGGTAATTATTGATGTCTTTCCATAAAATAATTTTATGCATATTCTTTTATAATGTTAGGTAGAATCAACCAAGCCTGATTTGACCATGACCCTTTACAAGATACAATGATTATACATTCTTAATTACTTGAGTAATTAAGGAAAAAAAATTAATTAGCAGTTCTGGCAACGCCAGGCATCTACATATGGATAAATTAGGTTGCATTAGGAAATGGTGCGACACTACTACCGCCAAATGGCCACAACTGGTGAACGTAATTATTGCTTCTCAACTGCCACCACCTTAGTATCTCTTCTTATTAATGTCCCTCTCACAATCTGGCTTCCTACAACGATTCTTCACATTATTACACCACCCCACTATTGCTTCTACTTCCCTCTCTTCTATCTCACTCTGTGTCTCTCTCTAATGGCTGCCACCTTTAGCCAATTTTACCTGCTTGTGGTTTTCTTGACATGTATGCATGTTTGTTACGCCCAAAATGTGGCTCCTACGCCAGCTGAAGGAACAACAGAGTGGGTGCCTGCCATGTTCATATTTGGAGATTCCCTCGTCGACAACGGCAATAACAACTATCTTGCATCTCTCGCCAGGGCAAATTATTACCCTTATGGTATCGACTTCAGTGGAGGTCCTACTGGTCGCTTCTCCAATGGTTACACCATGGTTGACGAAATTGGTGAACTCTCTATTTGACCTTTTGTTACCTGTAATTAATGCACTTGAGAAATTGTCAGACTTTCGTCCATTTGAAGACGATTTCTACAGCGCTGTCAACCCTTTTTCAACATATCCTTCAAACCCGAAAATAGATGATAGAATAATCCTGAGAGTTTTTCTGCATGCAGCTGAGTTGCTGGGACTTCCATTGATTCCTGCATACTATGAGGCTTCTGGAGATGAAGTTCTCCATGGGGTCAATTACGCCTCTGCAGCTGCCGGAATCCTTGATGTCACTGGAGGAAACTTTGTAAGTGTATTTATACATATGCATCAATCTTCTAGTTATAATTACGTGCAAGCTATTTTCTATTATTCGATTTTCGTGTTGAAGTTTTAGCTAGCTCATGATAAGGTTGGTCTCTTGGCTCTATCTAGTCTACCATATTCTTAATTCTTTCGTATGTTTGTTTCAGATGCTGCATTGAATGATCTCGAACTGTACAATATGTTCATTTCTACTTACGTTACCATAATTTTCGTTAAATGCAATTAAATGATGATTCTTTTGTCTTCACAAGACGTGTCAATTCTCATTTCATATCTGGTTCGCTAGAATCTTATCTTTGCATGTACGATATGGTCTTTGGATCAGGTGGGTCGCATACCATTTAATGAGCAAATAAAGAACTTCCAAACCACGCTCGATCTAATCAGAAACGATCTTGGAGTAGTTGATGTCGCTCAGGATATTGGTCGTTGCATATTTTTCGTTGGGATGGGCAGCAATGACTACCTTAATAACTATCTCATGCCAAACTATCCAACCAGGAATCAGTATAATGCACAACAGTATGCTGATTATTTGGTTAAAGAATACAGTCGACAACTCATGGTAATTAAGATTTCTACATGCAATGTACCCAATATCTTATACTTTTCAGGATTTAAGACAAGGGAAAGATAATTCTTATGACCATATATTGGATCTACTTTACATCTCCAGTATCTTACTTGGCTGTTTGGCAGTGCAGACCCTTCACGATCTTGGAGCAAGAAAGTTTGTAATAGCAGGGTTGGGGATGATGGGGTGTATTCCAAGCATCTTGGCTCAGAGCACTGGCGGAAAATGCTCGGAAGAGGTCAACCAGCTGATTCTACCGTTCAATGAGAATGTCAAGACTATGATCAACAACTTCAATAAGAATCTTACAGCTTCCAAGTTCATCTACATTGATATCGCCCGTATGTTTCGGGAACTTGTTTCCAGCTCTCCAAGTAATGGTATATGGTGCCTTCTTTTAGACTTTTCTCTTTTAGCCATTACAAATTTGAAGTTGCGCTACATCGAATAAGCCGATAACATACATTTCTGTGCTCTGTGTCGTAGGGTTTAGCGTCCTAGATCAAGGTTGCTGCGGAATTGGCAAAAACGGAGGACAAATTACATGTCTCCCGTTCCTAATGCCATGTGAAGACCGAAATAAGTACATTTTCTGGGACGCTTTCCACCCAACAGAAGCTGTGAATATCTTGCTGGGAAAGAAAGCTTTCAGTGGAGACACAGCCGTGGTTTATCCTATGAACATAGAACAGCTTGCCAGTCTTGATATCTAAGTGAAAATCACTTATTTTGTATTAGTACCTCCGTACTGCTCATTAATGCAATAGAGGGCTACTTTTATGGTGGTATGATAAGAAATATAGTTTTCATATGTTTGCTCTATCTATTTCTGATGCAACCTTTTGAATTTTTTTTTTTTTACATAATTTTTATTCTTCAGAATACATCCTATGCTAATTGCCATGCATCTAGATTCTCTGTCTATTTTTTTCTGTTACTATCTTATCTTATAAATTTTAACTATCTATTTATGTAAGGTATATAAATAAATGACTGAAATTTATGAAACGGAATAAAACAAAAAATGGACCAGATCCATCCCCGGTATTGACTATTATGATAAGACATTCAATGTTTGCTCGCCGAGATTAATTGAAAGCAAAAAAAAGTAGAGACCTATTATTTTGGTAGTCCTCCTCTAGTTAATATGACCTAAATCACTTTACATATTATAAATTAATCATTATTGTGTAAGAGTAATTAAAATAATATTAATCATAAGAATTATTAAAATAATGGTTATTACGAATAGAATATACATATAATTACTGAAATAATTATTTTTTAATTATATAATGAAATTCTCAAAATAATTATTTGAAGACGAAGAAACAAGAAAAATATATTAAAATAATAAATTTATTCAAAGATCTTGAATAGAATCGTTTGGGCATAATTAACAAAACATGGTGGCAACAAATATCCCTCAAAGCGTAGCCAATTGTTGGATGTTGATGGGATAAGTGTATGATTGTGAAGTGAAAGTTGCCTTGGCTAGCAAGATGTTTGCCAACTCTGTTGGATGGAAAGCGTCCCAGAACAAGTACTTCTCCCGATTTTCACACGGCTGTTGTAGAGGAAGACAAGTTATCTGCCCATTGTTTCTTCCCACACCGCAGCATCCCTTGTCCACTACTTCAAATCCTGTTTTCAGTATATAAATCTCACGTTTCAGTAGAAACATTCGATCTAGAATATCATGAAAGAGATGATTTTGGACTCACCGTAACTGGAACCATTGAGAGAGAGATCACTAGTGCTTTTGTAAGAATCCAGGTACACAAACTTGGCTCCTGGTAGTTGACCATTATTGAAACGTTGAACAAGCTTGAAGAGCCCCGAATTGAACAAGGAAATTGCCTGATTGATGTTCTCATTGCATCGGTTGTTGTTGGTACTATTTGTATTATATCTTGCAAGCTGATATGGAATGCAACCAATTTGCCCAACAGCAGTTACAATAATCTTTCGAGCTCCCAATGCATACAGTTGCTGCAGAAAATTGAAGAAGCATATCAGAATTTTCTGTCATGGTGCAGAATAATGAAAACTCTCCATAAATTTATCATATTTAGATAACGAAAATAATGACTCAAGTCTGTCAGTTAATTATATTCAAAATTACATTGATACTTTTGGCAACTTACTGATAACTGGCGAGTGTAATCCTGAAGAAGCGCAGCAGCAAAAGCTTTTGTAGTGTAATCTGAGCTAGTTGTATAGAAAGTTGGCATAAAATAGTTGTTAAGGTAATCGTTACTTCCCATCCCAGAATAGAAGATGCATTTACTCAGGTAGCTACTAAGTGCATTGGTATCGTCTCTGAACAACCTCCTCAGTTCTTGTACTGTATTACCGAAAGTCGCTACTTGTTGGTTCATTGACATATGATCACCCTGTTAAACACAATCGTAAAAACTTCCATCAGAATAAATCGAGCCCTCCCATCCATTTCTTCTGATTATACAGTCCTCCTGTGATATATGATTTTCTTTACCAAATTGTTTCCAGTTTCATCTCGAATTCCAGCTGCTCCAGAAGCATAATTGGCTCCGCTTAACAAGAGCCTCCCTCTGACCCTCGAGTAAGGAGGAATGTAAGTAGGGAAGCCAAGTAGTTGAGCTGCAAAAAGTTGCACAAACCGGTAAACTAAACTTTGAAGATCAATCATCATATTGCAGTAATGAAGTAAGTGATTGTGTCTAAATGAGAAGCTTGCATACTTCATCACCGCATGTCCGTCATTTGCAGTATTTGTAGTCTGTAGTGACTACGATCAAACAATTTTAGCTGAGTATAACAATTACCTAGTGCATCAACATAAGTTCGACCGTTAGTGAATCGACCGGTAGTTCCCTGGGGGAAATCAATCCCGTAAGGCCTGTAGTTGGCCCTCGCAAGTGTAAGCATCCTATTGTTATTCCCATTGTCGACCAGTGAATCACCAAAGATGAAGAAACAAGGCACCTGAGGCTCCTGTCTTTGTGTCCAAGCTCTGGTGGCGAGCAACACCACTGCAAAAGCTGACAAAACAAACCCATTGAAACCCCTCATTTCTAAGAAACAAAAATCCTCTTGATTCTATTATGGTCTGAAACTGAAACTACCTTATAATCAAAGGATGTACCTTTATATATATATATAGTCGTTCTCCAACTTGTCCTACTTTGCTATTATTGGAATCATATGTTTTTCATTAGATCTAAAGTGCTTATAATGAAAGTGAAAGAAAAAACAACTTTTAGTTGAGGTCTCATGTTGTGGTTCTTTACATTAGTACGTTTAGTTGAGGTCTCATGTTGTGGTTCTTTACATTAGTACCGAAGCTGCGGTGGAAGAATAACATTCTCGTGATACGACCATTCTCTGCTTCTCACTGTTAGTTTGCTTCACATATGCAAGTATCTGTTTGTTTGCATTCATTCTAGTAGTAAAACAAACATCACAGATTCACCAACCTGTGTTCTGTTTTTCCTTTTTTGCTTGTTTTAAGAAACCTATCTTACATTATATTTACAGTGACGCTGATTGACGATCTAACTACCACTTGGTTCTTTATTTTCTTTTGAAAAAGTTGTACCACTTGGTTCTTTACTGACTCCAATAAAAGAAAACAAAAATTATTATGAAATGATAGGTCGTCTCAAGCTTCGGATCTAATGGAGTATTCTTTTGTAAGATTTAATTTTTTTATTATTGATTTATATAAAATTTTAAGAGTAATTTGTCGCAGAATGTCATGTCAATCATAATGGAACGATAACAGAAAAGAGATAAGATCCTGATCTGTCCAACTTCCTCTGTACCAATTCTGTTTCATTAATCTCAACCACCCATTTATGTAACTTCCTCTGTATCAATTTTGTTTCATTAATCTCAACCACCCATTTATCTAGCTACATAAATGAGTGGTTGAGATTAATGAAACAGAATTGGTATAGAGAAAGTTACATAAATAGGTGGTCGAGATTAATGAAACAGAATTGGTACAGAGAAAATTGGACAGAAGATCTGAGGCCAACAGTAAGGCCAATGTTGAATCAACAATCCTATTTAAATGAATTGCTAGAGGTATTGACACGGTCAAGTTTAAAGAAAATAAGTACTTAGTTAAATGAGGAGTTAAAATTCAGGCATTAATAAAATCACTGTCCCAAAGTTTAATAAAATGTTATCGAAATGTTATAAATGGAAGCGTCTCACATCTAACAAATAATACAAGTGGAGAAGGCAATTTATATGAAAAAGAGAGGAACAATAATATAATAACATAATGTTTTAATATTTTGAGTTGAAATATAGTATTATTTATGATATACATGAATTCATATTTGTTTCCAAGAGTATTGTGAGAATAAAAGAAAAGAATGAGAATAAATAGTGATAATCATAATATAAATGAAATAGTTGATTATGTGTATTTGATATCGTATTAAATAAAATTAATAGTTATGTTAATATTTAGTACTAAATATTAAAAATGCTAATGAGAATTTTTATTCATATTCATAACAACAACAACAATAACACCCAATATGAATCCTGCTGCTACACGGGATTTGAGGAGGTCCAAAAGTATGCAACCTTACCCCTAACTAATAGAAATACTCATATTTAGTTATCATATAATTTATTTTGTAAATAAATAATTAAAATATTTTATATTTTATAAATAAATAATCGATAATTTTTTAATTTTTAAATAATTATGAGTGATTTTAATGATAAAAATAAAAGTATCAATGAAACAAAATAAAATAATTATTAAAGAAATTAATATAAAAGATCATAATATCATTTGATTTTGATGACAATATTCTAATAAGAATCAAATCTTATAATATTTTGATAATAAATTAATAATATTCTAATAATATCTTTTAGCTCTTATTCCTAATTTTTTATTCCAATTTATATCCACACTCTTTTAGGAATAAAAGTATAAGATTGTTTAGGATTCATTACAGTTTAACATTCCCTATTTTATCCACTACCAATAACCAAACAACAAAAGTGAGAGAATAAAGGTTGCATTCTCGTTCTCCTGTAGAATAAATATTGCATTCTAGTTCTCACCTCTTTATAATTGATTACCAAATTAGACCTAAATAAAAACCCGATGGTATACTGTAATGTAGCTCCATGCTCCCTCCCCTTCGCCAAAATAATTTAAAGAGTTAGTTTGCTCTTATAGGGTGTTTGTTACCTTCTACTCGTGGCTAGATTAAGGACTTGGGGGAAAAAACACGACTTCTTAGTGCTTCATGTCATGTTATATTTGGATTTCTTCAAACTGAGGAGAACATGGTTAGTATAAAGTGGATGAATTTATTTGTTAGAAAGAGATTGTTGGGATGTGCCATAAGTTATAAAGTTGCAAGTATTTCTTGTATAACAAGTACAACTAGACCTACCTTCCTCTCTCTCCTGATGACCTCTGCCACCTGAGACTGCCATGACCTCTGCCACTTGAACCTTGACATCGCCTCCATCACTTCCACCCTCCTTCCTCTAGCCATTTCAAAATCTCCCATACAGTATAACAAACGCAATAGCTTTTGAGATTTTCAGTTTTGAGTGGAAAGAAAGAAGAAAAGCTAGGTTTTGATTTTTCTTAGTCCTAAAGAGTGATTTTGAAGTTATTCAAGAAGGGAAAAAGATAGAAGAAGATAAGAGCTTCCATTAGAGCCAGCAAACCCTTCATTTGGTGAAGATTCAAGGTAAGTTTGATCTTAATATTTTGGATTTTTGAAAGGGTTTTGATTCATATAGCTTAAGAAATGTATGGGTTTAAGAATTATATGATCAATTTTAGTGAATATGTCTTATGGGTTCTCCAATTGGAATTCCTATTGAATGAGAGATTTTGCCTTTGATGAAGGAAATGAAGAGAGGTAAGGAGAACAAGTGGAGAGACATTTTTAGCAAAGTTTCAAGTAAGAAAATCAAGGTGGGTTTCATGTTTATAATTGAGTAATGAGCCATTGATGTTTTTTTCCAAATCAAGAAAGTAAAATGATTTCAATTACTTCATAAATGTTGCATTTAATGCTTTTGAATGATTTGTGAAAGTGCTACATGTTTTGGTGTATGAATTTTGATGATGAATTTTGAAATGGTGGTAGAAATGCATATGAAATATGTTATGCTCATAAAAGACAAGTTTCCAAAAATGCGTCATCTAGGCAAAATGTTTTCAGTTTATGAATTACATATTATGTGGGTTTGGCGTAGTCCATTCAAGAATGTCACGTGCACGTTAACCAAGTTAAAGGCTTCTCCCGCTTGCCCGCTAATGGCATGGAGCTCCTTCATGGACTCCCTCAAGTTTACAACTACACAAGACCATTATGTAGAATTGTGTAGTTCGTCATATTTATGGATCTACCTAAACTATTCTGATGTACTTATGTGTTTATGATTTGCGAATAAGTTGAAAAATGTATAAATTGTGTTGTTTGTGATTTTGATTACTTGACAAGAATTTTGAGAAACATGTATTTTATGACTCAATAAGAATTTTCTATGACAATGAACTGTTTGAACGGTCTTGCTTGTTATTCGTTATAAACTTATTACCCATGAGCTTTCAAGCTCACCCCCTTTCACTCCTATCTCCAGGTGATGAGAAAAGATCGGGTGAGAGAGATTTAAAGTATTCGTTCGATTATGAATATTTTGAATTTTAAGTTAGATTGATGTAAAAACAAGACTTTAGACACATGTCAAGAATTATGGGATTTTGTATCTTTTACATTTCAGACTTTTGATATTGATGATGTAATGTGGCTTGGAATGCCATTAAAGCTTTGCAAACTCTTATTTTTATGATGTTAATGAAATATGGATTTGTGTATGGATGATTGTTAAGTTGATATGTGAATTTGAGTTTGAATGATGGTTAAGTTGAACTGTGAATTTGTGTATGGATGAGATGGAGTTGAATGTGATGAGCCATATGAATTGAGATTTAAGGGTTTAATGAAATCAATTTGGTAGTTGAATTGTTATGAATGATATTGCGTTAGAGGAAGTAGAGTATTTTCAAGTCTTTCATATGGGTAAAAATTATATACTGACTTCAAGGGAAAAACAATATTGATCTAGGCTAAATTAGATAAAATTGTCTTCTTCAAAGTTGTAGGTCTTTTTTTTTAGCTTTCCAATGGTATATAGTATAAAATTTTTGGACATCGGAGTTAAGAGATATGATTATTAGAAGTTGTGATGCTGTATAGGATGGACTTTTGGGACAACAATATTGTTGTGAAATTTTGACCCTTTTAGAGGCAAAATATCTTTTGGAGTCTCATGCAAGTTGTAGGTCTAGAAGTCTTCTTCAAAATAGTCTTTGAATGAACTTAATATGATATTCCTAATTAAAGTTATGTCATTTTTACTAAAACAGGTTGGAGGAAGAAAAGATAAGAGGAAGTCCCGATCACGACTCTGCAGAAATTTCGCGCAAGTCGCGATTGTGCATCGTCGCGATCGCAACATTGCATTTGCACAATCGCGACCCACCAATCCTCCCCAAACCTGAACATGTTCCACTCTTTTGACCATAACTTTGTCATCTGACCTCCAAATGACCTGATTTTTAAAGCATTAGATTCCTAGCACATTTCTCTATCTCTCTTCATGAAAATTTATAGCTTTTGGTATTGATTCGAAAAAGATTGATCAAATCAAATTAAGGGTATCAATTGAAAGAGTATGAATTGGATATTTTAGTAAACATGCTTCAGTATTTTGATGATTTCTTGATCTGTAGAGCTCCAAATGTGATGATTCTTGTTTCTAAATAAAATAGAGACATAGAGCTACAAATTATATGAAGAAATCTAATTTTAATTCAGTTTGTAAGACTTTCAATTTCTAGATAGAAGTTGAATATAGTGTACTATTTTAGTTTAATAACAGTCCAAAAATGTTTAGGCTATAACTTTCAGATTTCTGAATCAAATTGAATGATTTTGGTGTCATTAGAAACTTAAGACAATGGGGAACAAATGTTATGATGAAGTCAAATTGAAATTCTGATTTTAAGTTTCCCAAAAGCTGTTCTGAAATAGGAGAAACGGGTTTGATTATGATGACTAACAGGTGGGGGCACGCCGCCTTGTGGGATGCACGTTTGGATGTCCCTTAGGATGTCGGTAATGTGTCTCGCGATGGTGGGGAGCCCAACACTTATGGTATCAGATCAAGAAGATGAGCCAATAATGATTAAGGTGATTTCTTATAATATGCTCACGTTTTATGGTTCAATAGTTGGGCTTCGGAAGCGGGGTTCAACAAGAATGATGTGAGAGATCCAATGAACATAAAGGTTTCTAAGTACTGAAACTATCAAAGTGACCCTTGTAGCAAGTGACAAGAATCTATTTTGCCAAGCATTATGAAAGCACGTGTCGAGTGTATTGCAAAATTTACCTGACTCTGCACATTAAAATTTGTAGTTATGGTAAGTCAGGATCGAACCCACAGGGAATGTTCGGTTAATTTTCGTAACAAAATTAGTTGATGCAAGGAAAGTA
This sequence comes from Erythroxylum orinocense, assembly GCA_025531955.1. Taxonomy (NCBI): domain Eukaryota; kingdom Viridiplantae; phylum Streptophyta; class Magnoliopsida; order Malpighiales; family Erythroxylaceae; genus Erythroxylum; species Erythroxylum orinocense. The sequence continues at coordinate 5,374,480 of JANZLX010000211.1, read as the reverse complement.
TATGGGGGTTTTTTTGATTTCAAACAATTTATAAATTAAAGTAAAAGTAAACTATTGAAAACAAATTAAAACAAATAATCAAAAATGAGAAAAGTGTTGAGTATAAGTAAGGTCCAGTTCTAGAGTCAATCTCAGCCTAAACATAGTCAAGCATATTCCTTTATTCTAAAGTCTTTACAATTCTTTTTGGACTATTGATCTGAGACTAATAAAACGCTCTACAAATCTCATTTTTCCCTTAGGTTGTATTTAATCAAGATACGATCATTAATTAAACCTAACTACCGAATAACCTAGGATACAATCTCTAGATTCAATTTGGTAGTCGCATTATGAATTAGAAAATGATTAATTAAGCAGTAACCTTACACGTTCGGGTTATCTAACCTAAGTTATGTTGTCCCTAACAATTAAAGATCATTAGATGATACTCACAAATATCAAAAGTAATGATTACGGATTATAATCAATGTTTTAGCAATAGGTTCGAGATAAAACAATCAAAATAACATATTAAGATCACTATCCCAAAACCAATCAATTCAATACAAACAACTCAACAATCCAAAAAAATTACAACTTTAAAATGATACAAATTAGCTTAACTGTGATTTGGCATCGATAATCCTGTTGAACTAGCGTCGAAAAACTAGCCTTCCATCTTCATTTTCATGCTCCAAGAGTGAGTCCTTTTCTCCATATGCCTTCTCCTTTCTTTACTGTGCTATGTATTGATGATGGACAATTAAAATGGAGAGTTTCCGGTCTACACTCTATTCACGAACTGCTCTCCACACTGGCGTCCACCATCTCTCCACACTAGCAAGCCGTGCTTCTCCTTTCTTCAGCCAAGCCACAGCTCCAACTGTCTACACCTATGCCTCTCCACGCTTGGTTGTTGCACCCATAACGCTCCTGCACTCTTGCTTCATGTCTGCTTTACGCCGCCTCTGTCTCTATTGTTTGCGCCGCACTATAGCTTCTTGATGGGACAAATAAAATGTTGCTCCACATTTAAAACCTCCTGTTTAAACGTAGCATATGCTACGTAAACGCAGCATAAACATAGCATACATATGCGTTAAATGTAAGTGTTTCCTTCAAGTTTGTTGTTGTTTCCACCTTGTTCTTGTTTAACATTTGTGCTCCAATTTGCTTTTGAATATTTTTTCTTTTTGGTCTCAAATATATATCAGCATATCCAACCTAGTAGTCAACACAAATTGAGCATTTTATCTTTAAAATTGGATTGAAATCACATGTAAATACATAAGAAAATATAAGATAATTCAATCCTATCACATTAACTCTTGCTTTGATACTTTCAATAAGTGAGATACAATCACAATATTTAGGCTTTGTATGCGAAACTGGGACTCCAAGATATTTTAGAGGAAGAGTTTGAAGTGGTAGCTCAGTTATCCTGGAAATTCATCAACAATCTTCACATCTTTAGAGCAATACAATCTGCTTTACTCTGCATTCACTTTCAATCCTGACCATCTAGAAAATAGGTTAAAAATTTCTTTTCGTATTGTCACTAAATGAGTTTCAGCTCCTGAAAGAAGAATTAAGTCATCTGCAAACATCAATTGGGTAAGATAAACACTAAATTTATGGTGATAGTGAAATCTACTATAGATAATTCGAAAGTGGCCTTCCATAAATAGAGTGAATAGATTAGGGGGAAGAGGATCCCCTTGTCTTATTCCTTTAGCACAAGATAAAGGCTTAGTAGGAATCCTATTTACAAGTATACCAATTGAAGCAAATTTTAAGCATATCAATCCATTCAATGAATTTTGTAGGGAATTCAAGAGCTTCTAGGCATATTTGTATGAAGTGCCACTTCGAATGCCTTAAAGAAGCCAATCTTCTAGTAGTAGCTTTTAATAGTTTTCCCAGAGTTATAATCTTTCAAGATCTCTTGCATAAGAAGAATATTATCCCTTATAGACCTTCTTTGTATGAATGCACCTTGAGTTGAGCTTACCACTATCTTTAAGGAAATTTTCAACATATTGGCAAGGAGTTTAGCAATTACCTTATAGACAGTGTTGCAACATAAGATAGTCTGTAGTATCCCAATGAAGTTGGAACAAGACATAAATAAGTATGATTAATCTCCTTCAACATCTTACAAGAAGATAAGAACCCTAGAACAACTTATATGAATAAATTGCTAGTTATCTCCTAGATTTGTTGAAAACCCCTAGTAAACCCATCAGGCCTAGAGATTTAGAAGGATGTAAGCCAAATAAGACCTCTTTGACTTCCATATTAGTGAAAGGAGTAGATGGTAACTCTTTAGTTTTTTGAGATAAAGGGTCATCAAATAATCTTTTAATGTAGTGAGCTTCATTGGAACTTTCTTCAATACCTATTAGCTGCAAAAATAAATCCCTTATGAGCCTTGGAAGAATTTAGTGTTGAATTCACCATCTCTTGACCAATTTATGGGAGCCTTCTGTGTCAAGATAGAATTATACAAGTCACCATCTCTTAACCAATTTATTTACTCTAATAATATATTATGGCATATAAAATTTCATTATATATTGTTGCACTATTTGTTGTATTTTATACATGTTGAACTTGGCATTCATGGTTTCTATATACTAAAATATTTTGAACTTATTTCTAATTTTTCATCTGACTTAGAGTTATTTTCAATATAAAACTCCTAAGATGGACTTATACCATCTTTATGGAACATGCTTAGACATTGACAATATATAGTTTTCCTGAATCTACTTTATATATACTTTGAATTGTTCAATTTTAATGGAATATTTTCTAAGGATTTCAAACATGATTACAATGACTTAATATAGAGGTATAAACGGGTTTTTTGAAGTGAATCACAAGTTAATAAAGCAATTACAATGCACAAGAAAGGGAGGGTTTGAATTGTGTATTCTTTTCGTGTTAGTCCCCTTTTTGAAAACTTTGAGTACAATAAAGTAAAGTAGAGTTAG
>JANZLX010000211.1:5361368-5371402 GCA_025531955.1 Erythroxylum orinocense | reverse complement strand
ATTTCTGTCTTCGTCCTCTGAGGACGGAACAAAAATTTCTGTCTTCGGTAAGCAAACACTCCAGAGGACAAAAATTTATGTCCTTGTCATCCGTCTTCGCGTCCTCAGATGCTAACCAAACGCTACCTTAGTGCCATAATGGGAGGCCGGAAGGCTTGCCATTGAGGCCGGAGCCTCATGTTTAAATGGCTAGGTCAAGGATGGCGATAGAAGGGGGTGTCGAAGAAGGGATAGAAAGGGGAGAGAAGGCAGCAGTTTTGGGCATGAGAGAGGAGTCTAGATTCTCTGTCTATCGTTACTCTGTTTAACTCTATCCAGTTAAAAAAAATATTGTCGTTTTTGCTTAAATTTTAAGCGACCAGTCACTCATAACTGTCACGGATGTGACTTTTTTATTTTTTATCATTTTAATTTTAATTATACTACTATTAGTTTAACAAAAAATTAAATTTTAAATTTTCTATTATTAATTTTATAAAAATTAAAATTTAAATGATAAAAAGTTAGTTTGAATTTATGTCATGAGGTGACATTTACGTCACCCCTGTGACACATGTTTTCTTTTTTTTTGTATTTTAATTTTAATTTTTAAAATAAAATTTATAAAATAAAACTTTTAAATTTTAAAAATTGATTAATTTATTAAAATTTTTAATTATTTTATAAACTATAGAAAAATATTCAATTAAATTTAAAATTTTAATTGATAAATAATTAATTTACCAAACATTTTTTAATAAACAGCTGATGTTATCCCCTAGTCAAATCAGCTGATATAATTAGCTATCAACTAACTACTGATAAAATTAGCTATCAGCTAATGCAATCAGCTAATTGCCAAACAGGGCCTAATCATTTAAAGTTTAGCTTTTTACTTAGTTGCTATTGGCTGTTAATCATCCTTAATAGGGTACCATAAGAAGAAAATAACCTAAAACACATTTAAACTCGGTTCATTCGATTTGTGTCTGATCCAATATTCTGATTAGTTAACCATATTCATAATTAACTTGTTTGTCATGTGAACCCCTAACTATTTCTTTAGTTAATCTTAGCTTAAAAGAAGTTTCTCTTCATTTACAAAATACAATGTTTTTTGTGACATAATTTGTGGTTTGTGTTTGATAAACGTCATGTTTAACAATCAGCTGATTGCATTAACGGCTAGTTGATAATTAATTATATCGGTTGATTTTACCAGCGGAAAATATCAGCTTTTTATTAAAGATGTGGTAAATTTAGTTTATTTATAAATCAATTTTTTAAATTTAGTTTAATATTTTATATAAAATATAAATTAATTAAAAATTTTAATAAATTAATCAATTTTTAAATTTTAAATTTTTTATCTTATAAATTTTATTTAAAAATTAAAATTAAAATAATTAAAAAGAAAATATGCATCACCGGTGTGACTTTGACACAATTCAAACTAATTTTTTGTTTTTAATTTTTTATCATTTTAATTTTATTTTTTAAAAATTAATAGTAGCATAATTAAAATTAAAATTTAATTTATTTTTAAAAAAAATATCATGGGCATTACTTAAGTGTCACGCCTATGGACACTTAAGTTACATGATGAGCCCACCAACTTCCTGGCAAGATGCCTACGGTTAAAAACCACCAACATGTCAAGATCCAAATTCGAATTAGTTCCTGGTCTTGGTCAGAGACCACTGTGTTCGCGCATTTTGAGAGCAAGAAACGGAACTACAATCAAGCTTTCTTTATCTTACGGTTTCTCCAACTAACTTGGAAATCGTAGTCTCGAGAGAACTCGGGATGTTAGCGATTAGTCAGTCTGGGTCTTTCTCTTTATAAGCAGGAGATTAGCTTATCACTCCAAGGGAAAGAAAAGAGTAACTCTAAAGATCAGATATAAGTGTATAGTACTTGTTTTTTTTATTCATCACGAGCTTATGAGCTAACCAACTATAGAGCTAGCCTCTTCGTTATGGGGAATCAAGGCTCCGGGCCGAATAGAGCTTAATATCCACCGCCGTGGCAATAGGCGCTTGATTGAGTAATACGCCAATTTGTCCACTATTTTTGTTTTCATGAGGCTGATCTTGAGCCACCATCCAAGCACGAATACCTTCGTTTAAGAGATTTCAACTTGCCCAAGACTTGGAAAAAGAAAGTCAGGCTCAAAATACGAACAAACCCCATTATATAGATGATAGGATAGGGCTAAGGCAGTCATCTCGACGGAGATTAACCCGCATCTTGATTCTATCTAGAAAATCTTCCTATTAGATGGAGAATCATTCCTTCCGACAGCAGAATCAGGGTGGTTTGGAAGACTAGGATTCGAACTATTACATTGCCATTGCCTTTTCTTTCTGCATTTAGCTCTAGAAAAAAAAAATGTTGTAAAGTGATCACAGAAACTTCATATCGATATGCCAGATAGAGCACTTTTTCAAAAGTCGTTATTCTTCCAATCTGTTAGTTAACAGAACTATCCCTTTTTTTACTTGACTTTACCGGAAAAAATTACAAAAATAATTGCCGCCTCTACTACGCTAGGGAGAATGATTCATGTGACATATATAAGGATTTGTTGTTCTGTTCGGATTGGGTATTTCATAGAGAGGTGTTTTCCTGGATCTTCACATCCTAAAAAAAAAGGTTATTATACACCCCAACCCCCTCCCTTGGAAAGAAAAAGGTAGCACCGAATCCACCCTCTCTTCAAACTCACCTCACTCTCGTGAATGTCCTTCCCAAATCCTCTCCCGACACCCATGACAATTATAAGTGACTAATTGCTTAAAATTTAAACAAAAACGACATCATTTTTTAATTGGACAGAGTTAAACAGAATAAAATTAGACAGAGAATCTCTTGTCAAGAGAGAGAGGCTAAACAGTATAATTTTCTAATCTTTTTCTTTTTATGTTGATTTCCACGGAACTATTATATCATAGAAAATCTCCATTCATATCATAATTCCTCCAATATAACCAAAAAAAGGGTAAAATTTTGATGGAACAAGCCACGGATGTACCTAACGGTGACTGTGCCAAGATTGAGTACCTTAGTCGTTGCGTTGTCCCCATCAAAACCTCCACGTTAATTTCCTACCTTCTTTGCTTCTTCCGTAAGATTTTAATAAAAACACCTTTATTTCTTTTTTTTCATTTTCTATTTTTTAACTTGAGAGAGTACTATTTGTCTCCGTTCAACTAATTCGTCTTCTAAATATGGATTAAAAGCAAAGACCTACACCAAACATAAGAAATAATAAGAAAACTTACACTTCCTCTCTGCCCTTTTTTTCTTTTTGAGTAACATGGAAGATACAGTAAAGGGGTTGAGGTTGAAGTTGCTTTAAGCAGCCTGAGTTGGGTATAATATGTATGTCCAACTCTCTTCGTAGACAAACCATAGGATTAACCTAAGAAGTATGATTTAGTGGAAGGACTCATCTATCTTTAACCAAAGGTTAGGGGTTCAATCCTTAATTTTAAGTATAGAATAGCCTTAAATTTTTGGGTCAATTGTCCCACCTTGTGAGGTGCCTACAACCCAACGAAGAATTAGTTATTGATTCGCCGGTAGATACCTAGTTCAGACCCAAAAAAAAAAAAAAAAAAGACAAACCATAGGATTGGCTCAATATGACTTATAACAGACATCATATTCATTGAAAGGTTTGAAATAATCTACCTTTCTGTCATTATTCGAAACTATGAGATATAATAAATACTTATGGATCCAAAGCTTATCTTCGGTTGTTTAATAATATGGAAAAAAAAAATCTTCTGAGCCTGGAACTAACTATTATTTTTACCTACCCCTTTCTTTTTCTATTATCTGTAAACTACTCCACCAACTTTTGATGCTTTCTCCTCTCAAAAGTCCCATTACTTCTTTTGGTACAAAGACTGAATTTAACATAAGACGTTCTTCATCAGTCATCACAACCAAAACTCAATATCTCTTGAGTCTCTTGTATCTCTCTCTTCCTCTCTTTAGAACCATGAAGTACTCAAAATCTCAGTTCCCAACTAACATCAAGCTCATCATTCTTTGTTTCTTCGTTCTACTCCTCATCTTCTTCATTGTCTGGTCAAATTTCTCATCTTCTCAGCCACATTCCTCTCCATTACCAGAAACTCGTGTGTCAAATTCAACTACATCCTTCCAAACTGTTCAAGAATCAGAATCCTCACCTACACTCTCCTGTCCCTCACCTCCATTGACACCAACATGCACCAAGACCCCACCTTCGTTAGCTAACGCTCTTGTCCACTACGCAACAACAAACATCACCCCACAACAGACCCTCAAGGAAATATCGGTCTCACTGCGAGTTCTCGAGAAAAGATCACCCTGCAACTTCCTAGTCTTTGGTCTAGGACGCGACAGCTTGATGTGGGCATCATTAAACCACGGTGGGAGAACGGTTTTTCTTGAAGAAGACAAGAGTTGGATTGATCAGATCACAGAAAAGATGCCAACTTTAGAGTCCTACTACGTGACATACGACACCAAAGTACACCAAGCCGATAAGCTGATGGAAACAGGAGGCTTAGAAGGCTGCAAGGTTGTGACTGATCCGAGATTCTCCAAGTGCCCACTTGCTCTTCAAGGCTTTCCTACAGAAGTTTATGATACAGAGTGGGACTTGATCATGGTTGATGCTCCTACGGGTTATCACGACGAAGCTCCCGGGAGGATGACGGCTATATACACTGCCGGATTGATGGCGAGGAACAGAGAGGAGGGACAGACAGATGTCTTTGTGCATGATGTTGACAGAGTTGTTGAAGACAAGTTTTCAAAGGCTTTTCTTTGTGAAGGGTACTTGGTTGAACAAGAAGGGAGGTTGAGACACTTCGTAGTTCCTAGTCATAGGACTCGCTTAGGTAGAACCTTCTGTCCTTGAAATTATACCTCTTTCTTCCTCTCTTTGCCTGCCTGTGAGTCTTTTTTTTTTTTTTCCTTATTTCTTCGGACTGCCAATATAAGAAAGAATAACTTGTTTAATTCAAACCCATAAAGGAATTCTTCATCAGTTTCTAGAAGTTTCTATGTAGTTTGATGTTTAATATTATTAAGCAACACTGGATTAAGTTGTTTAATGGATTTTAGTGGTAATGACAACTCTAAATTTCATTCATTGAGTGCTAAAGTTGCTGGTTTGCTTACCTTACAAGAGAAATGATTGTGTTTGGTTGATAAGAAATTAGTGATTGCGATATATTATTCTGCATAAATAAATAAATGATTAGACTTATTTTAACCAAATGTTTTTGAATATTTATTAATTATTTTTGGAGTAGAGGTGTTAGCCTTCTATTGAGAATCATTGAACACGAAAGCTCAACCTATTAAAACTACAAAAAGAGCTATTGTTAGTTTCAGCTTATAATGTTTCGAAACTTTTGAACAAACAATATGTATTTTGAAAAATCATGTAAATTAATATAAGATAATAGTTGATATTTTGATAATCATCGAAGAATATCAATCCATATTCAATATTTATATCATGTATATACGCATATATTATCCATATTGGCTTTAATTAAATAGTGACTCCTACAATAATAATGATAACAATAATAATAATCTAATGAAAGTCTTGTTAATATGCGGAGACTAGAGAAATTCAGTAGTACGCAATCTTACTTCTAACTAATAAAGAGGTTATTTTCAATAGACCTACAGGAAAAGAAAAAAGAAGAAAATATATATAGACATATATATATGTAAAACACATATAGATCTATTAAAATAATAGACAATAATAATTAAAACTAAAATAGACATAAAAGATAATAATATAAATAAATATAAGAAAATAAGTATAAATAAAAATATAAAAATAAGTAATACAATAAATAATACAATAAATATAAAACAAGGTAAAATATATATATCGAACAAGTCATTACGAGAAAATATTTAAGCTAAATAATTAAGAGAGAAGTATTACATATTAAACGTTTAAGCTAAATACAAGACATAATACTCAAAAGAAAGTGATTAAAAGTCCTATAAGAAGTAAAAAGACCTCTCTATATGAGATCTTTTGCCGTTATCCTAGTATGCTAAAGTTTTTTGTTGAGAGTTTTATTCTCGGTAAGTTCAAACAGAACCATATTATTCTTGATCACCTTCCTTCAATTCTTCTTAAGCCTTCTTTTTCTTCTCTTACAGTCCCTAAGTACAATCTTCTCGTAACTTCTTATTGGAGCATCCAAGTGTCTCCTCTTAATATAACTGAACCACCTAACTCTTGTCTCTTTTAATGTTTCATCAATATTAGTCACCTTTAATTTGTTTCTTACTATTACATTCATGACCTTACCTTTTTCAGTAAAGTTGCACATCTAACAAAGCATCTCCATCTCCACCACCATTAACTTATGACTATACCTGTTTGATAGACCAACACTCTACCCCATAAAACATGGTCGACCTAATCGCTAAATGATATAATTTACCTTTGAGCTTAAGTGGTATCTTTTTGTCACATAAAACTTTTGATGCACTTCTTTATTTAAGTCACTCTGACGTGATATGATGAACTATGTCTTCATCGATGTCTCCACTGCATTGGATGATAAATCATGGATACTTAAAATACTCTTTATGTGGTATAACTTTTGAATCAATCTTTACCTCCACATCGGAAGCCTCCTTATGGCCCGAAAAGTTACACTTTACATACTTAGTCTTAATCCTACTCAATTTAAAATCTTCAACTCCAACATATCCCTGTAGAGTTTTTGCTTGACATTGATCCCCTGTTTTATCTCATCCACTAAAACAATGTCATTACAAATAATAAACACCAAGCAACATACCCTTGGATATTCTTGGTGAGCTCATTCATTATTATTGCAAACAAAAAGAGGCTTAAAGAAGAACCTTCGTGTAACTCAATATCGATAAGAAAATACTTTATATCTCTTCCTATTATCTATACTCTAGTCTTTACACCTTCATATATATCCCTAATAACCCATATATAAGTAATAGGAACTCTCTTAGCTTTTAAACACCTCTACAAGATTTTCTTAAATACCTTATCATACGCCTTCTTTAAGTCAATAAAAACCATGTGTAAGTTACTTTGTCTTTCCTTGTAATATTTCATTAATCTTTTAAAGAGATGTAAAGTTTCTGTTGTGAATCTTCTTATCATAAAGTTAAACAAGTTCTCCTAGATATAAGCATCCTTTCGCACTCTATTCAATCACCTTCTCCCATAACGTCATAGTATGACTAAATAATTTGATGCTTCTATATTGTTACAGCTTTGGATGTCCGCTTTGTTTTTGTATAGAGAAATTAAGTCTCTATTCATTTGGCATTCTGGTAGACTTAAGGATTATATTAAAAAGCTTGGCTAACCAAGTAATACCGTATTTGCCTAGACACTTCCACACCTTTATGGGTATCTTATTAGGCACCACTGCCCTTTCACTCTTCATCTCCTTTAAAGTTATTTTATTTTATTTTCTTGTGACTAGTAATAAGTAATGTTACGATACCTTGCAGACGTGCTAAGATCACCTAACAATGTGATGTCCTCTGTACCTTAATTAAAAAGGCTATTAAAGTATCTCTATCATCTTTTCTTGATGTCATTTTTAGCCACAAGTACCTACCCTGCTTCATCTTTTATACAACAAACTTGATCTAATTCTCTCTTTTTTTGTTCCCTAGCTCTCACCAACTTAAATATATCCATTTTTCTATCTTTAGTTTCCAATCTTTTGTATAATTTCTCGTAAGCTCTACTTTTAGCTTATGATATCATCTTCTTCACCCCTTTCTTTGCCAGTTTGTAAATTTTTCTATTAAATACTCTCTCTATCTTTGTGGTGCCATATAATAGAGCTAGGCACCCTTTTTTATCTTAATGCTTTCTTATATATCTTCATTCAACCTTCAAGACTCTTACCTCCCCTAAACCTTTTAGAAACACCCAAGATCTATTTAGTTGTATTCCTTAAAAGAGTTACTACTCTCTCTCACATCTGGTTAGCATCTCCTTCTAATTTATATTCTTGTGCATAAATTACTCTATACGAAGTTATTTCGTTGTATCCCATTTCAAATTCTACCATATGACTTTGTACACCTCCTAGGAATTCTTTTCTTCCTCCAATCTTTAATTATAAGATCTATAACCAATAATCTATGTTGAGTTGATAAGCAAGCATTAGGTATCACCTAATAATCCTGTAAACTAGGTTGATCACTCCGCCTTACGTGAAAATAGTAAACTTGAGTTTTCGTAGTTCTGCTCTTAAAAGTCACTAAATGCTCTCATTTCTACATAATGCTAAAATACAATACTAGACAATTAAAAAAAGTCAAACAAAATATTGAAAACTATAAACACAAAAGAAAAAATTTTAATGGTTCAATGAAGACTAGAAACTAAAATCTCAATACCCAAAAAGCCACAAGTTAATCACGAGCAAACTGTTAAGTCAATTTAATTGCATATTTGTTGGACTTAATTTTGGTTAATTTATGAAAATTGTATTTATAAATTAATGAAATTATTTGTTAAATGTCCACAGGTGGCTGTTAATACCAAAAAAGATGAAAAAGGATCTAAAAGAGGAAAATTATGGAAGAAATCTCAAATCTGCAAAATTCCAGAATTTGTCTCTAATCAGAACACAACCATTAAAGATCATCTCAACCTCTTTTCAAGAAGACCCCAACTGGAATTAGATGTGCACCTGATCTGAACAAAATCAAATCAAGATAATGAAGATGTTCAATTCAATTAGGAATCAAGGTTGATTGCCGTGTTTAATTGAGGTTTAGGGTTGCTAAAGGGGGAGCATCGCACTCTCTAATTTTGGGAGCAATTACCGCAACTTCTCTTCTTGATTTTTCCAGTTATTGATTTCTAACCCTTGACCGCCGCACCCTGATTTCCTTCTTGCTTTTTATTATTCTACAAATCATCGAGTATTCTGTTTTTCCTAAGGCTGCCGCAAATCACTTTGTTCCCTCTTCTTGATTTTCTTTTCACTTCAACAACAGATCATCGCATCACTTATCATCCTTAGCTGCCGCATACGTGGGTCGACGTCCTTCTTATTTTCTCCGTTAGCATCATTGTTTACTTTACCTTTTTATTGGTTGCCGCAATTATTGACTGGTCCACGTTTTCTTCAATTATTTCGATACATCTAACCATTATCCTCCTTGTTGCCGCATCCTTCCCTCTTCTCTTGTTTCTATTGCATTCTTTCTGTTGATTTCCAGAAGTGACCGCACGCAACTCTTCATCCTCGCATCATCACCCTGGCTTTTTCATTAACCCACGTTTTTCAATTGTTCCAACCAACGACGCACTTCATCTCTTGGCTGATCCACGTTGTGTCATCGTCCATCATCATCAACACTGGCGCAAATCATCTTCCTTTGGCTGTTGCAATTAATTAGTTTCATAGTTTATTTCTTTTTACAATTGCCAAGTTCATTCTTAGATTAGGGACTTTAATTAATTTAATTTTCTGTTTCCTTGTTTTTAATTTTTCCAGAATTTTAATTAGGGATTCAAAGATTGATTTAATTTTATGGTTTCCTTGTTTTAATTCTCCTGCACTTTTCAATTAGTTTAATCATAGGCTCTTGGGTTGATTTAATTTTCTGGTTTATTTGTCTTTTAAGTTTCTTCATAGTTTCAATTAGGGATTTAAAGATTGTCTAATTTCTGGTTATCTTGTTTTCAATTGTTGAACAGTTTCAATTGTTATTTTTGTTAATTTCATTAATAGACCAGTTATGGAGTTTGTTTATTTATTATTTCTTTTTATTTCAATTTAATTATGATTAATTAATTTTCTTGTCAACTTAATTATTTTAATTTGCAATTTTATTCGATTTTCATTATTAATTCAATAAGTTACAAACCCCCCCTTTTCATTATTTGTGCCGTTTGAATTCGTAATTTTCATAATCGAGAAATTCCTCGTGGGAACGATATCCGCTTACCGCTACTACATTAATTTGTTTTAACGGGAGTGAAAATCTTTTATATT
>JANZLX010000211.1:5330509-5350103 GCA_025531955.1 Erythroxylum orinocense | reverse complement strand
ATCTAAACCATATTTTCCATTTGAATTCAATTTCATGAATTCCTCCTTTCTTTACACATGAATAATTTCCAATAATTCACTTAACCGTTTTAGCTTCCAAGAAAGGTTCGGGGTCCAACAGAATGCGTAAGTTGTGGGATGAATGTATAATGTATCTCTTACAATACAAGAACAGTAGGAATTAGCGACGAAAAGTTACCGATTCTTTTATCGGTAAACCCAAAACTTTTTTACTCCGCCAACAATTCCTGCCTTCTTTTCCGATAGGCATTTTATACTGTTGCTAAAGTCAGTCGCAAATTTTGTCAAGATAATTTTCCTCCATATTTAGTGATGGATATTATTATCATCACAAATTTGATAGACTTGTCGTAAGAGTAATAAAAACATACCAAAATGAAAATGGAATATATTAATTCAAAAGATAGGATATGAATTTAAGGTTGAAATATGCCACCAAAGAAAAAACAGGATATAATACGACCAAAGTTCAGACCACGATTTGGAGCTAGTTACTGTCTAGGTGAAGCATCACATTTTGCAGCTACAACCGAGTCAGATGTTGTACCTCCAGCTACTACTACACTTGCAGATGAGGCATCACTTCCGTACCTACTACTACACCATCCACCACCCCTATATCGATAGAGATATCAAGGGCAAACGATGCGGATGAAGGAGTGGACCTCCAACCTGAAACTGGGGGAGCTGATGGAAGAACTTACATCACAATTGTCAATAATTTGTAAGTGAAAATACATGAAACACCTTATGTTTATAATTAAGTTATAGGTTTAAATTTTAAATGATATAAAATTAATTGTTTTAATATTAGGTAGATTCCGCCTGGACCATGCTTAAGAAACATAACATCCAAATTCTAGGAAAAGATTGATGTTAAGGGTTATATTTTGAAGAATATCTCTCAAACGACAAAGGAATTTTTACTATAAGGAGTTTAAGGTATTAAAAACTATTTTTTGTTTTTAATTTTATTTTTATACGTTTATTAGATAAATATTATTACATTATAAATACTTATTGTATGTTTTTCCTTTTATTTTAGAAAGATTTTTTTTGGGATTCTGAAGTTAACACGGTCATTTATAAAGTATAGGAGAGATGAGCACATACACGTTATCAAGACTTTGTTGGTATGATACACAAGACTAGTGTATGACTGATTTATATTTATGAACAAATATGGAGTCGTTGGTAGCAGTATTGGACATCACCCAAGGCAATGTCCATTTCAGAGTGTAATTCTACCAATAAACGTGGAGGACCGAGGGTAGAGAGTCTTCCCATACATACTGGAGGATCTATTACCTACCATGACCATGTAGAGAGACTTGTAAGTATCTATACTTTACATTTATATTCTAATTTTTTTTACTTTAGTGTATTTCAATTTAATTTGATGTGTGAATTTTTGAATGAAAATATGTATACTATGAAGAATGATAATGTTATAAATTGTATTCCACTTATAACATTTTATTTTGATGCAGGAAAAGTCTCTGGGCACGAAACCTACATCCCTTCAACTCTTTTTGTACACTCACACTAAGAAGCATGACGGTGTAACCTTTGTCAACACCCGATGTAGATAACTAAATGTATGTGAAATTTATGCTTTAATATTAATGATTAATAATTATCACTTACTAACATAAATATTGCCTTATGATATGACCGAATACAAGAAAGTATTCAATGACAGTCTCAGCAGTCTAAAGATGTTGATGAGACTCAAACCTATCGTTGTGTAGTGGGTGGTAGAGACCGTCGAGGAAGGATATTTGGCTTAGGTTCATTTGCGAACACATGTTATTCGCAATCCTCCACATTTAGTACAGCAACATCTAATAGGCCGTCGACAACCAGTAAAGCCAATTAGCTTCGGAGCACAGTACAGACATTTGCAACTCAATTACAACAGTCGATGAAGTACATAGCTCAGCTCCATAATGAGATGGATGAGTCGAAGGGGAGGTGTAGCACCTCATCGCAGCAATCAGAGCATCCCCGATTACCAAATGAATAATGTACTTGTAGTCATTTTGTATGAATTACAAATACTTATTATATACAAAATAATTTTTTATTATCAATTAAGATAACTTTTACTTTATATCATCAATCAACTTTTTGTTTTAACAAATTAAATGTTGAAACAAATCAAAATATTATCAACAGATAATTCGTAACTGTTTAAATAATGCATCAATCATAACATCATCAAATAAAATTTAATGTAGGGAAATTTAAAAATATAGTTTTTTGTAAATTTACCGATGGGGAAAAAAAGTTCGTCAGTAAAATCTATCAATTTACCGATGGAAAACAAATAACCGTCAGTAATGACAAAATGAATTTACCGACAAAATAACCAAATCTGTCGGTAATTTTTCTGACAGATAAATCTTCTCCGTCAGTAAATTTACCGACCGAAAACAATACAGAATAACCGTCGGTATATTCACCGACGGTACACAAAATTTCATCGGTAAATTTGCAACGGACTTTTTGTTGTTCGTCGCAAATTATTAATTACGGCCATATATCCAACGCCTTAGTCTGTCAGTAAATTCCGTCACTAACTAAGCTTTTCGATACAATGTGTAGATATTCCGTTGGTAATTTCCGTCACTAACTCAATTTTTCTTGTAGCGGCAAGTAGGTAGGAAATGAGTGTTTTGATGCTTTTTAATTCCTGTTTAGTCCCGTCTGTAGAAGATTGTACCAAAAATACTGAAAATCGTGTAAGTAAAAATAACTACTTATCACATCATC
This sequence comes from Erythroxylum orinocense, assembly GCA_025531955.1. Taxonomy (NCBI): domain Eukaryota; kingdom Viridiplantae; phylum Streptophyta; class Magnoliopsida; order Malpighiales; family Erythroxylaceae; genus Erythroxylum; species Erythroxylum orinocense. Next base: position 5,347,307 of record JANZLX010000211.1, on the reverse strand, counting down.
GGCCTAACAACCAACATTTATAAAGGCAATTATATGACTCAAATGGAGATGATAACGTGTAAAGTATTGCAACAAGTAGGTGTAAAGTTGTTGCAGTGAGTGTTATATTTTAATGCTCCTTACTCCTTTCCCATCTTCTTCAATCATTTTGAAGCCTAATTTGCCTTAATTTGATTGCTTGACATAGAAACTTAAGAAAGACGATTACAATATAGTATTTGTTAAGTCGTCTTTTTCTTTTTATTAAGAAGCTAGATCGTATATCTTGTGATAATGTTTAGGAGTTTGTTGTATGAAGCTCAGATTGGCCTAAATGATGTTGTTCAGTACTAATGTTTTGCTGGGATTCTTCTCGTTTCTTAATTCTCACCTCTGTTAAAACGCATATACCGAAACCATTGATGTCTACTGCAGGCAATGTTCTTAAACAATTCTTCAAACACATCATTCTAAAACATCTAATTACTGTTTGAAATGTAATCTAATAAGTTGGAGGGAGAGACCAGATTTTTCTTCTCATACAATTACAAATGAAAACAACACATTTCTGCCACTACTGCAAAGCTCTTCAAAAGTACAAACTGGTACGCAATTTAACTGGATCAGTATTTCTTAGTGCAATTTTGAAACCTACGCTCACTGAATTGATGGGCAATATACAATGAAGAGAGAGCATCACCAAAAGCACTTAGTACCTTTACTAATCTAACTCCAATACCAACATCAGATTTTAGTGAAACAGTTGCATCTGTGCAGACATGAGGTTGCTACATAAACTAACCCAAGCTCCAGCACCAATACTAAGGAAGATAGAAAACCTCAGCCTACAAAAAGAAAAGCTCTAAAATAACCATCCTGTAGGTGCGAACACAGACCCAATCAGGATGGGGCGCCAAGATAAGAGGCTAATCGCAGAATGTCACTAAAGACTCCACCAGCTGTGACTTGTGCTCCAGCACCTGGTCCACGAACGATTAGAGGCTGTTCCCTGTACCTTGTAGTTGTGAAAGCTATTATGTTATCAGAACCAGAGAGTTGAGCAAATGGGTGATCTCTTTTGTATCTGCACAGCTCAACTCGACCCTCTTTCCCCACCACATCCACCACTCCAACATATCTCAAAACCTTTAGATTGCATACAGCATAAGATTCAAGTAAGTTTGAAAATTAGGTATCATTTCTTCTTAAAGGAACACATAAGAAAGCCACAGGTTATCAGAAGATGTAACAAGGGATAAAGTTCACTGTTGTAGCACAATATTCTCCTGAGAGGCCAGACTACAAAATCTGCAAAGCTATGCATCTAGAAGTAAACCGATTATGCCAGGTAATTGGAAACATGTATACTTTGAAAATAACCTCTCTACTAGTTAGAGGTAAGGCTACATACTAATAGACCTCTTCAAATTTCGCGTCTAAACGAGATTTCTACTGGATGTTGTTATTGTAATTGGAAACATGTATACTTTTTTTTTCCTCGTGATTTTCCCCTCTCCATTTTGACACCAATATCATTGTTTACTTCCTCATTTTCTTCATTAGGATAGGTGATCACTTGACCGATGTTGTGATCAAAATTTCCTCTTTCAACTTTCAGGTGAATGCAACATGCCCAAGCTACTGTTTATGAAAGAAAGTCACCCATGCATACATTATTCCAAGTCTCAAGCATTCATTCATATACCAAGCTCCCTTCTGAAGTTCAGCTTTTCCCATTTAGAGTACTTTAAAGACTTATCTCTCATAGATGTATACTTTGAATTTACAAGAACCAACCTTCCCATTTATGAAAAATGGTAGTTGCTAGAAGGCGTGACGAAATTTTCGCACTCAAAAGGTTAATTGGAGCTAATAAAAAAGAAATACTCACATCTCCTGCTTTCTCAGCCTCTTGTCTTTTCTTTGCTATGTCTTGGTCAAACTGTGGTAACTGCCTCATAAATTCTTCAGCAGATGCACTTGCCTGAAATAACCAGAAATATTGGACCAAATATGAACTACTATACCATTGCAACAAATAGTTTTCAGAAAATGAATCTTACTCTAAGTGGTTCTGGCACAAGACTCTCCACAGGGATATCTGCAAGTTCCAACTTTAACCCAGATTCTCTCGCCAGAATTATTACCTGTGAAATGTAGGGATGGCACCGCCAAGTTTTTTAAAATAATTTTTTTAAAATTAAAAGTATAGAATAATTTATTTTTTTAATTAGATCAGAATCTGAGTTGCCCAGACCCAAGCTTACCCGAGGCCCAACTCTTCTAAGTAAAACGATGTTCTTTTGTTTAGAATAATTAGACCTCGAGTTTGTCTGAGTCTGGGTCTGGGTGTAGCCCAGAGCCGGTCGATTGAAAACAACTAAATTTAGGCCCATGGGCCAAAAATTGCCATCCCTAGTGAAATGTATTGAAGTGACGAAGTGGAATTAGTAAAACATATACACAAGGAAGTCGCAACCACTCATCAAGCTCCTCATTCAACAGGTATGCCTTCATGACATTGACTAAAATCTTTCTCACCCATCAAACTAGCAAACTTTGGCACCAAAATAAAGAGAGGAGCTAGTTCAAATTATAACTAAATGGGGAAGTCTTTCCACAGATATCGGGCAACTAATAGAATAGACCAACAACAGTGGGCAAGGCTTGCTAATTCACCCAAATCAATATGGTGGAGAAATTCAAGAAGTTGGTACCTTTCTGGCAACATCTGTTCCAGATAGATCATCCCTAGGATCTGGTTCAGTATATCCTGCTTGCTTTGCCTCTGCCACAACGTCACTAAATCCTCGTGCCCCTTCAAAGTTGTTGAATATATAGCTCAACGTCCCACTGTCAAGAAGAAAACAAAGTAAAGGCGGATCAAGAGATATACACTGCCATAAAGTAATATTGATCATTGAATTGTCATGGAATTCACCTGTTTCTATGCAATTCAACTATTTCTGGAATAACCATAATAGTAAGACTCACCTAAAAATCCCTTCAATACGTAATATTTTATCCCCTGTTTCCAGGAGACCTCGTAAAGTACTAATAATTGGAAGGCCAGCTCCAACAGTTGCTTCATAAAAGTAATGTGTATAGAATTGCCGTTGAAGAGATCTCAACTTTTGGTACTGGATTTATACAACAAATGGTTAAGAAAGAGGCATGAAATTATTAAAATCTAACGAGGAAATAGAGTGGATGCAGAATGCAATAACAAATATGTAAGCAACTCTCAAGATTGATTTACTATCATACAACTCTTCACCTTCAGGTTCAAAAAAGGGGTTCCATGAAGCTCTCACATGTAAAGTCACATTAGCATTTTTATGTAATTCATGCAAAATGTTCAAGAATGATTGACAATCTCGAGTAGAATCATATTAATTCAGAAAAGGAAAAATAAAGTAGCATCAAAAGAGTTATTCAAGCAACTTTTCTCAGTAATATTTCATCCAAGCTGCAGTAATTCCAGCTTATGGGAAGTTATGATGGATCTTTTCTTGCAACAATTAGAAATGAAAAGATATTCATGTCTGTCAAAACTTGGCAATTGTGCTGCACAACAATAGTATTTGGTTTCAATGATGTTCAGTTATTCATGGCATAAGAAAAGAGAATTTTCAAATACGTATCCCGCAGCAGCTAATGGATTTGATACAGTAAGTTTTTACCTAGTATCTTTACACTTAAAGCGCTAAATCAACATCTTATGAGAGTTCTTGGTAGGGAAGGCAGGTATCTTCCTATTTATTTTTAAAGCAAAATAAAAGGGCATACAAAATGAAGGATTAAGGATATCATATGTTTGCCACCACATGCTACTATTAACTTCAGACTGTTTATGGATCTTTGAGCAGGTTTATATAACCACATGCTACTATTAACTTCAGACTGTTTATGGATCTTTGAGCAGGTTTATATAACTAAGTGCTTGATAGAGCCGATAAAGAAACTTCACCTTAATTGAAAGCTTTAAACAAACTAAAACTAAGTTAAAAATATACATATACTAGTCTTATACCTGCACTTTATGTGGATTTTCTTTAAAATGATCTTAGATACATAGAAAAAAAGGGCAAAACCAGTGCACAAGGCTCCCCACTTTGTAAGGATCGCGTAAGGGTCATCAATGTACGCAGCCTTCCCTTTGTATTTTACAAAGAGGTTGTTTACGTGACTCTTAGATACTTTATAATATAATTTTTATAATACAAAGAGATCGTCTACATGACTCAAACTCATAATCTTAGATACTCTTTTTTTTTTTTAATACAAAATATATGAGTAAAAATAATAAAAGCATAGAAATTATTTATTCAAATGAAAATATTATAATAGTTACTATTTCTTCTTTACATGGTATCAAAGCTAAATAAATAGAAACACGTTTTTTATACAGAGGTATAGCTATATATATATAAATTTATATATACTAATTAATCAACTAACTAGGTAACTAACTAAATGGAATTCCTATAATCAAGTCTTGGAATTTTGTCACAGCTACACAATCTAATCTACAACTCATATAATCTGTAAGATGTATAGTTAAATAAATTTTAATAGATATGAAAACTTATCTTCCTCTATTTATTTGTTACATGATTATAGTTTTATGTTTGCAACATTATTGATTTGTATAATTTGTAAATAAATTTTAATGTAAAGATATATAATTCTATATATAATAAAGAAAAAGATGTAAACTTTGGTGAGTTGTAAATTAGGAAGCATTAGAGTATTGCATGAGTTAACCTCCAATTTTCTTATCTCAAAAGAAATATGTACTGGATCTATTAATTGAGACTGAAAAATTAGGGACTACGCCATGCAGTGTTCTAATGCTTCCTAATTTAACTCACCAAAGATAGAGACTTATTTGAAAATCCCAAGTATAAAAGATTGTTTGAAAAGTTTAACTATCTTACATTAACTCGTCTGACATTGCATATTTTTTCAGTATTATAACTCAATTCATATCTTCCTCAACCGGTCATCATTGGGTTGTTCTAGAACAAATTCTATGATATACTAAAAGAGGGCTCCTAAACAAGGGAGATTGTGTAAAAATCATGGACATACTAACATCTATTGTTTCCTAAATGCAGATTAGGCAAGTTCTAGGATTGACTGAAAATCCATTACTAGCTACTATGTCTTTGTTGGAGTAAATTCAGTCTCATGGAACAACAAAAAGCAAAATATTATGTCAAGGTCTAATGTAGAATCTGAATATAAAGCTATAGCACAATTAGTGTGTGAGATAATGTGAATATATCAGCTCTTAACTGAAATTAGTCTTAGAATCTCAATACCAGCAAAGTTATGGTGTGATAACCAAGTTACTCTACATATTACTTTTAATCTTGTATTTCATAAACGAACTAAACCTGTTGAGATTGATATCTATGCTCCAACTTAAGGGATAGTGCTATAGATTGTATAAGTTGTAGATTAGGTTGCGTAGCTAGTACAAGATCCCAAGGCTTGACTATAGGAATTCCATTTAGTAGAGTCCTAACTAGTTGTTGATTAATTAGTATATATGTAGTTATACCTCTTTTCAGAAAAATCAACCAAAACACCTTTTCTCTCTTCTTTACAATACCAATTTAGATTTATACATAAAATTGTCATTTAAAAACTTAAAATGAAAAACTGATAAATGAATTAAATGTTGAGTACTCAAATCTTAACTTAGAAAAATTAAAATCAAAATAACTCTTTAAAACTTAAGATGGAAGATTATTTCATCCCTAATTTAAAGAAGTTAACTAATATAAGTCATATATTCTTATCGAAACCCAAAACTAACGAATTGTAATACAAGTTTTTTTACTCCAAACTAAGTTATAAATTTGTAATACTTTGAAAAGTGACGGATTAATATCCCACACTTACTTGAAGATAAAACACAATTAGCATGTTAGAACTTTTAGAAGCATGAGATTTCCATCATATACCTTTGAAATATAGAAATGCTAATGCTTTTCAAAAAGCCTTAATTAAGAATCACTTGAATGTTTGTGTTCTCTTTAAAGGTCTTACATCCCTGAATAGCTTAAAAAATCAAAATGAGGAATTACTTTATTTACTATATCCAAATATAGATAGAGGATAATCTTTTCAAATTGACTACTCTAATTCTTATTTCCTTTTAAAAAATAATACTTCTTTAAATTAAAATACGAAGATGCAACTAAAAACCTAAGAAAAAAAAGGTAGTATAGTAAGAAAATTACCTTAAATACAATACAAGTCAATTGGACTTGAGTAGTATTTAGTGTAGTTTGAATAAATCATCTCCAAACTATATAAAGAAAGAGAGAATATGAAAAGGTAGTTTTTAATGTTTTAACATCTTCATAGGAACGAAGAATCACCAATAATTAATGTTATAATATAATTACTAAAGATAAAGTTGATAAGTGGAATATTAAAAGAGTTAGAAGATTAGAACAAGGAATTCTAAGAGTTACAAAAGTTAATTGAATAGAATCGATATGACATCAATTAGTTAACATGTACAAAGTCCAAGTGGCAAAATATGATAATGTATCTTTTTTAAATGTCCTGTATATATATATATATATATATATATATATTTATATGTTAAAATTGATTGAATATAATAACAAATTCCAAAGATTGGTATATATATATATATATATAAGTTAAAATTGATTGAATATACTAACAAATTCCAAAGATTGGTTAGTGTTTAATTTCTTAACCAATATTTTAGTTTAACAATTTATGAGACATTTAATATATGATTTTATATAGAATTAAAAGAATATATGAACTATTCAATTGAAAGAATCTTACATATATTATAAATAATTAATAAATTTTTATAGCTGTCACATGTCCAAATCTAGTGTGACAGACTTAATTGAAAGGATCTTATATATACTATAAACAATGAATAAATTTGTAGAGCTGCTACATGTTAAAATCTGGTGTGACAATTCTACTTTATACATAGATAGATGTATATATAAAAATTTTAACTACTATTTTCCTGGTTACCCATCTTTCTGCTATACAAAGGAGCAACTTCTATCATCATTCTAAGGTTATTACTAGCTTACTTTATAGTCATTTTTTCCTGTTAGAAAACCATGGACAAACAATAGAAAAATCAAGGTCAAAGACCCATGAAATACATGCTAGGCAGAACATATAGCAAAAAGCAACAAAAAGTGAAGCAATAAATAACTTCACTTTAACAAAAAGCTGCAACCATAACCTTGGTTACCTATATGAATTGAAAGTATAGAAACAATATGAATTTTCCTTACAAAAATAATGTGCAGCAATAGCAAGATAAACCCAATACCGTATGTGATGAAATCAAGTCAACAAACTACCAAAGGAATGAAGAACTAGCTCAAGCAAAAACTTCACAGAATGTGCATAACATTACATACAAGTTCAGATTACCTGATCAAGTGGACCAGAGTTTGCTTTTTTGTTCGGGGTGATGATGTGAATTCCTCTTCGCAACCAATCATAGTAACAGCTTGCCACGATGGTATCTGCTGTACAATCTACCATGGCAATATTTGGAATAAAATGATTTCCATGGACATGTAGAGTAAATTTCTCCAGGTCAGCCACTTCCCCTTTCTCTTCCAAAAGTTGTCTCCAGTTCAGCAAATTGATCCCTCTATATACCATGAAGAACACTAAGGCATTAATTCATTCAACAGTACGGCTGTAACAGATATGAACTGATGTCTGTTTGTAAACAACAAACAATTAAAATGGCACTACAGCATATATGTGAATGATTTAATTCACCCACATTGAAGATCATGCCCTACAATAGTTATGCCTTTCTATCTACCAAAAGTCATTGGAAATCCTGCTACAGATTTATTTTCACAATTTTTTTATAACAACAGAAGAGATGCCTAATGAAGAAAGTGGGAGACGCCATCACTAACTGCAAATCTGGGCTATGTCAGCAAAACCCGTCCACCTTCAAAGTAATGTTACTCAGGACCAGATTGGCTCTTAGCTTGACACTATTATAAAGCCCAACAAAATGCACAAACAATTGATTTCCATTTGCACATCCAAACAAAAAGAAAAAAAAAGGCCATTTGTAAACAAATGACTTAAGGTTCAATAACATGCTTTTGAGACACTCATGGATCGACCTTCCCCATTCTATGTACTCCATTTACTGAAGCCAGCATAGTTCATGGTATCTTAATTTTCTAATTCATAAATAACCTGCTAAAAGGGGCAGAAAAGAGGTCTATTTTTTATTTTAGGTTACTCATTCTTTCAGTAAGCAATTCAAAGTCTACAAATGTGCAGATATTCTGGCTCAAAATAAGAGATGGGAGGAAGTAGAAAGGACAGATATGACAACATAGGACCAAGTTCCTATACTGCTATGGTAGGAAAATATGAGAAGAAACTTTCCAAAGGGAAGGAGCAGCGACTTGTTCCCATAAGCATTCAGAATTAATCAAAGCTAGTTATGGTCCATATTGAACAATAAAAAAAAGATTGAATAATTCTTTAACAATGGCATTGCAACATCTTAACAATGGCATTGCAACACCTTGACTTCATTTCAAGGTGAATATTCCTTTTTGCAAATAAGGGCCCGAAAATTTATCTGCTCATCAGTGAGCATCATACTTAGTGTAACCGCTAGAAGTTTTATGAGACCTCTACCTATAACCTTTCCTTGACTTTCTTTTGAATGAATATGGTACAATTCTTTAACAGAGAGAAAAGCAGACGCTATCTTTCCAAATGATTCCAAATATGAAAAGTTAAGAGTAAGGAAGTTCATATAGGTGTTTGGGGGCTTACATGTCACTCAAAAGCATTGTTTTTGATCCAATGATTCCCATTACACGCAAATCAATATTAAATTCTTCCTTCAGGACTACCGCCTGTCCAAAAATTTCAGAATCCCATGAATTTTCACGTAAACAAGCCAAAAAAAAAAAGAAAAGCAGAGAAGTTATCCTGATCTTGATTATGAAGAAGATAATCAAGAAGGATAAATAATCATCACACATTATAAAGGGCATGTTAAGAATGACACTAATCTCAATAAAGTTTATAGACATCTAGATAACTTTACATTAAGGTGATGTTAAGACTGATACTAATCTCATAACTTCTAGATAATTTTAAATAAAGGGTATATGTTGATGAGATCCGAATAGAATGCATTCTTTCATAAAGCAACAGGAAAAGGACTACAAAGATGTCCCAAAGTCAGATGTTGTGTGCCAAAAGTAAACACCCAGACTTACAGTCCTAACCATTAAATTAAGTTTGATTTTTAAGATATTATGGATCGGACGTATAACCAATACAGAACTCAACATATCAGATGGAAACATGAACCTTTGTAGCTCAAATGAAAATAGGAATGACCCACACTCTGTTACATGCTATCTCAAGTGACTCCTTATTTACCATAAGCAATGTAATGCGTGTGGAACTCCAAAAGATACTATCTCACCAGAGCACTATTGATGGAAGTAAGAAACCGTAAAAATTGCATTCCAATTGAAGGACAATCCCTTTAAATTAACAGAGTATCAACATAGGAGAAGACCATTACATAAGGACCAAACTTCCCTATCCCTGCATGCCCAAACTCCTTTCTGTCTATTGCCGACCAAACATGTAAATCCATTAATCAAGGGAAAATCTAACATAACAATGCACCTGATCCCTTAGTTGGTCAAGTAATGTGCCACCAATCAATCCAGGTCCAATAATTCCCATGGCTATTGTTGTTTTCGAGAGATAGCACCTTGAATGAACTGCTCTGAGAGCCCTTATACAGTCTTCTCGCTGCAAAACAACTGTAATATTGTACTCAGAGCAACCTTGAGCTATGGCACGAATATTGATATTTGCCTGCATTTCAAAAATTCCTCAAATCTTCATCATATAGAAAAAGCACAAACTAAGATATAAAAACAAAAAGACGCATGAAATCTAAAGACACTTCAACCATATATACTTTTACACATAGGTACATATACGTGTGTCCTTACCTTAGCTAGAGCACTGAAAAGAGTAGCACTCACTCCAGGAGTACTAGCCATTTGCTGACCAACTGCAGCCAAAATACTACAATTTGGAATGACTGCAACCTGGAAATTTTTGAAAAGTTAGATAAAGAAAGGAACTAACATACGAGTTTCCAAACTAGATAAATAAATCTATATCTCCTAAGCTATTTCATAAGCTTGGAAATTCTAGGGAACTAAAATCCGGTTTCACAGACTCTTACTCCTTGGTAGGAAAACTGAGAACTATGAAGTATAAGATTAAAACAACCAAGATCACCTGAGAAAGGCGCCCAGCATCTAGAGCTTGACGAAATCTAGATTGCAAAGCTTCTGCTACAGCATTTACTTCCTTTTCAGGAACAGCAAAACACACTGAATGCTCACTACTAGCCTACATAAATACAAACACTAAGTTGCACTGCTATTTAGGAATCCAGGAAAATTAAGATTAGAGGACTCAAAACCTGGGATATCATAATGACGTTAGCTCCCACATCTTTTACAGCTCCAAAAATAGCGCTAGCTGTACCAGGAACACCAGCCATTCCAGTTCTGCCAAGAGAAACAAAATATTGAAAATTCTACACCAACTAATTGATATAAGAACAAATAATCAAACAATAGCTCACCCTTCAACATTTACAAGAGCCAAATTGTCTATTGTTGCAAAACCTTTTACAGGGGATGCCAATTTCTGGGTATCTTCATTGTCATCAGTAGCAGAACTACAGATCATTGTTCCAGGTGCAGAGAGGTTGAAGATGTTCCTTATCACAATTGGAATGTCATACCTCATCACAGGTATAATTGTCCGTGGATGTAGAACGTTGGCCCCAAAGTATGACTAAATATTCACATGAATTCCACATTAGGGACAAAAAGAAGCAACATTGACCAGTATAAGAAGTGTCATGAAGTTCACCATTTCCCAGGCTTCTTGATAAGACAATGTCCTCAGTATCACAGCTTCACTAACTGCAAAAAAAAAGGAAGGTTAGGGAAAAAAATATTTCTTAGAACAACACTAAACACTTAATTAATTTCCTCTCAGAATTTCAATGAGAGAAATCCCTAGAATTAGAGTGACTTTGTAAGAAAAGCATACAGAAGAAGCAGATCTTTTCACGGAAAAGTTCCACACACCCAGTAAATCCAAGCACAAACCTTTTCTGGGGTCTGCACTATAGACTCCATCAACATCAGTCCAGATAGTAACCTGTCTAGCTTTTAGCAAAGCACCCATTATAGCTGCAGAGAAGTCACTTCCATCCCGCTTCAAAGTTGTGGGGATATTCTTAGGTGTACTAGCTATGAAGCCAGTAGCAATCACTATCTTGGATGGATTTCTTGAAAACCATTCTTCAAGTCTTCTTTCAGATTCCACAAAATCAGGATCAACTTGATTAGAACTGGTAGGATTTACAATGAGCACTTCCCTGGTATCCATCCATTTGCAATCTAGTCCACTCTGCAGAAGAATGAAACTTTAGATATCTGGCACAAGTTGCAATTACGAGGCACTTGTAATGATATTGAGCAAAAATTGAAATTAGACCTTTTTCACAACATATGACAACATCTGTGCAGACCATAACTCTCCGTGTCCAACCACAAAATCAGTGAAAGACTCTGTTGCATGACCAGCTGCAATAAGTCAAGGAACTACGTTAGGAAGTGACATAAACCAAATCTGATGAGTAAAATTGGCCAACACCTCAATAGTCAGCTGCATGGAATGAGAGAGAGAGAGTATGTTGACCTATGTATATAGCCCGAAGCATGGCCTTGAGGTTATTAATGTCATGATGTAACCGGGACAAAAAGGTAGCAAGCTCATCACCGTCTAGAAGATCCATAGCTGTTAATCTGTGCTTTTCGAAAACAGCATCAGCAGCAGATATGTAGGAATCATCCCGGGATTGTGCCTTGTTAATTAGGTCATACATCATGTCTGTCACCTTCGACATTGCTGACACAACCACCAGCTTACCTTCAGAGCCATTATCAACGATTATTTTGGCTACATTCTTGATTCTGTCGGAGCTTCCGACACAAGTGCCACCAAATTTGTGCACCGACCACAAGTCACCTTTCGGTAGTGAAACATTTTCCTTGTACTCATCAAGTAAAACAGCTAAAAGAAAACACAAGTAATCCATATAAATTAAGACAGTGACAAAGGAGGTAGAATAATGAAAACAGATACCAGATTGAGCAGATAATGAACCTTTAACGGATGAATTGACATGAGTTTGCAAAGACCACTTCTTTCCGTACCTAGAAACGAAGCCCGTTCTGATGCAAAGCCAAGGGAACTTCTTTAACACAATTAAGCAAAGCAGACAATAAAAGGTTTTATTATAGACAACTATAATGGATAAGAGACGAAGAAGACATAAAGCACGAGATGATGAGCTCTAATTCAAGATTATAAGAAGAAGACATTGAGTTTTTCTCTGCAGAGGAGGCCCTGATTCTAGAAATCTCAAACTATCAAGTATAGCACATCTGAGAATTATTAAAGTTCGCAACTTTTTTAATATCAGAAACTTAAGCCACTAAAAGTTTCGCTCTTTCCTTCCCCATTTCTCAAAAGCGGCTAATAATCTGCAATGACCCACGTAAGGAAATGATTATGAATGGTGGTAAAAAGCCAACATTTACGGAACAATCCATTACAAAAAGAGAGCTTTGAAAGAATCTTCAAATCAGTGTAAATTTGAGGTGAATTAGTTAACCATCTCTGTCATTCCATCGCATTCACAAAATGACAACAAATGCATCAATTCACTCTGTGAACAGAAGACAAAAACAAACTCAACAAGTCTGAAACTTTAACAAACAAAGCATTAAAAAAAAAACCTGTAAAAGGGGGAGCGGGAAATGAGAGATACAAATGGAGAATGAGATGGAAAGATCTTATGGTTATGCTCCTGAGAACACAAGATGGAGGAAGGAGGAGGATGACAATATCTAGAAATGGAGGAAGAGAACGCCATCGGCCAACTAACTCAGCTGAGACACACAGAGAGCAGTACAAGTAGAGCAGCACCAAACTACACTAATTATAGAATCAAGCAAATTGAGTCTGAGTGGCCATTTGGATTCCCATTATGCTTGAGGTTTCTTTTTTCTTTTTTCCTTTTCAGCTTCTTTTCTGGTGAGTGAAACCGTGAAAGCCCACAATTCTTGTCTGCTCTGTTTTTATTCTCTTTATTTAATATTCCCTTTCTTGAATTATCAAGGCTGAAAATTTGGTTACTTTTTGTTAAATAAAATTTAAATTAATTGAATTTAAAATAATTTTATTTAAAAAATAAAGTTAAATAATATTATTTTAATTTTTATTTAAAAAATAAATTATTGTATATAAATGAATCTAAATTTAAAAGATAGCAAAAAAAGATTTGAAGATTATTTTTAATTTTTAATGTTAATAAATTCAAATGATCACTATTTAACTTATTTATAATCTATCCAATATTACTTAAATTTGAAAATAATATATCTACTAGTTAGAATAAGACTGTATAATACTAACCTGTCAGCAGAATTTCTAATAGATGTTATTATTATTAGTCAATATTATTTAAATAGTAATAAATAATCACTTGTCCTAATATATTGAGGATTATATTGAATAATTACAAACATAATCTTTATTTAAATATCATATTAATAAATTAATTGATTATTTAAATATAGTTATAATTATTAAAAGCAAAATAAAGATAAAGAGACTAATTCAATGTAGAAATCCTCACTAATAAATACCAATTAATAACTATAATATGTTGTGTGCCTATATGAGTGGTTCAATGTGAACTTGGAAATTTGATTTTATAATTTTAATAATTTAGAGGACTGCTATATCAATAATATAAATACACTAACAACAACACTAATTAATATGTAAGTGATATATCTTAGCAAATAATTGTTATTAAAAGTTTTTTTGCTCTTCATAAATACAAAATAGAAATGTCATACAATACAAACACGGCATTGGGAATCAATAATTACAAACGACAGAGGCTGTACACGTTACTTGTGACTCGCGTGTCCTTCTAAGTTCTGAAGCGTTGGGATATTTATTTTAAATTAGCACGTGGCTTTTTAATGCAAATTGCCGCATGATTCGGATTTCGGAATCTAAAATTTTAAAAAAAATAACGTTGTTTTCGAATAAAATTATAACCTAAACTTTGAGCTATCTCAGGGCTATCGCTTAGGTTGTTTGTTCCACATTCGATTGAACTTCGGACCCGATTCGGTGCATTGCCTAGTCCACATGCCTTTCTCATACTGTCTTTCTTGCCTGCTTTTTTCTTATTAAAAATTATATTAGATATATTAGTTTAATCCGACTAATTCTAAATTTTTAAGATTGCTCTTTAAGGGTTTTAAAGGAAGTAAATCTAAACTCTAAGATTTATCAGGTTTCTATGTAGCTTATATACTTTTACATATAAAGAATTAAATCATTAATTGATCAACTGCTGATTGATCACTGACCTTGTTCAATATCAAGTTTTCAGCAGATTTCTTAATAGCTTCAACTCTCATATTATTACTAGAAACAAGGCGTTCGTAATTGATCTAATTAAAAAACTTTGCCTAAGAGGCTAGAGAATCATCAACAAAAAAAAATTTATTTTTCCTCCTTTTACGTGACTCGAACTCAAGACCTCCCATAAAACATAACTTTAAGTAAAAATTTTACATCATTTAAATCGTTCCTCATTATCTTCTTGCTTGCTTTTACCTTTACGCGGCTACTTGGGCATGGACTTTGAGATTGAGGTCATTATTGGATCAACCACACTTACATCTAATCTCACTTTTAGTTTTATTCTAAATTAAAATTTAATATATCAATTTAAAGGATTGAAATTTTTTCAAAAAATACGTTTTAAAATTTCTTTTAAAAAACTATTTTTCTTACAGTTCGGTAAAACATAAAGGCAGAACTATAAACATCATAAATATCGAAAGTGGACTAATTAAATTTATTTATATGACAATTTAACTCAACTCTTAAACTTGAATATAGTAATTAAATTTGAGTATAATTTATTACAATCATTTTAAATTATTAATTTAAGTTAATATTTAATTTATTCTAGTTATATTTTAAAGTTGTATTAAATTATCATATTAGTAATATTTTATTAATTCATGTTTGTACGTTCATTGTTATTTTTTAGAGATTTTTGTAAAAAATTTGAAAATTAAAAATATTTTCAAAATTTTTTAAAATTAGAAAGTTATCTAATTTTTCTTATACTATATAAGAGGTTTTATCTCAATTTTAGCCTATGTTTGGTTGGACTTATACTAGTAGAGTTTTTTTTCTGTAAATATTTTTTGATAATAACTTTTCTAAGAAACTAGTTGATTATTTGACTATCATTTAAAAAAGAGTTTTTTCAAAAGAGTTTCATGCAGTAGACTGTTTGACAAAATAAAAATTAAAAACACTTTTAATCTTAACTATATTTTATTTTGTAATAAAAATTATTTATGCATATAAATATTATTTAAAGTGTATTAAGCAATATGCAAATTACAATATATTAATTATTATATAATTTTAAACTATATGAAACATAAATAAAAATGTATCTAACCAAATCTTTTATATGAATTATAACATAAGTAAAACTAATATAAAAATAAATATTAAAACATATAAAAAAGTCAAATAATATTATATAACTCCCAAAATAAACGTGAAGATGGGTTTGTGGGTATTGTGAGAATTATTTATAAAACATACGGGCAAAAGGAACTAAAAATAGACTCATTAATTAATATGAAAAATCTACCTAAAAAATCCATTTGAGAAGCATATTTGAAAAGGTCCAAATTTGAGCTTCTTAAAAAGTTGTATTTTAACTGTCAAAAAAATCATATCTATTAAAGAAGTATTTTTATTTTACATTTAAATACTCATTTTTTTAAAGACTTTTATGGTAAAAAAAAGTACTTGTTGACCTTTCAAAAATCTATCTAAATAGACACTTAGCACCTGTTTGGTTCAGCTTTTGGAAGCTTCAAAAGCACTTTTTTCTACCACAAAAGTTATTTTAAGAAAAAAGTGAGTGTTTTGTTGTAAACTTCAAAAGCACTTTTGAAGTAAAAATAACTTTTTTAAAAGGTCAAATACAGCCTTTTCGGGAAGCTAATTGTGCGTCACTTACGTAAAGAAATAAATATTTTCAGGTACTAAAACGTCTGTTCTGTTTCTTCTGTTCAGTCACCACGCTTCTGCTCAATCACTCTCAACACATCTTCTCAAAGGTTAGTTCTTCGAATGTTATTTCTTCTTTATATTTTTTGCCTGAAATTTAGGTGTAACACCCCACTCCCGAGTGACCCGAATCTGATATCATTGGTGATATCCGAGTCCATGCCCCCGAGGGTGACGTACTACATCAGTCAGTGAAAACTCAGTATAATAGTTTTTTTTTTTAAAAACGTTCACTAACGCGGCATAAACAGTAAGTAGCTTGAGCCCATGTTCATAATTAACCATTTTCAGTTATTACAGTCAGCCAATAATAATTTACAATCAGTCAATGTATAAAAACAATAAAACTACAGTGGGCTCATTATACATACAAAGCATTGTTGTACAATGATTGCGGAAAACAATTCGATAAAACACTAATGCAGACGCGAACTGATCCCGACCTCTATCCTTCACTTGCCTACAGTAGACATACTCCCGTGTCAAACGG
>JANZLX010000211.1:5275106-5289622 GCA_025531955.1 Erythroxylum orinocense | reverse complement strand
ATCCAATGGTTCAAGAATCAAGTCATTTGGAGGTCTAGTGAAGAAGTTATGGTCAAAAGAAGCAACCATGTTTATGACCTCAATCAAAAAGAACCTATTTTGGCGCAATTTTCATAACTTTCACAAACAATGTCGAATTGATCTTGTTTTTGAACTATTGGAAAGAGAACTTCAAGATCTACAATTTTCATGAAGATCTCGAAGACCAATTCCATCTCCTAACTTTTGTATCGTCTCACTTTTGTTTCATCTTACTTTGCTTCATCTTACTTTCACTTTGTCTTACTTTTGTATCATCTTACTTTCACTTCATCTTACTTTCACTTCATCTTACTTTTGTATCGTCTTGCTTTCACTTCGTCTTAGAAATTCATCTTAGAACTTCGTCTTAGAAATTTGTGCACTCTCCAGAATATCTCCACTTATAAAGATCATAACTTCCAATTTCGATGTCCAAAATTTTCATACTATATGCCGTTGGAAAGATAAAAAGAAGGATCTACAACTTTCCAGAAGGCAACTTTGCCAAAATCTATTTATATCAATCCCAAATTTGCCCCTAAAGTCCGAAAATGAATTTTTCATTCATACACTAACGTACTATACCTGATTCTTAACTTCGTAACAACTTTTGAGATTTTTAGAAACAGAATTAAAATTTGATGTCTTCATAAGAAATGTAGCCATACATTGCTAATGTAGCCATACGTTGCTAGTTTAACCCAAATCAAGAATCATCTCATTTGGATAACTAGAGAAAAAGTTATGGCTAACAGATCGAAGCACACTCAGTGAACATTTTCCAAATTACTACCAATTTTGTTTCTAAATCTTTACTTATCACAACTCATACCAAGATCACTCTTCTACTCCTCATTTTTCATAAAATCACATTTAATATCAATTATATCCGGACGTTGTCAATGAATGCATATACCACTTTTTTGTGTGCAAACATTCAATATTTATATACATATATGCTAACATTATGCATGAGCAAAAAAATGCATTTTATTAATCTCTCTTTGAGCTCCCATGTACTGAAATTTTGGGTCCTCACTTTTAATATAGAGACGGGACGTTACATTGTATGCCCCATCTCCATTATTTAGTTCATCTGGTTGCCTAAATCTGCCATGACTCCAAGTTCTAATATCAAGATGTTGTAAGCCTTAGATTAAGATCTAGATAGGGAACAATTTTGCTTTAAGTGTCTACGAGAACTCGTATTAAAAAAGAGTGGGTAGAACTCACCACCAAGGGGACTACTTGCTTTGGAGTTCAAAGGAAAAAAGAGTTACCTATCTCAAACTAATAAACGTTCTTGCTTGCCTTCTTTCAATACGTTAAGCTATTTAAATAACGAAGATAGATTACTATTTGTAAGTAGTACAAAATAATAGGAATTTCAATCCTCGACTAAAAATAAAAGACATAATCATAATAAAACTTTAAAATACTTTGTTTATGCATTATAATTAGCTGATATTATCTTCGTTATCACATTAAATCTTAATTGCAATCAAGACTTTTATCATTCTTGCCTTGGTTCTATTTTATCTTATCATCCTTTCTTTTTCGGCTTGATCTCCCTCGATTCTACCAGCCCAAAATGTTTTTTTGTGATACCAACTTTTCCCACTCATCAAATCATTTCATTGCATCAAGCACTAAACCCAAACAAATGAAGCCTTCAAAAGTAGTTGGTCTTATACAATAACCAACCCCAGCAGATAACTAAAAAGGGAAGGGAAGTGCATGAAAAAATAAATGCATTAGTTATTCTGAAGCGACTAGTTTTACATTTCTTCCGCAAGCAGCTATAACAACCACTTTTGCCGATCATCTTCCCAAAACAACATAGATCATTTCCAAAATCTTTTAAAGCAGCAGACTCTATATTCTAACATCTGAAGCTCAATGCAAATGCAAGATTGGGGAACCTCTAGCCAGCATCAACTAAAAAATCTCTTTTCTTAACTATGAGAAAGCTGTAACTACTTGAGGTAGGCAGATGAAACCCAAAGTAGTAGGTATGTTATCAATGAAGTGGTCACTTCAAAACTTCTTGGCCCTTTAACAAATGGCAATGGCGGAATTATTGATACCATCAAAAAGGTCACAAACAGCCACGAGAAAATAAAAGCTGCAACACTGCATCATACAAGCTAAAAAGTTTAGTTCCAGAATACAAAAAGGCAAAGAAGATAGAAGAATGCTTTTAATAGAGCCTGAACCAATCTGGAAGACCAAATCAGAATACTACAAGTAGCCATGAAAGCATAACCTAATGACAAAAAGAAAACAGTTTCAAGGCAAAGCAAACATCTGGCAAGATTGAGCTGCTACATACCTGTAAAGGAAAGCTCGGAGCCTGCTTTTTAGTCGATCATGTATAAAATAGATGGTAGTCAACAAGGAAATGGCCACTTGAAGGGTAGGACCCTCTTCCGTTGGAAAGAGAAGGGTAAGAGCGCCAAGTACCAGAAATGCGATTGACGTTTTTAAAATGACAATTGAGGAGGGCGTTGGGAACCTGCTCACAATAACCTGGACAAAACGAGATTGCTGCACTTCCCGAACTTTTTTCTTGATGTCAATTTTTGGATTCCTCCTCTCATAAAACTTATGCATGATTATTTTATCATGGGCTGCCTCAATTGCATCCACACTTGGCTTATGCTCACTATATTGTTGAACAAGGAAGTTCCGTGCTGCTTGAATTTCATCTTCAGAAGCTTCCTTGCTTATTCCAAGCCGCTTATAGGGGTCCCTCACATGGATTCTAGGAAAAACAACTGAACTTGGAGAAACATGTATAAGAAAGATTCAAAGATTAATGAAGCTAGTTTTTGACAATTTTTTCAAGTGAAGCATCTCAACAAACAAGGGACACAAACTCAGGCTGATCAGAAATTCAACGGAAAAGAGGATGGCCTTGCCATTATTATTATTTGGATACCAGCAACTTATGCATAAGCAGCCAAGATTTCCAAATTCTAGATTTTTTGAAAATGAAAGTAGCACTAATATGCCAAGTGTCAATGCACTTTTATTAACAGGGTAACCTGCAGCCACTACCCTATAGGTGCACAATGGATAAACCCTCAAGTGTATTTAATTGCTGCAGACCACATGTTCTGATAAATCACTTGGCAAACCAAAGAGTCAAAGTCAAGTGACGAGCTCGGACTAAATAATTGTTAATGTAGTACAACCCACAAACCACATGTTCCGGTAAATGACTTGGCAAACCAAAGAGTCAAAGTCATGTGAAGAGCTCGGACTAAATGATTGTTAACATAGTACGACCCACACCTCCTAGCATTTAGAGATCTTGCGGAGTCTTGGGGACTTGAACGTGACCTCCATACTTGGAGGATTTAAGGAGACTCCATGAACCAATTGGATCACCCCCGAAGGTGCGTCAATGCATATTATACAATTGGTAGATATTAAGTGCACACTTTTGTGGGTCAGTGAAGATTCCATTGCCCCACTTAGTGAATACTATATTACTCCCAACAGAAGCAGCTCAAATCTTCTTGATGCAAATGACACTTTCTAGGCTGAAATTTCCTAATAAAAAATCTCATGATTGTAATATACATATCAGGAATCTCAAAAATCAAAGAATTGCTTCAAATCAAACCAAATATAGATGAACAATAGTCATAAACATTCCATCTTGCCTCATAAACAAATTGAAAAATATCAATACCTTCATGTATCCTTTATCCCTCAGACAGATAAACTATAATCAACAACAAAGTCATATCATATACAAAAGAGTTCCCACTTTGCTATATAGGTATATACTATATGCAGAAAATTGTACAGAATAAATTATTAATTTGAAAATTCTTTTCTGAATACCTCCCCTGGTCTTTAACCCCTCCCCACCTCCCAACAAACACACTCACAAACAAACAGAAAAATGTTCATAGTAAATAGTAGTCTGCTAACTCATCAACAAAACGAGGTGATTACCTTGGTTAGTATTTTTCATATCTCCACTATAGGGCGCATCCATTGCACACTTGACCAAGTATAACTGTTTTGTGTTACAGCTTTGCACAGAACCAGTCCAATAACTAAGCATGTGACAGCAAAATGAAAAAAACAATCACTTTGTGTATGACCCAAAACAAAGTTTAGCATCTTAAAGGAGAAGTACCTATTAATGTATCTTAAATCAATCTTGCTTTTCTGTTTTCCACCATCAAGGAAAGCTGGGACCTGCCTGCCACGTGGCTTTAGGCCATGCAAAGGTGTCCGGAGATAGCCCCGTGAGGGACAACCAGTAATTCCAGACATATTATCTGAAACTGCCAAGTCAAAAGCCATGGTTGAAGTAAGGCAACACAAACTAAAGGAGGATATAACAAACAGAATCAGCCATCTTTCTTTTCCTTTTCTTTTTTAAAACGATCTGTGCTACAATCATGCTCTACTTTTGGAAAGAAATGAAAGCCTTATCAATAATACAGCACTATGGAATCGCAAGCCATTGAGTTATTCGCAAGAACACAAACTTTTCCAATAACTAGCTTACTTTTGGTGTGTATCCGAAAATATAAGCATCTATACGCTATCATAAAGCTACTTGTCCCTTTATTTATGTTCTCAACATCGCACAGTAACGTGAACAAAACCATAATTACACCTTTAGAGAAAAAAAAATCTCATATTTAACTTAACTCACACACACATAGAAACTAGTAATTCCATTAAACTAAAAGATACAGACTGAACAACGCCAATATAAAATACTTGAGCTGAATTGTGATACTACCCGCATCATCAACTCAAATTGCATAAAAACCAGAAGAGAAGAAAGCAATGAACTTGCAGGAACTTTGAGATGGCAAAAAATTACAAGCGAAAACTACCCAACACTAAACTCAAGGGAACTGAAGCTAGTAACTTTACCTGGTGGCAGAAGAGATTAGAAGCAGACAGTATGATCAGATCCACTAGTCTTAGTTTCGTCAGCTAAAGGGGTTTGGACGTTAAAGGAAATAGCTCTAAGACGCCTGCTGTGGCTTTGATACAACGAGGAAGAGAAGTTGGGGCTACTGTTGAAAGATGACATTAGGTTCTAGGTGGGACCTTCTAAGCGCTCGTCTTGATAGCGATTTAACGACGATGTCGTTTTAGTAGTATTTGAAATTGAAAATGCATTTTCCGTTGCCGGGACTTGAACCCGGGTCTCTCGGGTGAGAGCCGAGTATCCTAACCAACTAGACTACAACGGATCCTACAAGGGTAGCATAGTTAAAAATGTTCCTAGAAACAATAATAGGTATCCCAGCAACAGAGGCTACAACTAGTACAGGGATAATAGAGCAGCCAGTTTTGAAAATTGAAGCTCTTATGTAGCATCCCCGTCATGACCATGATTCGTCCCCAAGGACCACACAACTTCAGATCAATTGTCTGTGCCAGTACCTTGTTCAATTCCCTATCCGTTTAAACTAATGACACCATTTTCTACCACACGTGACATTCCCAAGTACTGGGAACTCCATCGTCGCTTTTAAAGCATCTGTGTTCTCATGAAATGTTTGAACCTGTATTATTTCCTGATAGGCTTGTTTCCCATGGTTTCACTGATAACCACTTTTTAGCAAAAGTAAACCGCTTTGGAAAATCAGAACTTGGTTTCATCGTGTGCAAAGTGTAAATCATTTTAATTTTAAATATAAATTATAAAAAAATTTAAAATTTATTCAATTTTATAATATTAATTTAAACATTTAAAAATTGTGATAAATTAGACATAGGGGGTATTTGAATATCAGCTGATCAGTCAAAATTAGTTGTTTGACTTAGTCAAACAGCTAATAGATGTGTTTGGTTAATTAGTTGGTTGGGTTGAATCAGCCAACCCAACCAGCCAAAACCAATCAGCTACGGAGACTAGCGTTTGGGATAATCCCAAACTCAAAAAGTCATGTTTGCCCCAAACGTCTTCGATCGTCTATCTCGTTTCCTCCCATGGTCTCGCGTATTCGGGTCGGATTTTAGCTACCAGAGAAGGACTTCTTGTGAGTTCTGGTCCAATTCGGGCAGTGATAGGTCTGAAGAGCGGAAGTTTAGTGAGGTTGATGCGATTAAAGAATTGGGTTTTTCGGGTTATGCAAAAACTGAGTTGGACGTTGAAGGGATCAGTGAAATTAGGGGTAATAAGGGTGAAAAAGAGAAAATTGAATCTTTTGAAAACAAAATTAGCAGTATGGAAGAGAAAAGTGAATTGGGTTTTGAAGATAATATGAAAAGTCAAGTGGGTTTTGAAGGAGTTGAAGAAACTAAAAGTGAAGGTATGGGCTTGGCTGAGTTTCGGACCAATTCAGGTGGTGATGGTGTGGTTCTTGATGATGTTGGGAAGGCGAGGGAGCGTGCGGTTTCAGATGAGTTGGATGGTGGAAATTTGTCGGCGGAGGGCAGTTCGAGTGTTGTTGCTGTTGGTGAGAAGCAGCAGCCAGGTGGTAAGGTGGAGAAGAGGAAGGTGGCTTGGTGGAAGGTGCCATTTGAAGTGTTGAAATTCTGCGTTTTCAGAGTCAATCCTATTTGGACTTTCTCTATGGCAGCAGCTGTAATGGGATTTGTTATATTGGGACGGAAATTGTACAAGATGAAGCACAAGACTCGAACATTGCAGCTTAAGGTTGCTGTGGATGATAAGGTCAGTTATTACAAGAATGTGTATTTTGAAGTCCGATAGCATGATTTTGAAAAACTGAGAGTTTGACCTCATTTTCATGATATTACCTTGGGTTTAACTTTAGATTTCTTACTACTATTATTTGATAGCACCGGCATTGCACGTAAGGTTTGCTGCGTTGTGTTATATGATTACTCCTCTCCTTTTCCAATTTCTTCTTTTTCTAGAAACTTACCTAATCGTATATCATTTACTAGTTCTCTAAACTCATCACAGCCTTCTAAACTCATCACAGCCTTCCTTATTCGTTTTAATCTTCATATTGACCTGAATTTTTTGTTGAACTCCCTTTAAAAGGACGTTTAATGTGAAAATATCTCGTTATAATTCATACTTTAGTCTGTCAGTCTGAAATGATGGCTCTCTGCATGTTAATAGCTGTTTCTTCTGCATTTGACAAGTTCTCTGAGGAATTATTGGTCTTAGCTTGAAATTGCTGGAATAACTCCTTTAAGATTCATCAGGGCATCGGGATTGTAATTGAATTAAAGTTGGTATGTAAACATGGCGAAAATAGAAAAAGGTTAAGTTCATCTCTGAACAGTGATGCTTGAATAGCATATTATGCACGAATCTCTGCAGCAAGAGAAATCAATTACTCCGAGCCATAGAATAGAGATGAATTCTAATTCTATTTTAATTTACAAAACACTAGCAATATGGAGTGGTGATTTGCATTAGTGGAGAAGCCGTAACCTTACATGGGCCATTGAGTCCAGTTTCTTCTCTAATCTGTATCTTTTCTCTTTCTCCTGTGTAACCTATGATTTTTTGCTTCCTATTTGAAGAAATTTTATTACCTGGCTCCTTAAGCATGACTCTTCTGTCTTTCTGTGGCCTTTGGAAGATCGAGGTTGCTAGTTTTCTTAGGACCAGAACACTAGATAAATCAAAATAAGTTTTGTCTGATTGAAATTTCTTGTATCACCCTATACTTTTAATACGTGCAACAAAAGTAGTAGTGAGATTTATGTTAACTTAGAAACAAACAGATGATGAGATCATGCAGCATAAATCTAGTCACCGTGATTTCACAATATTGACGTTAGAATCTGATCTTTTTCTGCAGAAGGTGTCTCAGGTCATGAGTCGGGCTGCACGTTTTAATGAAGCATTTTCAGTGGTCAGACGAGTTCCCATTGTACGACCTCTGTTGCCAGCAGCCAGTGTGAATCCATGGCCAGTGGTGAGCTTGAGATGAGGTATCTGATTGAACTAAGTAGAATGGGCAGGTATTGTGTGATTATGTATCTGCTGTGAATGTAGCAGTCCAGTCGTTTCCAATCTGATTGAACTAAGTAGAATGGGCAGGTATTGTGTGATTATGTATCTGCTGTGAATGTAGCAGTCCAATCGTTTCCAAATATTTTCTGTATAACAAGCAGCTTGTTTAGCTTTGTATAAACTCTTGAACGTTTGGTTCTGTTATCTTTGTTTATTACACTATATATTAAATATATCTGAAGCCTTCTTATTCTTCCTGTGATTCACTTAGTTTTCATTCCATCTCTAGACCATTCAGGATAGTAATTAAGCATTACAATTTGTAAGCTACAAATACCAAGTTTTATCATAATAATCAAGTTAAATCTGCTGTGATAGCCTCCAAATGCTATGTTTGAAATACGCGGATTGTTGAAGAGCAGTCAACTAGATGATCAAAATCTATAACGTGAGAAACATGGTTTCCTTAGAATAGCTTTGATATTGTGAGGGTATGTTGATTATTTGGCGATCGGAAATGAAATGAGAATGACCGAGACAGTAGTTGAACCACCGGATACATTGAATTGACACGTTTAAGTTGAGGCAAATCAAGATTATCCATATTGATTTGCCCTGTGCTTCACATAGACTTAACATACCATGAAGTGTTACGCTTGCCACAAAAAAGATCAAAAACAAAAAGCTAGACGGTGTCATCCACTGGAGTCCAGCGTATTGGTTGAGCACGTTTAATTCCTATTCTCCAATGACCATATTGGCCTCGATTGTTGACTATCAACTAAAAATATTGAACCTAATCAGCTGGTTGATTTTATAAAAAATTTATTTGGTTATTAATTAATTGAGTTGGTTGATTTAATTCAACCAGCTAATTTTGAAGAAGTTCTTATATAGGAACGTTTTAACGTAATCAGCTAATAGTTTTAATTTTAACGTCGACTTTGCTCTCTTGAGCCTTTTCTGTCTCATTTATCGTTTTTTTACCGATCAGCTTTATTATCATCATCATCATCATTATTATTAAATTCTTTATTATTAAATTTCGTATTATTATTATTAATTGTATTATATTTATTATTATTATTAAATTCCTTATTATTATTAATTTTCTTGTTATTATTATATTATTCCTTATTCTTATTAATTTTATTATTCTTATTATTATTAATTATTATTTTTATTAATTTTCTACTTACTATTATTCTTATTTTTATTAAATTTATTTATTTTTATTATTAACTATATTTGTTTTTATTATTAAATTGCTTATTATGATTAAATTTCTTCTTCTTCTTATTATTAAATTTATTATTCTTCTTATTATTAATTTTTTACTTGCTGTTAAAAAATATTATTATTTTATTAATTATATTTTTTATTATTATCAAATGTCTTATTATCATTAATTTTACTAATTATATTTATACTAAACTGACTTGAAGACACCATGGAAAGCATCTCTATTCTCTTGTTAAATTTACAACTTTCACTTCCTTTAAAATGTAAAGAGTTGATAGTAGTCACAGGTAACTTAATAAGTCACTCCGTAACTAGCTACACGGGTTAGTCACCCCCGTGACATACGTTGATAGTGTCGTCCCGTGCAATAAAATTTGGAAGTAACTGCATGAAATTATTATTGTTGTCGTTGTTATTATTGTTATTATTATTATTATATGTTTTATATTTTTTATTAAAGTTATAAACTTAATTTTATAGAATTAAATATCTAAATTCTTATAAGAATATTCAATGAAATACTAAAATATAATATTCATATCTTTAATTTTTTTAAAGTCATGTCCTCATAAATCATTTTACACATAAATAACTAATACTAAATAGCTAATTTCACCAAACATCTTTAACAAATAACTAATACAATTTGCTGGTTAAATCAGTTGATAAAATCAGCTATCAACTAATAGCTAAATGTAATAAGCTAATTGTCAAGATAATAAAAAAATTTCATAAATTATTTTTCTTTTACACAGTACAACCATAAATAATTAATATAATAGAAGATATCAAACACTCCGTGATTTCATCAATTTCACTTAAAGAACTTAAAATTAATCAATTTTTTAATTTTTATTTACCACTTAAATTTTATAAATAATAAATAATTAATTTTTGTTATTAATAAATAAATATATAATTTTTTGATAGTTTATTGATACGTTCTATTTACATATAATTAATTTTATCAAAGTACAAGTAAATGATTAATTTATAATGATTTATAATTATGTAATATTCAATTTTATTCATAAACATTTACTTTATATATTTGTGGAGATATGTATTTACCAAAAATTTGTTGATGGTAATAATTATCTGGTACTAATATTGAATCTAATAAACTCATGAAACGTGGAAAAATACTTAATAATTATAATATGTGTAATGGGCCGTTGTAACAAGAAAAATGAATTAAAATTAGTATTTAGTTTAGTATAACGACAGTACATGAAAATCGTTATCATTGACTTCAACATGCTAAATAATAGGAAAAAATAATTAATATTAACCCTAGATATAAAGATAATCAATAAGTAATAAATAATTATCAATTAGTAAAAAAATAATCAATTTTTATTATTTAATAATATGAATTATAATATAATAAAGTATAAATTTATCATTTTATTTTATTGATATTATTATAATTAGTAATTATCTTATTTATTAAACTATTATATAAGAAAATATCTTTTTAATGAAAGACCTCATTTTATTACAATGTTAAATTTTAATTATAAATTAATGAATACTTAACATTACATATTTTGTTTATATTTTTAATATAAATAGTGAGATGTAATATGATAAATTAATAAACTAACAAGAATTGTACAATTTATGTATTAAAAAAATAAGTTGATGGTTATTTATAAGAATGTAAAATATAAACTATCTTATTCATGACTATAATAAAAAAAAATATATAGTAAAATACTTAATTTATCATCATATTAAATTAATAAATATATCATAAAATATTTAATATATACTAAAATTAATTTTTTAATAAAATAAATTAATATTAATTATTAATATATTTTGAATATAAATAATTATATCTAATTACGATAAATTAATACAATAAAATAACAAATATTACAATATGGACCTAACTATATAGCTATCATTTTGATAGTTTTTGTGACAATTATTATAATATGGAATTAACTATATAACTAATTAGAAGTAATGAAGGAGAATGAAGCCCTTTCCAATTTCATTAACTACCACAACTGAAAACCCTACATCGACAATAAAAACAAAAGAACTAATACTTGAATACTAAAACTGCAATTCCTGAAATTATTCAGTCTTGATCCTCTGGTGAAACTGGAAGCCTTAGAGCAAGAAGCAAAAACGATCCTACCGACTCACTAGCGCTCAAGAGCTCTTAATGTTCTTGATAATGGAGGCAGCCACAATAGAGATGTCGTGAACCATCACGTTCATGTCAGCAACTGGCGATTTCCCCGTAAAATCTTCCTCACACGTCATGGCCTCCGTGGCAGCGTCATACGATGCTTGTTCAGCGAACCTGTATCTTCCTGTCTGCAAAGCTTTAATGG
The DNA here is from genome assembly GCA_025531955.1 of Erythroxylum orinocense. Taxonomy (NCBI): domain Eukaryota; kingdom Viridiplantae; phylum Streptophyta; class Magnoliopsida; order Malpighiales; family Erythroxylaceae; genus Erythroxylum; species Erythroxylum orinocense. The sequence goes on along the minus strand of JANZLX010000211.1, from coordinate 5,278,078 downwards.
CTTGAGGGATATCTGCTCTTAGGATAGCATTGTAACGGTGACCACATGAGCCCAAGGCCTGCCTCACATTTGGTTCGAGGTGTCGTTCATTGAGCAACTTGTTGATCTGATTAAGTGTACGTGTGGCCTTGACTTCAATGGTGTAAACCATGATCGTTGCGAGGCCTTCCTCGTCAGTGTCGAAGCTATGAGGGTTTGAGAGTAGAGCCCTGACACAAAGGTTGTAGTAGGGTGTTTGCCTGCATGTACGGTCGATCAAGTTGCCACCTATAATGCTCGGAATAGCAGCGTTAACAGGGAAGATGAACAACAAAAATACTAGGAGATTCTTCATTTCCATGGGAATTTACGAGTGGGATTTTAAGATGGTGATGTTTCTGAGAGTACTGTGACAGTTTTTCAATATAGGACTGTCTCGCTTTCGACTTTGGGATGTGGAAGTGAGCTTGTTGAACTTTCACTGCCAACCTTGCTCCTTATATACACATGGATGGTACTAACACTATGTTGCTGAATACTGATTCAACTATCAATTTAGCACGAGAATATACACGTAATTGATTCAGAAAATATCAACCAAAAGAGAACATTATATTTCCGTACATACGACCAGCTCCAAGTTCATGCCTTCTTGCTCGCCTCAAGTCAAGGATCTTATAACGCTCTTAAACCAAAATTTCTATTTCATTTCTGCTTATATCGAATATAAGCATTAAAATGAAAAAAAACCAATGACACCATCTGTGGAAATAGAATTAATGGTGTAAACAATTTTGAGGAACAAAATTGCAAGCATTCTAAGCGTCCATTAATAGCATGCTAGTCTAAAGCCAAGTGGGTTATGTGTATGTAGAATGATAAAATAACACTTTTTTAACAGTTCGGGACAAGTTGTGTCATCAATTTAGATTTAGGATTGGAGATGGTATGCTTACTCTTTTCTGGCAGGATCCTTAGCACCCGCGTGATATTCTGAAGTCCTTGTCAACACCGAGGGAGATTAATGGCTCGGAGCTCTCGCTCACAAGACATGTTTCTGATGTGATCGTTAATGATACCTGCAGCTAAAGTGAAGTATCCATGGACCTTCTTAGACATCTGGCTTCTTCATCTTATTCCCCCAATAATTCCTTACCAGAGTATCTGAAATGGTTAGCTAGCCCTACCAAGCGTTATACCAATGCACTACAAGAAATTGTATCTATAGTGAAAGTAAAAGTTGTCACTAAAAGCAGTAATATTTTTCACTGTTATTAATCGTGTCCAATATTTGAAGTCGTCATCTCCCGTCACAAATACCTTCGTCACTAATGAAATAATGACAAATTTAAAAAACGGTTACAATTATGCAACACTTTTGTGACACAAATACTGACACTAAAACTTGTGAGATATGTGACAAAACTATATGGTCACAATAACTTTACATATTTATAACAAGTTTACTGTCATAAATAATATAAAATAGTGACAAATTAAGTCGTAACAATATATCATTTTATTGTGAAAAAATTGCCGACACTAAAACTTATCAAATGTGTGACAACACTATATGGTCACAACAACTGTACTTATTTATGACAAATTTCTTGACACAAATAATATAAAATAGTGACGAATAAAGTTGTAACAATACTTTATTATATTGTGACAAAAAAGTTGACTCTAAAACCTATGAAATGTGTGACAACACTATACGGTCATAACAACTTTACATATTTATGACAAATTTGTTGACACAAATAATATAAAATAGTGACAAATAAAGTTGTAATAGTACTTTATTTTATTGTTACAACATTATCACCGCTAAAATAATTATAAATAGTGACAAAATATGTCACTAATAATTTTTTTATCAATGTCCATTAGTTCTTGGTCACTAATATTATTAACAAAAAGTGTCAACATCATTTCATCACAAAAATGAAAATTGATTCTTACAAAAAGTAGACTTATAACTAACATGGTTAGTCTTTACGGATGGCTCGAAGCTCGATGATTCTGTGAATGAATATCCTAAAGTCAACTTAAAAACAAAAAAAGAAACAACTACAAATCAAAACCAATTAACTTTAGGCACGGCTGAATAGAATCGAGCTGAACTTTTTCTGTCATGCTTAATTTAGTTAAACATGAGTTTTATGCACGTATCGTTCAACATGCATTAAGAAGATTTCAAGCTCTTATCAATTGAAAGGTTCTAAAGGAAGTGAACCAACCAATACTTTACTGTAGATCAAGATCTTAAACCACCCTATGAAACTAAAACTCAAGCTTTAAATGAGCGGGACCATGTGAACGATAATTTGGTAGGTTGATATGATAGAATTTTATCATAATTGTGGACTAGCATAATATACATAATTGTGTACAAACCCCAATTAATTAGATGTCAATGATAATTCTCTCTTTAACGTATCATTGGGCCTGTGTTCATGGGCCTGCTATGATGGGTAGGCTTGGCCCATGTATTATAAAGCACAGGAGACCCTACTGCTAGCCAACCTTTAAATACAGTCGCCCCATTGAAAACTGTACGTGTGCTTTTGCTAATCAGGCTTGGAATAGCAGTAGTAAATCCTATGCGACTCGATCACATCGTTTCACAAAAAATTACAATGGATTCAATGTTTCCCCAATTTCCAGGTATTTATCTATCCAATTATTGAATATGGTATGTTGCAATTATAGGGTTGATTACTTGTGTTGATTAATTATGTGAAATTAATCTGTAATTTCACATGCAATTTTCTTTCATGATACACTCCAAGCGAAACCAGTTGTCACTAACACAAGTCTTGCTCTAATATATATAATAGAGTCATCACACTCTGATGATGGTGGTGAACAACAACAGCAAAAGTCCAAGAGAACGAAGCTCAGATCCGAAACATGGACATTGAAACACGAGATAAAGAGAAGTCCCTCAAACAAAAGCGTATAGATCAGGAACAAAAGAAAACCACAAC
>JANZLX010000211.1:5194652-5218434 GCA_025531955.1 Erythroxylum orinocense | reverse complement strand
ACATGTAACATTTGATGTAAAGACAGTGGTGTGTGTTTATTGTTATGGAATTGAATATACGAGGAACCAATATGTGCAATAGGGAGAGAGTTTCCATTACCTATTGTGAGATGATCATTACTAGCATAGTTTGAGCTAATGAAAAGGTTATTTAGGCCAGCAGTAACATGATTTGCGACTCCAGAGTTCATATACCAGGTAGAAGTACTAGGTTGTCCAGAATTGATGTTTGATTGATAAGTTAGGAAGGTTTGAGGTGAACCACTGTGTGTGGAATGCTGCCCATTGTTTTGAGTTTGAGATTGATTCTTCCATTGCTGATTGCCATTCTAGGATTGATCAAAGCGTTTGTAACAACAAAGAGCATCATAACCGGTTTTTGGCACAATTGACAGTAGAGACGATTTGCACCGTTCCATCAACCTCCTTTGCCTCGACTCCCTCTTCCTTTAGAGGTATGATGATTTCCTTGATTGCAGTTTTGTGTTTGATTTCTATAAAATGAGGCAAAATTTGTTGAAGGGGGGAAAACATTAATAGTTTGAGAGACTGCATTTAATTGCTCAAGTTTGGTTACATGCATTATGAGACTGTATTGCACCTCCCGTAGAGTTGATTTCTTCATTGTGTAGGTTAAAAGAACCACTACTGAATCATATTCATGCCCTAAATCATTTAAGGCACTAAGAATTAGTTCATGGTTAGGTACAACATGTCCTGCTACTAGAAGAGAGTCTCCAATAGTTTATATCTTCTGAATATAATCTGAAATGGTTTGAGAGCCTTTTTGAATGGTTGATAGTTACTATTGTAGCTGCAGAACACTAACCATTGATGTCTGTGCATATAAACTTTCCAATATTTTCCAGCATTTAAGAGAAGTTGAAGACTGATTTACCTGGCTAACCACATCCTCACCTATTCTGGAGAGTAACCAGCAGAGGAGTAATTGATTTGATTTGCTCCATAGGCGATAATCAGGGTTTGCAACAAGTTGAGGAGCTTTTGTGGAGGATGAGACAGTTTCTGTGATAAACTGTGGTGGTGGAGAAATTTCAGAAGAAATGTAGTCTTCTATTTCAAGAGCTCTAATGGCTACTATCACTTTTTCTCTCCAATTGATGAAGTTATTTCTATCTAACTTGATTGGTAGATTGAAGTTCATTGTTTTTGCTAAGGCTGGAAAGTCCAATAGAGTTGTGTTGCTAGACTGCCGAGTATGGGTAGAGGTAGATGATGATGATTCGTGAGCCATTTTGACGTTGGTCAATGATGGAGCTCTGATACCATGTAGAAAAGTAAAAAACAAAGAGAAGCAAAGATTTGTAATGTTTTCCTTTATTCTTTATTGCATTTGTTGTAAGAACAATATATACAAAGTTATGTATGATTCTAAACTATTCTTTACAATAGACTGTACAATATGAAAGGATTTGTTATCTGCAACTGGAATTATGTTAAGAATGAGATGCTCTAAGATGTAACGTATATTGTAGTGAGCTTGGATGTTGGTTTGTTGAATAGGCTTGAAGTCAAGTGTCTTGACCTATTACAAGATTCTATACATGGCTTTAGTATCGGAAGTGAATCCTTAATAGAAGTGATAATTGAACATGATAAACTTTGAAGCAATATTACTTCTAGAATATTTGTATTATAAAAAGAAAGAAGTTGGTACCTGGAGCAGTATAGCCAATTGTCCCTTTTATTCCTGTAGAGCTAGTTAGGCTTTGTGATAAGTCGTTGATGGCTGAGATGATCTTTGCTAGACCAAAATTGCTTACATGGGAAATCATGTCACTATCTAGAAGAACATTTCTAGACTTCAAATCACTATGAATTATTAAACTTTCACATTGGTCATGGAGATAATGTAAGGTAGATGATACAACAATTGCAATGTTTAGTCTTTGAAGAAGGTCAAAATGCCTTATTGTGTTTCTTCTATCAAGATTTTGATGCAACCAATTTTCCAAGCTCCCATTTTCTATGAACTAGTAGATTAGAGCCACAAATTCATTGCCCTTGTAATCTAGGCTAGAGCAATAATTTAGGATCTTCACAAGATTTCGGTGTTGAATGTTCCCCAAAGTTTTTCATTTAACACGAAAGCTCTTTGAAACTCTCACATTTTGAAAATCGAGGACTTTAATGGCTACTTGTCTTTGTCCATTTAAACAGAGCCAAAACCACCTTATCCTATTAAATTGCTTACAGAAAATCCACTAGTTGCTTGATGGAGATCTTTATATGAAACATGCAACAAATTTTCAATTGGCGTAGTTCCAGAAGGTAACTTCTTTTTAGATTTTCTCCTCCATAAATAAGATAAGACGATCAAGATCAAGAAGACGCTTACAACCTCACAAGGAATGATGATTGATAACTTGAAAGTGAGGGACTTCTTTGTTGTTTTGGTGGGACATCTTGGCAGAAGAAGTTTAGGAACACCACCACAAAGCTTTCTGTTTCCAATTAATGATATTGCAATTGCATTTGTAAAGATCCCTCTTGTTGGAACCTCTTCCTCGAGATCGTTGAATAAAAGGTTTAGATAAAGTAAAAATTGCAGGCTTTGTAGATTTTGTCGAATTTTGCCTGTAAGGTAGTTTCATGACAAGTCTAATGCTTGAAGACCTTTTAAGGAAGCCAAAGATGAAGGAATAGAACCTTGGAAGAAATTTGCTTGCATGTAAAGATTTTCCAAACTAAGGCATTATTCAATGCTTGTTGGAATTTCATCGGACAGGTTGTTTGCATAGATATCCAATGTGTTCAATTGCTTTGGATTTCCCACCTTTGTCGGTAGATTTCCAGTAAAGGAGTTCCATGACAAGTTGAGCACCCTACTTAAGGAAGGCAGCTTAGTATCTCCTTGGACATGTTTCCACAAAACTTATTTCCGGAAGTATCGAGTTCAACCAAAGATTAGCAATTTCCAATACTTGAAGGAAAGCTTCCTCCGAAATTGTTCCCATACAAGTCTAGCCTAAATAAAAGACTGAGGTTACCTATGGAAGACGGAACCTGATTGAACAACCTGTTTATGTTTAAATACAATTCTTGCAAGTCGAGTAACATTTCAAGTTCAAAGGGAATGGAACTACTTAGAAGATTTTTATGCATAGCTAAAACAATTAGGTTGACTAATTTGTTTAGTCCTGCAGGAATACTTCCCGTGAAATAATTGCCTGCAAGGGCTAAATTACTTAGCTGAGAAGACAAATTGGCAAAGTGAGGTTGGTAAAACACCTCCTAAGTTATTAAAAGAGAATCGCAGAATTTCTAGATTGGTGCAGTTCTTCAAGGATTTTAAGAAAATCAAGTCATTTGCTGATCTAATTCTTAGGCTATTATTGCTGAGTTTTAATTTTCGAAGATATTTCAAATTTCCTAACGTGACTAGAACTTGACCAACAAAGTTATTGTCACTAATGACAAGTAATTCCAGTTTAGAAGCATTTCCAAATGAATACAAGATTGATCCAGAGAATCTATTTCCGGCAATGCTAAACCATGTGAGACTTGGGAGATTAAGGCCAATGTCGAACGGTATAGTCCTGCGAATTTGATGACCAGCAATTGAAAAGACCCTAAGTGATGAAATATTGTAAGGCTAATGAATTGTACTAGAAATTCTATTAGTTGTAATCTGGAACACTGTTAATCTTGATAATTTACCTATTTCAACATGAATTTCTCCCCTTAATTTGTTTTCTCCATATCAAAAAGCTCGAGCGATGTGAGGTTGCCAAGTGAAGATGGTAACTTTCCTGTCATGTTGTTTCGATAAAGGTTCAGATAATTTAGCTTCACAAGAGAAACAATACTGAAAGAATAGAAGAAGAAAGCAATTGATATGTAATCGTATTATATTGCTTGTGAATTTTGCTGAATAACTTTTACATGTATTTATATATATTTTTTAATTTGATAATAATAACAAATAAAATATTGAAGATCAAATGAGATATACAAGATAAATGAGATGCACAAGATAAAATCAAATGAGATACTAAATAAATACATATTAAAGAGAAAATCATATCTATGCTGATGAGATTGCATAAAGATCTATATATGTTTATCAGCCCCCTTCAAGCTCAATGTGGTATAAATGGTGAGCTTGTTGCAAAGGTGATGAAAAGTAGATAAAGCTAAAGCTTTAGTCATGATGTCTGCAACTTGATCGAATGACGAGATGTGTCGAATATAAAGAGCTTTGTCGGTCACCAGATCACGAAAAAAGTGGATGTCAATCTCTATATGTTTAGTACAAGCATGAGCAATTGGATCAACGGCAAGGAAGGTAGCACCAAGATTATCACACCAAAGTGTAGGTGTAACGTCATTTCAGCCAACAAATTTCAGTAGCAACAAGAGCAATACTTCTATATTCGGCTTCAGTGCTTGATTTGACAATAGTAGGTTATTTCTTAGCACTCCAAGAGATAAGGTTAGAGCCAAGAAAAATACAATAGTCGGAGGTAGAACAACGATCATCAGGATAGCCAGCCCAATAAGCATCACAGTAGGCCTATAAGGTAAGAGAAGAAGTTAGTATTAAAATTATACCTGAAGAGGGTGTAGATCGGAGGTAGCGGAGAATCCGTTTCACTGCGGTCTAGTGAATGTCGGTAAGAAACTGTAGAAACTTTGTTGACAACAAATTGAATGTTAGGTCGAGTAAGGCAAAGATATTGTAGAGCACCAACAGTACTCTGATATTCAATAGGATCAGAAAGAGGAATGCCATGATTTTTTGAAAGAGGAAGAGTGGGTGTGATTAGTGTGGGTAGAGGGTTTGGAGTGATCTAGGCAAGTGCGACCTAGAAGTTCTTTGGTGTATTTAGTTTGTGTGAGTAAAAGGCCTTATGTTGTGTGGGTAGCTTCAATAACAAGGAAATAATAGATAGGTCCTAAGTCTTTGATGGAAAAGGAAGTGTTAAGATCCTGAATAAGGGTGTTGATGAATAAGGGTAAAGAACTAGTAATCAAGATATCATCAACATGCAATAAAAGAAAGGTGGTAGTAAAGGGGTATTGTGAACGAAAAATGACGTGTTAGATTTAGTAGAGATAAAGTGAAGTTCATGAAGTTTCTGATTGAGGCAATGGAACCAAGCATGGGGGGGCCAGTTTGAGACCATAGATAGCTTTGTGAAGGTGACAAATATAAGAAGGATGATGTGTATCAGCTAGGAGGTTGAGTCCTAAAGACTGGTTCTTGAAGAGTGCCATTAATGAAGGCATTGTTGACATCGAGTTTACGAATTGGCCAATTTTTGAGAGGGCAGAAGTAAGGATGAGATGGATGGTAGTGGGTTTGACAACTGCGCTATAATCTATACTAGGAGTCTGATGATAACTTTTGACAACAAGATGAGCTTATATTGATCAAGGGTGCCATCAGAATTTCATTTTGTGTGAAAGACCCATTTGTAACCAACAAGATTGGCATTTGGTCATGGAGGGACAAGAGTCTGTGTGTTATTGCAAGAGCAATGAACTTGTCAAGCATGGCCTGACGTCAATGCGGAAACGTGTTAGCTTGAGTGAAAGAAGTGGGATCAAGATCATTAGGAGCCTGTGAGTGGGTAAAGTAAGTGACATAATCAGAGAATATACGAGGGATGCGAGTTTGATCAAGGGTGCGAGTGACCATGGGATGATGTGGGAGAATAGGTGGAGAGGAAGGAGGTGGTGAGGGAGATGAGGTTATAAGTGGAGGCATATGTAGGGGTAAAGAGATGATGGAGGATGAAGGGCTTAAGATAGGAGAGGGAAAGGAACAAGAATAGGGAAAGTTAGTTTCAACAAAACGAACATGACGAGAAATATATATTTCAAAGATCATAAGGTCAAGGCAGCGATAGCCTTTGTAATTAGGAGAATACTCTAGAAAGCCACATTTTGTAGACCTTGGTTCAAGTTTATCTGAACGTGTGGACCTAATAAAGGGAAAGCTGGTACACCCAAAGACCCGGAGGTGAGAAAGGTTGGGCTTTGTGAGAAAAAGAATTTCATGGGGGGATTGGTTATGGAGAACAAGAGTCGGTAAGAGATTTATGAGGTAGGCAACTATAGAGAATGCTTTATACCAAAAGGCTTTAGGAAGTGAGGCATGAATAAGAAGTGTGAGACTAGTTTCAGTAAGGTGATGAATTTTACGTTCACTGATGCCATTTTGTTGTAGGGTATGAGGACAAGAAATACGATAATTAATGCTATAGGTAGTAAGAAAATTAGCGAATAAACCTTTGACAAGTTTAGGAGCTCCATTGCATTGAAAAGTTTTTATTGAGGTTGAAAAAAGGTTTTTAGAGTGAGCTTTGAATGTCTGAAAGCAGGAAAGGGCTTGAGATTTGTGGGTTAAAGGATAAATAATGTAATAAATTGATGAATTATTCAATATTTGACATAACTATGTTAAACCTATATGTGTATTAGTTAAACTAAGTATAACTAAAATTTAGCTTAAAATTTTTAATAGTCTTAAATTTTTATTCAATATAATTATGAAATAAATATCATTTTCGAGTTTAAACTTAATTTATTTACAAAGTTCAAATTATATTCACATAATAAGTCAATATCTTTTTTAAAACAATTATATAAATAAATATAAATTATTTAATTGTTACTAAATATGTATTTTCTTATTATAATGCATGTAAAATAATAATCATAATTCATAAACAACAAGTTATGATGTTAGACAATAATTATAAATCAAAGTAAAATTATTTTTTATAATGTCTTATTCTTACTGAAATTTCTATACAATTTATATTTGACCTTTAATTTTTGTAAAATTAAAATTGATGATTAGAATTACTTTTAGAAATCTAGTTCTTTCATTTTTTTAGCTTAGTTTGCTAAATTAATTTATACATATCTAATTATGAATAACCGTATAAAAATTAATTTCTTTATCATACATGACATTGTTTTTGTGCCAAAAGGATAAGATTCAGTTACCTACAAGAAAACATACGAGGATATGAAAGATAAAAAAGGGATGTCTATCTATCATAGCTGACTTGACTTTAACTATTAAAAACAATTGATGAAAAGTCTATATCTTATATTTAAATTTAATATTTTGTTTTTAAAATAAAAATATTAACTAAAATAATCATTTTCTTAAAAATATATTTCTCTTTTAAATTAAGGAGGCATAAAGAAGTTAAAATTAGTAATTTTTCCAAATAAAATCATTAACACTGTTCATAAGTATTCTTATGAATATTTGGAAGGAAAACTACAATGGATGATTAAGCTAATTTATCCTAATTTTCTTCAGAAGCGAAAGTCGCTCCAGAACGTGCAAAGTATTCAATTGACAATCTTCAAGTAAAGTTGCTGAAATAAGATGCGTTAGAAGTAAAAACCCGATGATATTCTTGATTCTTCTAAAGAAAAGAAGACAAAATCAACTTGTATTATTAGTTGTGTTCTAACTGTAACTTCATTTATTATGGTAGTGTTTTAGTTGCTTTTTGGGATGTTAAAGTCAGTGAATATAACTGACTTTGATAAGTATAAAAAGGGTTGTAAAGGTAGTGTTTTAGGAGTAAAGAAACAAGTGAAAAAACAGAGAAAAGGTAGAGAGAGAAACAGAAAAATAAGAGAATAAGAGAGAGTGAAAGGTAGAGAGCTGCAGCTCAAAGTTTGTAACGTCGCTTTTTTTTTTTCAATATATATTGCTGCTTGTTTTCTAGTACTTTGTCTATTTTATTTGTTCCCAATAAGTGGTATCAAAGTCAGGTTTGTGATTACATTTTAAGGAGGTAAAAATGACCAATAGGATTTAGCCTGAAATTCCAAAAATGATGAACACAATTTATAAAAACTGGAGTATCCAAATGAAGGAAATGCTCGAATCCCAAGATCTATGGGAGATTGTGGAAGGGGGCTACACTAAGCCTGAAGATGCGACTACCGAAGCATGTTTATCAAATGCATAAAAGACATCACTTAAAGAATCACACAAAAAGGATAAGAAGGCCTTGTTTTTCATCTTTCAAGGAGTTGATGAATTAACATTTAAAAAAATATCTTATGCAAAAACATCAAAGGATGCATAAGAAACCCTACAAAAATCTCTTCAAGGAGTCGAAAAAGATAACAAGGTATGACTCCAATCTCCTAAAGCTGAATTCGAAACATTAAAAATGCAGGGTTCTGAAAAAATTAGTGACTACGTTACTTGTCTGAAAATGATGGCGAGCGAGACGAAAAGAAATGGAGAAGCTCTTGACGATATGAGGCCGATGGAAAAACTTAAGTTCACTGACAAGAAAATTTTATTATATTGTCCTTGCCATTGAAGAATCAAATGATTTGTCACAAATATCTATTGATGAGCTTATGGGCTCTTTTCAAGCTTATGAGTTGAGAATGATCCAAAATGAAAATATTGATGATTTGGAACAAGCTTTGCAAAGCAAGTTGTTTATTGGTGGCAATCAAACTAGTTACCAACAAGGTAGAGGAAATCAAGGTAGCTACAGAGGTGCTTACAAAAGTGGACGTGGTAGACAAGGACATGGTAGAAACTCTTTTGAAAGAGGCCAAATGAATGAAAGCTATCAAATATATGGTCATGATAAAGGATTTCAAAACCAAAGAAAGAGGCAGTTTTCAACAGTGAGAAAATAAATCACAAGTGAAAAGTTATAACTGTAACAAGTATGTCCATTTTAGTTACGAGTGTAGATCAGTCCCGAAAAGGGAGGAAACAAATCATTTTGTAGCAACAGAAGATAAAGAAGATGAATTGGCTATTTTCTTAACATACAAAGGAAATGAAGAATCCAACAAAAATGATTGGTATCTTGACATTGGTGCAAGCAACCATATATGTGGGCAAAAGGAGCTATTTACTCATTTGGATGAGACTATCAAGGAGAAGTTACTTTCGGTGACTCATCAAAATTTCCAGCTAAAAGTAAAGGTAACCTTATGATTACCTTAAAAAAATGGAGAGAAGAGGTATATATATGATGTTTATTATGTACCTACATTAAGAAGCAATATTATTAGGGCTAAAAGCCCAAATTGGGGCCTAATGTTTTTTAGTTTGATTAGTTTACAACTTAAACTTATAAGTTGCTCAATGAAGGTCTAAACTTTCACAAGTCTGCTCAATTTAAGGCTTTTTTGGACGGAAATTAAGAAGTGTCATACACACGCCATTATAGACAAGTTAGTTAGTCTTTAAATGTCACGTTGAAAACACACGTGGATTTTCAGAAAAGAAAAAATAAATAAAATCATTTAAATTTTTAACAGAAACCCTAAATTAACATATAATCCCAAAATTTTCACCCAATTTCCAATCCCTTCATACATCATCACCTTTTCTCTGCATTTTCCTCCCTCTATTATTAAATGTTATTCTTTATCTAAAGCATGCTTTTCTTATCTTGAAACATTTTCTTTTAAAATATATTACATCATATATCACCAGCGTGAACGATCTATGATCTATTTGGCTTTACTACTACTGTTAGATGGAGTAATAATGATCAACGTGAATTTCTTTTATAGGTCGATCATTATTTTTTGTTCATTTACAATGACATACAATAAAAAACAAGCTACGGTAAATGTTCCCTGCTGATGCAAGACACTCGAATTTTGTGACAAGAGATAATTTGACTTTTTCTTCCCAAGTTTGATGGAAATTATCCCTTATGAATTGCTTTAAGAACAACTACTTTCCAGGAAAAAGTGTGATTAAATTGATTATTCTTGTTTAAATACAGGTGTTGGTAACAATTAAACCTGTCAACTAAATTCTTCTCATTTACACATTGTCAACTTTTTTACTATGGTTTTTGTAAGCTACTAGGGAGGATGTGTTGTGTCCAACTTAGCTTTTTATTATTTTTGTGTTTGAGAAGTGGTACTTTAGGGTTTTGCGTGATCTTGTAAGCCTTTACTTCACCAAATGACTAATAAACTTCTGAGTTGCTAATGACCTGCAATATGCTAGCATTTAAAGATGCCGGTTTTGGATTGTTAGTAGATAATACACTCCGAACTATAATGCATTACTAATACATTTTTACAATATGAAGTTTTGAATTCTTCAAGAGTAAATTTAGTTTTAGATGGTAAATTTGACTACACATGAAAACTCGATTCAGTTATGATGAATAGTCTTGCCTGTTGGGAACAGCTTAGAAGTGCATTGGATTGGAAGCAATTTTAAGGCTTAACTGGTTATGGGATGTGCCAAACAGCTAAAGGAAAAAGGAGGAATGACTAGTACTTAGGATTATTGGTAGTCAATTCACTCATGACTGCATTACTTATGAATGGTAATGCTACAATGTTACATATTTCCTTAGGTAGAGAGATTTGTTCAAAGTCTCAGGTATGTAGGGGATAAAAGAGCTACAACATACATTTTTTCCTCGAATCTTGAGTGTTCTAACATGGACTTTCCCATTCTTCTTTTTGATTTTCTTGGTGACAAATTTAAGAACTGTTGTTAATGGTTAGATGCATGCGTATTTATTATTCCAACGATATTGTTTGTAACTATCTCTGGGCATAAAGATAGAATATAATAACTATACCCGAAATATTTGTTTCTTTTAACCCACCAAACTCAATCATCTTACAAGTACATTCATCCCAAAAATAAACTTAATCACCGTATTACAATTACAAATGGGAGTTTTTTTAGTATAATCAATAATACTATAGAATTTATCTAAACTTTGCTATTACAAAGTTTATGTCGTTTTGTTTTTCATAGGAGTTTGTCATGTAGCTTAGAACTAATGCTCAAGCAAATTTCATTACAATATAAATCTAGTTTAGTTAAGAATCGTGAAGATTTGCTCAAAACTTTGCAAAGACAATGCGTTCATCAACGAGCTGCCAAATGATCTGTAATCCCATCGTTATTTATTTTTTTACCCATTTCACTCAAATTCCATAGAGGACCATAATTTTATCTTTCTGTTCATCTTTGCTAAGGACTCTGTAACAAAACACACAATTCACAGAAAGCAATTCATTTCACAACAAATGGGTAGCAAAAACTTCCTTTTCATTACAAAGTTGTGTTTAACAGAAGAATCAATACAATCAAAATAGCAAAACACAATTATTTTATCATATCAAGCCAATAATAATAGAAATATGGGTCCAAATAAAGACAATTTGTAAGAGATTAGCAATGGGAGGGAAATGCAGAGAAAAGGTGAGGATGAGTGAAGGGATTGAAAATAGGGTGAAAATTTTGGGATTATATGTTAATTAAGGGTTTCTGTTAAAAATTTAAATGATTTTATTTTTTTGTTTTGTGAATACCCACGTATGTTTTTAACGTGAAATTTAAAGACTAACTGACTTGTTTATAACAGCACGTGTGTGACATTTCCTAATTTCTATCTAAAAAATCCTTAAATTGAGCAGACTCGTGAAAGTTTAGACTTTCGTTGGGCAAGTCACAAGTTTAAGTCATAAACTGATTAAACTAAAAATGTTAGGCCCCAATTTAGGCTTTTAACTATATTATTAGTCTTGGTCAACTTTTAGAAAAAGGGTACAACGTTCGCTTACTCTTGTCATCAACAAAGGTGGAGAATTAATTGCTAAAGTTGATATGACAAAGAATAGTCTTTTCATACTTGATATTCAGTCAGAAGTGTTGAAGTGCATGAATCTATCATTAAAGATGAGTCATGGCTATGGCGTTTAAAATTTGGTCCTCTTGGTTTTACTGGCCTATAATAGTTATCAAAAGCAAAGATGGTAAAGGGACTTCTAGAAATTAATCAAAAAGATGAATTATGTGAAGCATGCATCAAAGGGAAACAACATAGGTAAAGTTTTGGAGTTAGAAAATCATAATGAACCAGAAGATCGTTGGAGATTGTTCATTAAGACATAACTAGACCATTTGATACACCATCACTAAGTGGAAATAGGTATTATATTACCTTTATTGATGATTTCAACAGAAATAGTTGGGTGTATTTTCTTAAAGAAAAATCATAAGCTCTTGATAAATTTAAAGAGTCTAAAGTAATGGCAGAAAAAAGAAGAGGGCAATTTTTAAAGCTACTTAGAATTGATAGAGGAGATGAGTACATGTCAAAGTTGTTTGAAACTTTTTGAAAGATCATAAAATTTTTCATCAGTTGGCAGCTTCATATACACCATAATAAAATGGCATCTCAGAAAGAAAGAATCGCACAATTCTTGATATGTCGAGAAGCATGGTGAAATGAAAGCACTTACTAAGAACTTTCTAGGCTGAAGTCATTCTATATACTGTTTATTTGCTAAATCAGTGTTTAATAAAAAGTGTAAAATTCAAAACACCAAATGAAGCATAGAATGGTAGCAAGCCAGTAGTTGGACATCTCAAGATTTTTGGGTGCATTACATATGCCCATATTCTTGGCCAAGAAAGAAAGAAGTTAGATGACAAAGGTGAAAAGTGCATATTTATTGCTTATGAAAAGGGAAGTAAGGCGTATAGATTATACAACCCTGTGACCAAGAAGGTGATCATCTCTCGTGATATTGAATTCGGTGAAGCATATTATTAGAAATGGAATAAGGAAGATAAGAAAGTTCAAGGATTATTTCGATGATGATAAAGATGACGACTCTAACACACAAGATGAGCAAGGAGATGAACAGACTCCTCTACAGAACTCCACTTAACAACTCCTGGATCAACACCATTAACTTTATCACATAGCAACAGTAGCAGTAGCAGTGGCAATTCAAGGGAGCACTTATAAAAATGCAAAGTCTACATGATATCGATGATGCCACAGAACAAGTACAAACAACATTTGATTACTCATTGTTTTGTTTGATGGCAGAGTTTAATCCATTAATATATGAAGAGACTATTAAAGATGAGAAATGGGAAAGAGCCATGAATGAAGAAATTGTCGCGATTAATAGAAACGACAAATGGGAACTCACTAATATTTCGAAAGTACACAAGGTAATAAGAGTCAAGTGGGTGTACAAGACAAAGACTAATCAAAAAGGAAATGTTAAAAAATAAAATGCAAGATTAGTCGCTAAAGGATATAAGCAGAGAAAAGGAATTGACTATAAAGAAGTATTTGCTCCCGTTGCAAGAATTGATACTATTAGACTTCTTATAGCACTAGCAGCACAAAATAGATGGAAGATTTATCAGATGGACGTGAAATCAGCTTTCTTGAATGGATACGTAAAAGAAGAAGTCTACATCAGCAGCCATCGAGGTATATTAAAAAAAGGACAGGAAGAGAAAGTCTATCATCTGAAGAAAGCATTGTATGGATTAAAGCAAGCTTCACGGGCTTGGAATATGAGAATAAATGAGTATTTCAAAAGGAATGGTTTTGCAAAAAGCCCATATGAGTATGCCTTATACACGAAGAAAAATCAAGATGGAGATATCATGAATGTGTGTTTATATGTGGACGATATGATCTTCACAAGAAACAATCTGAATATGTTTAGTGATTTTAAGAAAGCTATGACTAAAGAATTTGAAATGACAGGTATTGGTGAAATGTCATACTTTCTTGGAATCGAAATAAAACAAATGGGAGATGGAATATTTATGTCGCAGAAGAAGTATACAGAACAAATTCTGAACAAGTTTAGAATGAACGATTGCAAGCCAATGGCTACCCCAGCATAAATATATGTAAGATTGAGAATGGATTCAAATAGAGAGTTGGTAAACCCAACACTGTTCAAGAGCCTAGTCGGAACTCTGAGATACTTGACTTTCATACCCCCAGATATTATGTATGCAGTTGGATTGGTCAGTATATATATGGAGAAACCAAAGCAAGATCATTTCATTGTAGCAAAGAATTTTAAGATATATTAAAGGTACAATAAATCGTGGTCTATTTTATACACATTCTCAAGATTTAAAGTTGATTGGTTATTCAGATAATGATTATGGTGGAGACTTAGACAATCGAAAGAGCAACATTGGATAGGCATTTTACATTAGATCAGTAATATTTTCATAGTCATAAAAAAAGTAACAAATGGTTGCTCTGAAGTCGAGTATATTGCTACAACAGTATTTACATTTCAAACAATATGGTTGAAGAATATTTTGACTAAGTTATATCATCCACAAGAAGGTCCGATTACAATATACATTGACAGTAAATCTACTATAGAGGTGTTTGGCAAATAACTAATAAGTTTTTTTTAGCTTATTGACTAAAAGTTAGCCTGTTGATTAACTTAAAAAGCTATTGATGTATTTGGTAATGACTTATTGGTTAGCTTATTTAACATCAATAAATTGATTTCTAAAAGCTCCATAAGAGGAGATTTTTTTTATCAGCCAAAAATTAGTAGGTAAAAAACCAATTATACCCTCCTTTTATAATTTTTGTATTATGATAATTATGTTGTAGTGATATTATGGATAATTTAAACTAAAAATCATGCATAACTAAAAATCGTGCATGTATTATACAGTGATAAAATTTTTTACATTGAAGTAAGTTTTTTAGTTACAAAATTTGAGAGTTTTTTTTACCAATGAAATAAGTTTTTTGGTTACAAAATAAAAAATATGTTATGGTGATACAATTTTTAAGAATGTTTAATGTTTTTTTATTAGAGTTAAAAACTTAAATTTTTGTAAAATTAAATATCTAATCATGGCCTTATAATTTTTTTACGTCATCTCCTTATAAGTCATTTTACACTTAAACAGTTAATACTCAACAACTAATTTTACTAAGCATCTTTAATAAATAACTAATGTTATCCGCTGGTCAAATCAGTTAATATAATCAACTATTAGTTAACCGTTGATAGAATCAGTCAACAGCTAATATAACCTGTTGATTGTCAAATAGGGTCTATATCACTTACGAAAAATTCAGTGTCACACAACCGAAGCAAACATATAGACACAAAATATCATTTTATTCAAGAACAAGTGAAAGACACAACTGTAGAGTTCATTCATTGCAGAACTGAAGATCAACTTACGAATGTTTTTACAAAGCCGTTGAAGACTGATTTATTTCACAAACTCAAAGAAAAGCTTGGCATGCAAAATTGGGTTTTAGGGAGAGTGTCAGAAGTCAAAGCCAATGATATTCTTGATTCTTCTAGAGAAAAGAATATATTAGTTGTGTGCTAGCTGTAACTTCATTTATTATGATAGTGTTCTAGTTGTTTTTTGGGATGTTAAAACCTGAGTTTGATGGGTATAAAAAGGGTTGTAAGGGTAGTGTTTTAGGAGTGAAGAAACAAGTGAAAAAGGCAGAGAGAAAAACAGAAAAAAATAAGAGAATAAGAGAGAGTGAGAGTGAGAGGTAGAGGTAGCCAGAATGCTGCAACATCGTTTTTTTTCAATATGTCTTGCTGTTTTCTAGTACCTTTATTTTTTTCCCTCAACAAGTTGCAACTGTCATTTTTGGGGAGCGTACGATACTGCTTGGTGCTGTGCATGGAATTGTGGAGTGCTTGTTTATAAGTTTTACTGAGAGAGGAATGAAGAAGGAAACTTGATACCTTTGAAGGCACAAAATGACTGAAGTTGCCTATGGAATGTGGAACTTAACCTGCCAACCTGTTTATGTTTAAATATAATTCTTGCAAGTTGGGTAAGATTCCAAGTTCACAGGGAATGGAACCAGTTAACAAGTTGACCTCCATAGCTAAAAACACTTCCAATGAAACAACAAAGTTATTGTCACTAATTTCAATTAATTTCAGTTTAGAAGCATTGCCAAATGAAATCAGGATTGGTCCAAAAACATCAAGTTCTGCCAATGTCAAACCATCCGAGGCTTGGGAGATTTGAGGCCAATATATCGTTTATCTCTATGGTTTCCGTATTTCTAAAGGAAGCTCCCCTACCAAATTCTCATCTCTAGCAAATGACAAATGGAGCAATGTGAAGCTGCCAAGTGAGGATGGTGACATTCCTATCAAGTTGCCTGATGGAATCGCTTTCATTTCCTTTCCTTTTTTGTATGTTATCGAATCTCACTAAGGTTGCAAGCTTGCAATCCACCCTTTGATGGCTCAACTTCAAATATATTGATGTGAAAGATGAAAGGGCCAATGTCATGTTCATATGCCATAGTTGACTTAACCTCAAATATGAAAATATGAAAAGTTTGTGTTCTTTCGTCAAAATTTAAAATTTTGTTTTTGCAAAATAAAGAAAGAAAAATATTAATGTTCAAAATAATAATTCTCTTAAGAATTTACTATTAGTTTTAAGTTGAGGAGATATAACCAGAAGGTATATTCCACCAACCATTCTAAATAAAATAATTAGCACAATGAAGGAAAACTATAATGGAGGATTAAGGATTAAGCTACTTAATCCTGAATCAGGAAAAACCAAAACTTCTTCAGAACAGGTTGCTGCAGAACATGCCAAATATTCAATTTACGATCTTCAACTAGAGTTTTCTCCATACTGGTTGCAACCATATCTGTTGCTGAAGTAAGATGAAGCTGTCATTTTTGTGCATGGAGTTGTGGAGTGCTTGTTTATGAGGTACATTGAGGGAGGAATGAAGAAGGAAACTTAATACCATTAAGAAGCTACAAAATGACTGATTTGCTTACCGTCTCAAGATACTATAAACAGTAACAATTCTTGAAACTCTGAGTAACAATTCTTGGATTATGTCATAATGGCAATTCCAAAGTGATTTGTTGGCAATTGGAGAATAATTAAAAGAAACTTAAAATTTAGATTATAATTTCTTGAAATGTCTACTCAAATCCAACTCAAGTTTATTGGCTACTCCTAATACTTCTGATGCTCAAGCATGTTGTATTTCTGAGACACCGTCTTGTCATCTAGTTATTCTACTCCTCGGATAACAGATTTGGGAGCCTTTGATCATGTAACAAGCGCTTCTAATTTATTCCATATTTATTATCCGCGTTTTAATTATGAGAAAATTCGTATAGCATATGACTCTTATTCTCTTATAGCCGAAAAAGGTTTGATAAGTCTCTCAAAAATCATTTCTTTGAAAAATGTCCTACACGTTCCTAAACTCACTTGTAACTTGCTATTAGGTAGTAAATTTTCCAAAGACTAATTGCCATGTTACCATTTTTGAATCTCATTGTATTTTTGAAGAATTGGGTTTGGGGAAGATGAATGGCAGATCTAAATTGATAGATGGCCTCTACTTTTTTGAAAATGAAGATTTCCGAGAATAAAGGAGTTCAAAGCTTCAGTATCAGTTCAACTCAAGTTGAGACTCAAGTTATGCTTTTGCATTATAAACTAAGGCATCCTATTTTTTTCTTATCTAAAAAATCATTTCCTAGTTTATTTAAAAGCTTAGATTATTCTGATTTATATTGTGAGAACTGTATTTTATCTAAAAGTCTTAAAACTATTTATCATTAAAAGGCTTATCAACTCCCAAGACCATTTTATTTAATAAATAGTGATGTTTAAGGTCCTTCAAGTTTCAATATCCCTTCAGAGATAAAAACATCGTATATTTAATCAAACCTCCCTCTAAATTAAGATATAAGTTATATATCTTAATCGTCTATATGGATGATCTAATATTGTCGGATGATGATGTTGACGACTTGGAAGGCCTAAAAAAGAATTTGACACAAGACATTTAGACCAAGAATTTAGAATTATTAAAGTATCTCTTTGGCATGAAATTCGCTAGATCTAATTAAAGAAGGTATTTCTGTGAAACAAAGTAGGAAATGTACTCTTGATCTTGTCATACAAGTAGGTAAAGCTGCTGAAACTCTTCTTGATACTAATATGAAACTTAATGCTGCAAAAACTGAAGATATGGTCGATAGGGAGAAGTTTCAAAGATTTGTGAGAAAATTAATTTACTTGTCTCATACTTGTCCTGATATGACTAGCTAATATAAACATTCCCGTACATTTTAATGCAATTTATAGGATATTAAGATAGTTAAAAGGAACATATGGAAAGAATTTTATGTTTTTAAAACATAAAAACCTACAAATAAAAGTCTACACAAATGCACATTTACTACAGATAGACGATCAACTTAGAATAATTGCACCTCTATTAGAGGAACTCTTGTTACATGATGGAGCAAAAAACATAATGATTGAGTAGATGCAACGCTGATGAAGAGTTCATGTCTCTTGCTCACGAAATTTGCTAGGTAATGTGATGAAAAAGATTAATTGAAAACTTAAAGATTCCAATGTCATTTCTTATGAAAGTTTATTGCAATAATAAGGTTGTCATCTAAATCTTTTACAACCCTCGTAGAACGGAGCATGTTAAATTTGAGAAGCAGCGGCAACGACCTATTAAAAATTTTGCTAAAAGCAGTATTTTAAAAAGTCCAATATATATAGTTTTTCTTATAATTAATAGAGAGGTTGTTTCCGAATATTAAAATTAAGAAGCAATTTATCAAAAAAGAAGATTTAAAACTTTTTTTTTTAATATTCACCAAAGAACTAAACAAGAGTTAATTTAAGTTAATTTAAACTTCAAATTAATAGAAATTGGTTTGAGAGGGAGTGTTAAATATTTGTGTTAGGATTTATTTTAAATAAACCCTATTTTCATTTTTGGCATTTTTATTGGATATGAGATGCACCATATGTCTTGAAGATTTAACTTAAAATTCAACACTATATGCTGGAGATTCTGTTTTGGAATTGGGATCCTGATTTGAAAAATTCGATATTAGATTTGACATGGATTAGTAGAGTAATTGTTGGACTAAATCTATGGGAGTCCAAGTTTGACTAGGAATCTATCAAAAAACCTAGTTGTATGCGTGTTTGATTGGGACTCTTTGAAGCTTACATGAAAGGGGTTGATGATTACGGCAGTGTGGTATTGATTTTCTGTTTTTGGTGAAAAAAAAAACCGTGTGTATATTGCTGGACTGGTTCCTGCATTGTTGGGCTTTTTTATTCTCTTGATTGAGTTGATTTTCGAGAGGTGTTTTTGCAGCAGTATAGTTACATTATTTTCATCTCCAGCAAGTAGTCCAAGGGTGATGTGCAGTTGATGTTGTTGCTAGATGATTTAAGTTAACTGATGTTTGCAGCATAAAGAAGACTTCGTCATAGATCGGTACATATATTGTTGGTGCTGCCGCTTGACTTTTTGGTGGATAATTTTAGATATGGAATTGTTATATTTTTTATTTTATTTGTCTTTGTTTTTGAAGTAAAAATATATTTGAAAAATCCTCTGACGAGGTTAACACGAGTCGGTCGTGTTATTGGGCGTGAAAATCTTTCACGGGTAGTTAGGTTGTGAGTCGGTTACATAGATTGGGTCTTACGGGGTAAATCAATCTTGTGTAATTTTTGTGAACTACAGTGAAAGAATTTAATCTGGGTGAGGGCCCCGTAGACGTAGGTAAGGTATGTCAAACTGCGTTACCAAACATCGATGTCTTTGTTATTTTGCAGTTATGATTTGTTATTCACTTGCGCGTAGAAAAAGTTGTGGATAGTCTGCGAATTGTTAACGATTTAATTATTACAATTTGAATTAATAGAAACTAGATGAGAATTAGAGTGATTTAGTTTCCTAAAATATCATGTGTGTATTTTTCAATTAACTTTTTTTTATTTTTTTCTTTAATTATGTGATTGCGTAGCTATAATTCTTACTTGTACTTTTACAAAGATATACTATGGAGAATTCTTACAATTCAATTTATAGTAAATCATAAGAATAAACACAATGATTAATTATTTAAAACAAATATAGGAGTTTAGAAAACTTTAGGTATCTTGGCAAGCCATCCATCGAAGTTGATGAAGGAAATATCTGTATACCGTTTGAGCTGAACAGGGGTAAGTTTCTGACTCCACCGGACTCGGTTGGAAATGACAGCTCCAGGGCCTGAATTGCCAGCCTCAGCAAACATAAAACTTGCCCTTCTCAAATAATCAATAAAGCAAAGAATAAATTATACGTTAGATTAGACAAATGGGATTAGAAAGTAGAGGTTTCTCTTACTCATGGCCAGAGAAGTGCCCTGCATTCCAACCTAGGGGGACAACACCACCCCAAAGCTTTGAATTGGCGATGATTACAGTGGAATAAGGTCCCCAAGCTCTACCAAGATATGCATTACCAGTCCCATGGAATCTACAAGATTTGAACACAAAACCACCAGGTTGGTTTGGTGAATCCTTCTTTTGTGCCGTTATGTAGCCCTCAAGTCCTGGTAGGTACTTCCCATTGTAATTAATTGTGCAGCTCTGAATTTCATGAATTACGTAATGGAAATGTTAAAAGCTGCTCCCAAAGTTTAGTTTGAACCTTCTTAGTGGAGGGATAAGCATAACAACAATTCACCTGATAGATTGATTTCCCAAAACCGCAAATAAAATCTACAGCACCTTCAATGTAGCAGTTGACGAAGTAATGGCGGCCCATGTGATCAAACAGGGTATCTTGTACCCCCACAAAACCACATGAATAGAACACGTTCTTATCCCCATTAACATCGACTGCAAAGGCTGGTTTCCGCTCTCTGACAGGTTGAACATTATAATTATTCTGCGAAAACAAAAATAGACACAAGTTTAGCACTAGATTTATAAAAGTAAACCAAAAGAACTAGTAATTAACCAATGCTAATACATAATTTTTATACGATTAGTAATCCTAGTTAGAAACGTTAAGCCCATCAAACCAATAAATGCATGGAGATATATTTCATCAGGATCGAGAGTGAGCTATGAGATGTAGTTAGCAAAGAAATTTGATTTTTAACGTTCATTACCTTGACCGTAATGCCTTTAACTACAAGGTTGTCTGCATATGAATAGAAAGTAGTTGTGGCTTGGTTATCTTCCCATTGAATGATTGTCGAGCATCTGCCTGCTCCGTCCAGAAAAATGCAGGGTTTGCTTGGAGGGATGTTAATATGTTCACTATTCGTAACCGTAAGAAAGTGAAGAAATGATTTAAGACCAAAAAAATACATGGATAAACGAGAAGAGTTTCATTTTAGTCACTTACTTGTATGTTCCTGGAGATATTTGAATGCGTATCCATTCAGCATTTTCGACAGGAATCGAGTCAATGGCACTTTGAACAGATGAGAATTTTCCCTTGCCTGACTTATCTACCGTAATAGTACGTGCGACTAGGTACGGGTTTGATGGAGTTAACCTACATGTCAAAGCTTCGTTAGGACTACAGTAAAGACCTAATAATATCCCAATAAACAAAAAAGATGGCATCATTTTGTGCAGGAAAATATGGATTCTTGTTACATTATATATATGTGATCTACATGCACAGAGATGTACTAAAAGTAATGCGTAAATTAGGAAGCTAACATTGTAAAAGTCATTGAAAATGAAAAAGGAAAGGTTTGTAAGATAACATAACCTTGTAAAAATCGGTGGAAATGGAAAAAGTTAGTAAAGTTCTGTGTGTAGGAATTCACACTCTGTTACTTACCTCTTAAGCGATAATTTGCATGATGGAAAAGAAATAGTCGACGTGAATGGATGAAATAGAGAAGAGTACCGTCAGTTCAGGAAGTTCGAATATGATTGACTAAACATAAAATATTATATCCTAAATCTTAACTGGAATTGGGTTTGAATCAGTTTCAATAAATTTAAACGACCGTGTCTAATGAGTGGAAAAACGATTATTGTCAGAGACATAATTAGTTGGAATAGATGGTGTGATGAAGATCGACAGCAGATGCAATTAACGAACGCAAGAAGAGAAACTATGACTGCAAATATATTAGAAATGCAACAAATTGTAGGAGATGGTGTAATGGGATCTAAGGTTTTTAAAATTTTAAAATTTTAGTAAATGATTAAAAAAATTAAATCAATTCAACCGATTTAACCCGTTAATATCTTAAACCGTATAATTTTTAAATTTTCGGTTCGATTTATTTTAATAATTTTTGTTGATAAAAATCAATTAATTCATTAATTAACCAGTTAATTTTTATTAATTAATAAATTTTTTAATTTTAAATTTTTTAATTTTATTCAAATTTTAACCGATTATATAATAGTTTCTTTTAAATCTTAAATTTTTTATACGATCTGATTTTTAATACTTTCATTGTGAACAAATTATAATCCTTATTTTCAATATTATTCACATACCAATGAAATTAAAATAATATATAGTACTTTCAATAGATTGTAATAATAACGGTAAATCTTATTTAAATTTTTAATAAAATATTAATGTTTAAAGAAACTATTATTAAAATTAAGTTAATGTTTGATTGATTTAAATTATTTAATTATAGAACAACATAAATGAAGATAATAGTAATTATTAGAAATTAATAAAAATTTAATTCGTATGAACTTTAGGATGCTATTAATAGGTCACTTCAGTTTATCTAGATCTTTTAAAAAATGTTGTGGTCGATTTACATAACACGTCCTCAGTGCATTGACCCTGTAATAGAATCATTGAAATAGGAACAAGATCTTTTGTCTAATTTTATAATATTTTATTATCTTCAGTAAATTTCAGTTATTTATTTATACTAATTTTACGTGAACTCTATATAAATATACATAAGACACATATAAATAAATGACCGGACACAATTAAATATCATAAAAAGTGAATAGAGGATTTGGTATAATTGAAACATAGACATCCTCAACAATTTTTTCTCGTTAAACGCAAACGTAGGAATTTGGTAACAATCACATCGATGGGACTCAACAGAATAAAGTTAGACATCAATCACATCTAAGAAAGTTGACCACACTTTTTGATCAACAGTATCAGATTCTATATTTAAACTATTCGGTTCTTATTTATTTCATTAAATTTTATTTATATATTTAGTTATTTACACGAGTTTATATAGATATGTCGTTAAAACTGTGCATAATTAGTACTAGGCCATCACTATAACTCAAAACTCTGCATGATTAGACAGGCATGGTCCAGTTGGCAATGTCATCCACTACGGAGGATGATCTGGTTGATATGCAAAGTAAGAGTAGAAAGTAACATCATCAAAATATTCAACTACTGCCAATGTTCATGTCCTTCTAAACTGTAGGCGTTCACAAACATCTTCACATTCTCATCACCGAAAATGAAACTGTCCATGAAAATTTTCTCAGCTATATCTATCAGTATCGTTGGATCTCCTTTCTCACTAATCAGCCTTCCAATAACAAAATCAATCCTTCAGGACAGTGCACTATGCATGTTGATACCAGACTTAATACTGTCACAGCCCTTGCAAAATAACACTGGAAAGTAACTTGCTAAGTACAATAAAGAGAAGCTTTCCAACTTCCAAGTCAAAAAGATGACTTTGAAGGCCAAACTCTACTGTATTTATATGTAAATAATGACATGATATTACGGTTTAAAACAAAGACATAAATGTTATATTTTAATATTTCTTTAAATATTCTCATAAGAATTTAGACTTTAAATAATTAACCATTTGTTTAAATTTTCAAATATTTTTAACCATTTGATTATATATATATTTTTATTATCATTTTTAATTAGTATTTTTCATTACTATTATTAACTTTCATTTTATTGTTTTATTTTTGTTATCTATTGTTTTATTTTTGTTTTTATTTTAATTTTTATTTACTTCATGTGAGTTATTTAGAAATAACTTCTATACTAGTTAGGGATATGATTACGTACTACTAGACCTTCTCAAACCTCACACCTCAAAGGGATTTCTACTGGATATTATTGTTGTTGTTAATTTCACAAAAAGTAAGTTTATAACTCTAATAAAAAATAAAACA
>JANZLX010000211.1:5157973-5174783 GCA_025531955.1 Erythroxylum orinocense | reverse complement strand
CTAACTCATTTAATGTCATAAGCTATTTAATGCTATCATATTTAATTACTATCATCTTGATTAATGCTAACTCAATTACTTAATTCGTCTAATCATGCTTAATCAAATAACACGCTTAATTAAATAATAATAAAAAATTCGGGGCTAACAGATATCACTCTATTAAGAGAGACTCATAAATCCTTTATACATTTCTTGTTGAGAGCTTGCAGAGGCTAGCAAAATACTACTACTGTGGAAGATTGAAGAACCTTGAAAAATATACACGTATGAGCTTGAAGAGGCTCGTCAAATTACTACTTAGTTTTTATAGTGAAATACTCAAGTTAGATACTTAGAAACTGGATGTAGGCTTCGTTATAAGCTGAACCAGTATAAATCTACTGTGTCATTTTCTCTCTCTTCCTTACTTTTAAATTTCCACATTATAAGTTTTCAAGAGACTCGTTTAGTTTTACAATAGGCTTCTTCAATTTTTATTGCAAGAGATTTCTTTCAAAAGTTAGCAGGCTCTTATCGATTAAACAAGCTTATTTCTTTTTGAGCACTAACAGACTCTTATCGATTAAACAAGCTTCTATTGTTTTGAGCATTAACAAGCTTCTTTCATATTAACAGCCTCATTTCTTTTTCAACGTTAACATGATCCTTTCGAAAGTTTATAGGATTTTTTCATTTATAAATTTATTTTATTTAAGCAAGATCTTATTGATTTGAAAGTATCTTGAATCTTTTTTTCACACAATTTATCTCCTCTTGCATGTGTTTGCTTTGTTATTTGATAATTTTTGTTTTCCCTTTTCTTTACATTTGTTTAGTTATTCTTTCTTTTGTCCGTGTGTGTGTGTGTGTGAAATGGAGCTTTCGAATTTTGCAGGTAAAGTAAAAGAGAGTACTTTAATAAGGGATAGTTCAACCTAGTTTAAATGTTTAAATTGTGTATATATTTCCAGATGATAAAATACAGCAGATGTGTACAGATATATATAATACAAGCAGTAAAATCATAACTAACAAATCTAATCTTATCTAACTAATTTGATTATAATCAGATCATAACAAACATGATCAATGACAATCATAGCTAACTAATTATTCTCCTAACAAACCTCTATGTCTATTTTAAAAAAAAAACTAAATCGATGACTAGAGAATTATCCAACTTTATTAGAAGCTTCTAAGTCCATTTCTTTAACGTAGATTTGATCTTCTAAGTCCTTTTGGTAATATTTCACTTACCCAAATTTGTTTCTTAAATTAGGTTGGATCATGGAGAAAATAAAACTAATTCATTTATGATTAATTTCTTTGGTGGTGCAGTGACATATTCCAATCGATCCAATCCAAGGTCCACCATTTGCGTGATACTCATCGTATTGACGATGTCCGGAATTGCCTTAAAATTCAGGAGATAACACGGAGAGGCTATTATGAATAGTTATAACGTAGAGGATAATAGGTAGATGAAGATGGTATGATTTGTTTTGAAATAAACTTAGATCGGTTTTCGTGACTTGAACTCGTAATCTTCCGAACACAAACAACTGAAATTTATACACATGTAAATCTCAAAACGTGGTAAACATGTGGTAGTCCATTTTAGAGCACAAAGAAAGAGCAGTGTAATTTCTTCCTCTGTTACAAAATTTCCATGTCCAGTCATGAATTACAAATAATATATGGGTAGAAGCCAAAGTAGGGTTTCTGAACGCCACAGATCAAGCATGTGCGGCCGCTCCACCGCCACAGCGAGTGTTGTTGATTTAACAAACATTATCTTTGTCATTGATCTAATACAGACACGATGATTTATTCACATTCCAAATAGATACAGGATCAGGTCCGATGCATAAGTACATCACCCATCTTTGGAAGGGGTAACATGAAAAGTTCTTATAAATGCAAACATATATATATATATGTATAAGCCCTCTGGGTGGTTGTCCAAATCCAAAGATATCAGTTGGGCGATGTCGAGGCATGTGGTTCTTCAAGGTCATGGGTTGGTTTTGCTCCCTGGCGGTAAGGGTTTACCGCCTAATGGGTTATGATTCTTCTCATCATCAACTGCTTCAAATTCAGAACATTTGGGGCACCTTCTGCGACCTCCTGGCCCCTTTGTTGGAGGATTTGTCTTACTTCCAGGTCCAGCTGCTTTGCTGATTGAGTCCGCATCTATGGAAGGGTTTTTAGGTCGACGAGGACGACCAGGTTCGTTTCCTTTTTTAGACTCGTAGGGATCAGCGAGAGAGACCTCGGTAGTAGTTGGAGGATGACGAGGATATTTGCTCCCGGGGGGGGCTCCTTTTTTAGACTCGTAGGGATCAGCGAGAGAGACCTCGGCAGTAGTTGGAGGATGACGAGGATGTTTGCTCCCTGGGGGGGCTCCTTTTTTAGACTCATAGGGATCAGCGACAGAGACCTCGGTAGTAGTTGGCCTTGGAGGATGACGAGGACGTTTGGCGGGGGCGGCTCCTTGTTTAGACTCATAGGGATCAACGCGAGAGACCTCGGTAATAGTTGAAGGAACATGAGGACGTCCGCCAACGGCGGGTCCTTTTTTAGACTCATAGGGAACAGCGAGAGAGACCTCGGTGAGTAGTAGCACTACAGCGAGAAATACAACTAAGAGTTTGGGAGACATTGCTGTGTTATGAAAAACCTTCATCAATTGAACTTTTTTTATAGTAAGTTTTGAGTCCCTGTACACTCAGTGCAGGTGTCATTCTTTCTAAATATTTTAATTTATCGCATTGACTCATATTGACTAGGATCCAACTCTTTCAAATTAAACTTTAAACGTAACAAAAGCACTATTGCAAACTATAATTAGCTCTTCTGGTTTCTTCTATAACCTAAGTAGGTCCACACCAATGGCTTTTTAACAGTTTTTAATTAAATATTTTTCTTAATAATTTAAGATAAAATTTTATTAATTAAAAATCAGGCGTTGTGTAATATATTTATATTAAATTACAATTAGAGTTTTCCAAGAGTATAAGAAAATATTATACTCTTATTTAGGACCTATTTTTTCTCCTGTTTATGTGTAATACTGAAATATAAACTGAAACAAAGCAGGAATAGTACAATTTTCTTTATTCAAAATTCATTTGGCCTTTTGCTTAATAGTTAAACTTATATCAATAACAAAGGTAATGTTTGTTGCAGCAGAACTTGACCTTACGTTTCCTTTTCTCGATTTCCCCTACTTTCAACTTTCTACACACATTTAACGTAAAATAATTAAAACAAATTACTGTAATGCTGACATCAGTATAATACTGTAGTGGTGACATAAGCGTAACACAGTATGCTGATGTCATCAGGCATACCAACACCACAGCGAGAAATACAACTAAGTTTTTGGGAGACATTGCTGTGATCTTTGTGGTTATGAAAAACCGAACGTTTTTTACACTAAAGTTTTGAGTCCCTGTACACTCAGTGCAGGTGTCATTCTTTCTACATATTTTAATTTATCATATTGACTCATATTGACTAGGATCCAACTCTTTCAAACTAAACTTTAAAAGTAACAAAAGCACTATTGCAAACTATAATTAGCTCTTCTGGTTTCTTCTGGTAGGTCCACACCAATAACTTTTTAACAGTTTTTAATTAAATCTTTTCCCTAATAATTTAAGATAAAACTTTATTAATTAGAGATCAACCGTATGTAAGATATTTATATTAAATTACAATTAGAGTTTTCCAAGAGCATTTGAGCTAAATTTTAAATGAGACTCGTGATGGACTGCATACGCAGCAAAAATAAAAATTATAATATTATATTTATTTATTACATTTAATAAACATACTAATAGTAAGAACAGATAAAAATAATACTTAAAAATTATAAGGATTAATTGATAATAAATTTTAAAAATACGAAGACTCTATTTACTTCACACTAAAAAGTACATTCCATCTTTAACATTTGATATAGTTATGATTAAATTTGAAAAAACCCTTTCTTTAAAAATGGTGAAAATAATTTTCTATTGTTCTTCTATTGTTTATTTCACGTACTAAAAATGAAAAAAGAAAGAGTATCTCTTTATCTCTTCTTTTCCTGTTTATCGAAGTACAAAAACATGAAAGAGTGTCAGACGCTTACTCTTTTCTTCGTAAGTGTCAATATAACGTTTCTTTTTCAAAACTTAAAAAACTACACACAACCGTCGTTTCGTTTCTTGGTTTAAACGTATAACCAAAAAAAAAAACTACCAATGGCAAAGTCACCATCTGATGCCATCTTTGCCATTTTTTAAAATTATTATTATTATTTATAAAATAGATTTATTTTATACGAGAGAATTTATAATATTAATTATATTTTCTCTGCTATCAAAAATATAATAATATATCATGTAGATTATTTAATAAATTATCTCATAATAAATTAAATAATCATAAACAGAAAATATTACACTCGTAAGTGTGTGACCATATAGATTCATCTTTAAGTTGGTAACAATTAATCTAATTAATTACTAATTAAAGTTGGAGCCTAACAACACTCCTCAACGACTAGATAGTGTGAAGTAACTGTAAAAACTGAATGCAAAGAAATAAATTTGTGGAAATGCTTTTTTTCATCTTTTCATTGACAGAAATGTATATTTATACATAGTACAAGTATTGATATTGAACATTGATCTTTTATTTGTTTTGATCTAATGGTTGTCATCTGTAATAGAATAATAATATCGATTATTTGTATAGCTGTCAAGGTTGAGTGACTCAATTTGGTAATATGCAGGCGCAGAGGAGCTCTTCTAGAAGACTTATCAAGAATACAAAGCTACAGTGTTGGGTCGGTCCTGTATACTCACTTCTTGGGCTTTTATAAACTGTTTGGCTTCACTTGAAGATTTAACTTGGTTCATCATCAGTGGCCTTTCTTTAATCAAAATGTTCTCTTCTCGAACATTCCCCGCCAAGCAAGAGTGAGGGAGATCTGACACACAAAGGTTGGAGATAGATCTGACACACGAAGCTTGAAGATTTGTCGACAACATTTTGGCTGTTGGCTTATCTTTATCAGCAACGTTGTTCTCTCGAGTATTCCCTGTCATACGAGAGTGAGGAAGAGTTGAAACGTGGAGTTCGGAGATCAATATCGATGTTCTGGATGCCTGAATGGTTTTGTGAGTAAGTCGACTAATTAATCTTCAGTATTTACATATCTCACATCTAGTTGTCCACTGGTTATTTTATCTCGTATGAAATGTACATCGACTTCGATGTGCTTTGTGCGGGCGTGAAAGACTAGATTTTGGGCAAGTTATCGAGCTCCATTATTATCGCACTAAAGAATTGGTGTGTGTTGTAGAGTAAACCCTAGTTCTTTGAGTAGTGAATGTAGCCATAGAATCTCTATAGAGTTTTGAGCTAGGGCTCTGTATGCTGCTTCAGTACTAGAGCGGGATACTGTAGTTTGCTTCTTTAAGCTCCAAAATATCAGATTGCCCCCTAGGAGGACACAACCACCTGTTGTGGACTTCCTATCATCAAGATTTCCCGCCCAATCAGAGTCACTATACGTCTGCAGTGACAAAGGTTGTGGTGAAGGACAAAAATAAAGGGCAAGGTTAGTAGTGCCTTTAAGATATCGAAGAACTCTCTTACAAGCAACCCAGTGTGTATCTAGAGGTCTAGATAAAAATTGACTTAATCTATTGACAGTGAAGCTGATATCAGGACGTGTGTGACACAGGTACTGAAGGGCACCAATGATGCTGCGATACATAGTGGGATCAGCAAAAGGACGACTAGCAAGAGCAAATAGCTTGGTGCCAAGTGCAAAAGGAGTTGGGCAGGAAGAGCAGGCTGACATTTTGGCACGAGCAAGGAGATCCAATATGTACTAGTGTTGAGAAAGGTATAAACCTGTCTTGTCTTTATAAACTTCAAAAACAAGAAAATGATTAATACTGCCCAATGTTTTTAAAGCAAATCTGCTATTTATTTGTTGTATAATCTATTGTATGTCTGCATTTGAGTTCCTTGTGACTAATATGTCATCAACATAGATTAATAGGAGCAATAGTGAACCTTTGTGACGCCTATAAAAAAGAGACGTGTCAGACATTGAGTGTTGGAAACCCCATTGTAGTAGTGTAGACTTGAGAGTATTGTACTAAGCCCTTGGAGCCTGCTTTAGGCCATAGAGAGCTTTGTTGAGCTTACAAACATGGGTAGTTCGTGTAGGATCAGCGAAACCAGTGGGTTGAGTGATGTAAATGTCTTCGAGTAGTGAGCCATTTAGGAATGCATTGTTGACATCTATTTGCTAGATATCCCAATTGTGAGAAACTGTAAGAGAAAGCATAACCTTGATAGTTGATGACTTTACTACAGGACTATAAGTTTATGTGAAGTCAAAACCTGGGGTCTGACTGAACCCTTAGGCTACTAGACGAGCCTTATATTTGTTAATGGCACCAATAGACATGTACTTGATTCGAAACACCCACTTAGTACCTAACAACTTTATAGATGAGGTATAGGGGACTAAATGTCAAGTGTTGTTTAGTTTAAGGGCTTGAATCTCTTCTGCCATGGCTTGTTTCCAGAGAGGATCTTTGAGAGCTTCTGTAGGAGTTTGGGGTGCTGAATTAGGGATTGAGGAGAGTGTGGAAAGATAAACTTTAGGCTTATAGATGACACTCTTTGAGCGGGTCTGCATTGGATGAGAGTTAGTAACAGTGGGAAAAGTGGTTTGGGGAATAGGAGTGGGGGCTGGTTGATCTGTAGAGTGAGCAGGAGAAGTATGTGAAGGGGATAAGTGATCAAATAGAGTATGAGGAGAAGAGTTTACCTGTGTTGCAGTGAATGAAGGATGTTGTTACATGGAAGAGTCTACTGGTCGAGACTGAGCAGGAATAGCCTGTATAGCATCTGTGAGGACAGAAAATGGGAGGCTAGAAGGTGTTGGAGAGCAAGAAGAGGGTTTACAGAAAAGATTTGAATAAGGAAATTTTTTTTCGTTGAATGTGACATGCCTAGAGATGTAAACATACCCTTTAGGATGGAGACACATGTAGCCCTTATAAAAGGGGTTGTACCCAAGAAAGACACACTTACTTGTATGAAAACCCAACTTGTGTTTATTGTAAAACCTTAGGAAGAGAAAACAAGCATAGCCAAATACTCAGAGATGATTGTAGGAAGGTTTTTGGTGAACAAGTTTTTGAAAAGGTGACTGATTGTGAAGGGTTGGGGTAGGTAGGACTTTGATTAGATAAGTTGCTGTTTGAAATGCTTTAAGCCAATAATTCAGAGGTATTTTGGCATGAGAGGGTAGTGTGAGTCCAGTTTCTGTTATATGTCTGTGTTTTCTTTCCATTCTATTGATAGGTATAGGGACAACTAAATCTGGTTTGTATACCGTGGGTTGCAAGGAAAGGTAATAGAGCAGTAAATTCACCACCCATATCACTGTGGAGAGCTTTTATTTTCTGATTTAGTTGTAATTCAACTGAGGCTTTGAATTTGATAAAAACTGCTAATGTGTCTGATTTGTTTTTTAGGGGATAAAACCAAGTAAATCTGTAAAAGGCGTCCATAAAGATAATGTAGTATCTACACCCATATGTAGAAAGATAAGGACTATGACCTCATACATCGGTGTGAATTATTTCTAGTGGTTTAGTGACAGAAATAGGATGTGATTGAAATGGTAACTTATGTTTTTTACCACACTGGAAAGAATCATAAAATTGAAGAGATTTAGGGGAAAATTGATGACTCATTGATTGTAGAACATGTTGTAAAACAGAAGCATTAGGATGCCCTAATCGAGCATGCCACATGTTTACATTTAGCTCAGAAAGCAATGCAGTACATGTTTTAGGGAAATTAAACCGAGATTGGATAGAAGTAGATGATGGGGAGGCTTCAAGGCTGTATAGACCATTCTTAAGCAGTCCCTTGAGTAGTATCTTCCCTGTAATTTTGTTCTTGAAAACACAACAAGAGTTAGTAAAGTCCACAATAATATTGTTATCTTTAGTTAACTAAGAAATGCTGATCAGATTTTTACTAATTTGAGGTACATGTAGGATATTATGCAGTGTGAGTGGAGTGGTAGAGTAAGAAGGGATAGAGGAAGTACCAATATGAGAGATAGGAAGATGATTACCATTACCAACTGTTAGCTGATCTTTGTCTGTATAGGAATTGTGGAGTGTGAGATTTAAGAGATCAGCAATAATATGATTTATGGCACCACTATCAATGAACCAATTTTGATATGTATTTGATTCAATAGGGGTCTGTGTAGTGTGATGAGCCAAATAGGCTTGTTGAGGTAGTGGAGGACCCGAATTGATGTGATTAGTAGCTGGTCTGGTACCTTGCCAATGAATGTCAAACCTTTTGTGACATTTTAGGGCACCATGACCCTGTTTGTGATAGAGTTGCAGTAAAGGTGATTGTTTTTGCCCCCTCATTTGCGACTTCCTATGCCTCTATAGGAACCCCGACTATTGGAAGGAGCTCCGTGAGGATGCTGAAAATGCTGAGCCAGATTTATAGAAGCATTAGGAATAGAAACCTGAGAGTTAGCATGTTGTTGCTCTAGCCTTGTCTCATGCATCATTAGTGTGTAGAGAACATCCTGTAAAGAAGAAATGCCAAGCAAACTTGTTAAAAGAACCACAACTGAATCATACTCACTGCCTAGACCACTTAGTGCACTAAGAACAAGTTCTTGTTCTGTGACAGTATGACCAGTAACTTTTAGGGAGTCTCCAATGGACTTGATTTGCTGAATATAGTCAACAATGGAGGAAGCATCTTTTTGCATAGAGGAGAGTTTCTGTTTGAGTTGCAGAACCTTTACTAGAGAGGTTTGCACATAAAGTTGGACTAGAATTTACCAAAGCTCATTTGAGGAGCCGACATGATTCACTTGACCAATAACAGAATCACCGATTATGGTGAGTAACCAGCAAAGTAGAGGCTAGTCAATGCGTTTCCAATTTTTATAGGCTGGGTTGGGAGTTGAAATAGGAGTGGAGGATCCATCAGAGGAAGGAGTGAGTAGAATGGCTAGTGGTGGAGAATGATCAGCAGAGATATAAATCTCTAAGTCTAGCGCTCTAATGGCAGCTAAGATTTGTGGCCTCCAATTTAGATAATTGTTCTATTCAAGCTTGAGAGGAAGATTGAAGTTGAGGGTTTTTGCAAGGGCAGAAAATTCAAGAAGAGCTGTGGAGGAAATAACATGACTAGTATCAGTGTTGGATCCCGTTTTCGGAACCCAACTCTTGCGACATCATGAAACGTGATCTTCTTCATTACTCTTTTTTTTCTTCTTTTTTTGAATTTCCAACACTCTTCGGAATCATGAAACATGTACGTCTTACCCTGTAGGGTTAACTTATTTAGCCCTTACAAAGCATGAGCTTACTCCTTAAACAAGGCCCAACATCGATCCAAAATCGAATTCATTTAAGCCTCATAAAGCCTGAGCGGGTTTCCTTGTTAGGGTTACTTCAAAGTACCCTCATTAGCCATGATCGATTCACATTGCTCACATAGCATCTCAAGCAACAAAAGCGAGCCCACATAATGAAATCCAAAAATCACAATTTTCTTCTTCAAACATGTAGCTCTTAGCTTCTAGTTCATTTAGAAACAAGAACCACATCAATCAGAGCTCTATAGTTCAAGATATGCTTAAAAAATCCTAAAAATGTTCATAGCCCAATTATGCTCTTCCAACTGACCCCTCACTTCCTATCACTCAAACCTTTTCAATTTAACTCCAAAGGCTACCAATTTTTATGTAGAGGTAGGGAAATGTGTTAGAAATCTAATGCCTCAAGAATCACCTCAATCGGAGGTCGGATGGAGGAGTTATGGCCAAACGAATCCAACATGTTCATGACTTTACTCCTATTGAACATACTTTGGCGCAAACGCCATAACTCTCACTATAGGCGTTGGATTGACTTCTTTTTTGGACCGTTAGAAAGTAGACATCTAGGGCTACAAATTTTATGAAGACCAAAAATTGAAATTCTGTCATTTGGAGGGTCAAAAACATGGTTCGTGTAAACTCACATGAGCTGGCCGTGTAACCTTCGAGTGGAAAATGGGGCTCTGCACTGGATTCACATGCTGTGTGAATTTTACACGGTCCATGTGATTTTTACATGGCCCGTGTGAATTTACACGGTCAGGCCGTGTAACCTTCAGGTAAAAATGGCACTTCCGCGCCCGAAAAACATGGCCCGTGTGATTTCACACGGTCTGGCCGTGTAACCTTCGGGTGAAAATTTCCTGCACGACATCCCTCACTCAAATGGGCATAACTCTCAGCTTCGACATCGAAAAATCGCAAACTTGGTATCGTTGGAAAGATAAAAGGACAAGCTACAACTTAGACAACTTGACCAAATTCACCCTAGATCTATTTAGTTTCTTTTTTTTTGGAAATCAGCATACACAAATTACCCTCATAAAAACTTAAAATTCCAATTTCAATTCCTTTATTACAACATCATTTATAACAATTCAACCACCAATTGGAATTCATCCAACTCTCAACCTCAATTCATTGACTCCTCATATTCAATGACATCTCATCATTCACCAAAATCTTATCTTGCTTTTCTATAATATCTCACATATATATATAACAATGATTCATGCTCAAGATTTATTAACTCATCATCCATACACAGTTCATATTTCAAATCTATACACAAATCCATATTTCATTTACATCATAAGATAAATGTATACAAAATTTAATGGCATTCTAAGCCACATTACATCATCAATCTCAAAATCCAAAATACAACCAAAGATACAAAATCTCATAATTCTCAACATATGTCTAAAGTCTCATTTACATCAGTCCAACTCAAAAATACAACATATGCATAATCAAACGAATTCCTTGACTTTCTTTCATCCGATCTCTTTCTCATCACCTGGAGATGGGAATGAAAGGAGGGTGAGCTTACAGCTCGTGGGTAACATGTTTATAACCAAGAAATAAGCAAAAAACATCGAAATAGTTATTTCTATTGTAAAACTCACATTGAAATCCATGTATCACATATTTTCCAAATTCACAACTTATCAAGCAATTCATAAACATCATAACTCATGATTCAATGCATCATCACATCAAACACATTTGATGAAATTTTTGCTTCAAAGCATAATACTCAAATTCATCATATCTTAACACATCAAAATGCAAATGCACACATAATTGACTCGAGGGTTCCGTAAACAAAACAGAGAAACCGAAGTTTACTCCGAGAATGAAACGAGTCCACTTTTCGAATCTCGTAGGTCACAAGCGGGCAACCGGGAGAAGGCTTAACGTCAACATGCACGTGACTACGAAACGGTTCCTCTCTCGGCCAAACACAATCAAATAATCATTCACAATCTCATATTCTCATGCTTTTTCTTTGTACAAAATGCCATGACTCAATTCAATGGCATAACATGAACATACACATTTCAATTATTTTATCACAATGTCATACATCACAATATCATTTCCACATCATAACGTATAGCAATTTCTCAAACCAATAAAAAACAATAAATCAACATTTAATTGAAATCATTTTATTCTCTTGGTTCAAAAGCAAACATTAGTGGCTCATTACTTAAATTATAAACATGAAACCCACCTTATTTCCTTGCTTAATACTTGTTCAAAAAGCCTCTACTCTTGCTCCTTTTGCCTCTCTTACTTTCCTTCACAATGGCAAAATTCCCAAATCAATAGGAATTCAAATTGAGAAACCCATAACACAAAATTGATCTTAGAAAACTTAAACTCATACATTTCTTAAGCTATCTAAATCAAAACCCTTTCAAAAATCTAACAAATCAAACATACTCTTACCTTGATCCTTCACCAAATGAGGAGTTTCTTGGCTCATATGGAAGCTCTTATCTTCTTCCACCTTTTTCCTTCTTGAATAAACTCAAAATCCTTCTTGAAAACTAAAAAAAATCAAACCCTAACATTTTCTTATTTCTTTCTCCTTTTCTCCACCGACTCTCTCCCTCTCTTCTCTCTTTTCTTGTTCTTTTTCTTCTAATTTTGTGCTCCCTCTTCCTTAAAAGCCAACCCACATGTCTTATTACAAATATGTCATTAATGAATGAGCAATGACCCTTATACCCTTCCTTATAAGCCTTATAACTTAAATGGCTTAATGTTCTTCCCAAAAAGCCCTCATTGCATATGCACCCTTGTTACTTAGTCCAACCAAACCATATTTTGAAATCCAACCAAAATTAACACAATAATTAACTCCAAATAAAATAATTAATCTTGCAAAACC
This sequence comes from Erythroxylum orinocense, assembly GCA_025531955.1. Taxonomy (NCBI): domain Eukaryota; kingdom Viridiplantae; phylum Streptophyta; class Magnoliopsida; order Malpighiales; family Erythroxylaceae; genus Erythroxylum; species Erythroxylum orinocense. Next base: position 5,162,448 of record JANZLX010000211.1, on the reverse strand, counting down.
TCAAAATTATTTCAAAATCATGCTTAACTCCTTCTAAAAATCAAGATCTTATTCTAATCATGCAATTGAAAGAATTTGGTAACACTTCCTTCTAGAAATATGTTCCTCATTGTCTCAATTTTTCTAATGACATCAAAATCATTTAATTTGATTTAATCATTTGCAAGTTATACACCAAACATTTCGAACTGTTCTTATACTGAAACAATATTCTGTGCTTAACTACCATCTGAAAATTGACACTCTTAGAGACTGAATTCAAACTTGATTTTATCGGACAATTTGTAGTCTTATCTCTCTAGTTTAATCCAAATCAAGAATCATCTCATTCGGATAACTAGAACAAAAGTTATGGTTAAAACACCAAAGCATACTCAGTGAATATGTCTCAATTACATTTTCCAGCTTTTAACTTCCAACCTTTCATATATAACTCATCTTGTATTAAAACCATCTTTTCTATTCCCATTTTAAATTCAAGAATTATGCTTTTCTCTACATATAAATAAATGCTAATAATTTCTTATTTAATAGTTCTAACTTTCAAAAAAAGTCCAGAGTCCAACAATAAACCTTTTGTCGTCATTCAAAAACTTGAGAAAGTTGCTTATAAGTTAGATCTTACCCCTTACGGCCACGTCCATCCAATCTTTCACATCTCACAACTCAAAAAGGTTTTTGGTACTAAGGTCTCTAGCCAACCTCCCCTATATTGTCTCACTGAAGACTTAGAATTACTACAACAACTAGAACATGTATTAAAAGCTTAGACGAACTCTTCTGACATGTTTGAAGTATTGATCCAATGGAAAGGGCTACCACTTTGGAAAAGCACTTAGGAACCTTTTGACCATATTTAGGCACAATTCCCAACCTTTTACGTTGAGGACAAGGTGTTTATTATGGGGGACGGGGGGAGGTATTGTTAGGTCTCCAACGCATAAAGTCTATTTCTGGAGAAAAAAGGGGCAAAATAGGGAAAGAGTGAGTGATGCTGAGACAGAGCAATCTGTTGAGGCATTTATAAAATAACTACAAGTGAGAGATAAAGAGGGGAGGATGAATGGGAAGGACAAACAATCAAATCATAAAAGGAGAGTGGAAAGAGATTGGGAGATTATTCTAGAGAGTTGTAGAAAGTGGTAGGGCTTTTTGCCTAAAAGTGGGGTATGTAACCTATAGAGAATTCCAGCGATGTTGACCAGTCTTCTTACTTCCATATGTTTACACATTGAGTTGAATAGCGATATTTCCATTAGTAGAGTTGATTTCTACTTGTGTACCTAAGTTGATAGATTAGGTTTGTTGTAGGAATTGTTTGTTGTGTGCATAGGGAGAGTATTGTGTTTGCTGTATGTATAGGGAGGAACCTAACAGAGATTTAGGCGTTGCCAATATGGCTTTAACTGTTACCCAGTTGAAGAACCTAAATGCTGATTTTATTTTACTTTGAATTAGGGATTTTGGGTTACAAGATCAGCATTACAAATAATAAATTACAAGAAAAGGCTTAAATTTCAAAAAGTTTTAGAATTTTTTAAGAAATCAATTATTGCTTTATTTAAATATTGGAAGATGATTTCCAATCAACTTCCCTTCCCTTCGTTTGTGAAACTTAAACATATACAAACTACATATCGAATAGCCATGAAGCCGATTTTCCAATTTCTCTTAAAGTCATTAAAAGCTCAGACCTACTTTTCCACTGTCATCTTATCTGATGTTATCTCTTGTAATTGGGACTCACTCTGGTCCACGGCAACTTTATTATGTGCCCAACAACCCATCCCAATCTTTAATGCCACAAAACCATTTCTGTAATACCATGGATCCAAAACAGCTATCTTTTTCTGTTGATAAGAAAGGACTAAAGACAGAAAATGCGTGTATTTATCGATGTAGAAATACTTCAATTCACAATAAATGAATTGATAGAAAAAAATTCTCATTAAAACATGTTCAATATAAAAACCAAAGTATAATTTTTGACTTACCTAAATATTCCATTTTACATAACTATCATTAGAATTTTTCATAAGATGGACGTATGGAATCAGTAGCATATCCCTTCGCCAATGATTCTGGTTCAGTCTGATCTTGAAGGGGTTGGACGTTGCTATTTGGATCCATGATTCTGTATAACCTTGGCTGCTGAATAGCTGCAAAACAAGCAAGGCGCACCGGGGGTTAATCGCCGGCAGGCCCCTCTGACCCTCAAGTTAGTCTTTTCTCGAGAGTTTTAGTTGCTAATAGTAGAGAAAACTAGAATTGTAATGTCGTACCTCTATTATGGCAGAATAATAACTTATATGATCCCATATTTCTTTTATATTGCTTTAATCTATAAATTAGAGCCTTTACAATTTCAATGAGTACGAAATTAAAATCATTCATTTCATATAGTTTAAATCCTTCAGGATCTTCACATAAATGTCACATTATATTGATTTATTTAGATATGCACTAAACAATATTCAGTAGTTGCATATCAAGACTTTGTTCAATTATCTTGCTTATTGTAAAAGATATACAATTCTTTTGTAGTTTAAGAAACTTTTAAAAGATCCCTTAATCTTAAAAAATTTCAAAAAAAAAACTATTTACATTTGCGATTTTCAATTTTCAAAATTTTTAAATTGGGTTAAAAATAACAAAGAACACATTCGGTATGAACATAACATGTGGGCCAATTAAATATTTCTTATATAACGATCTGGTTCTACTTTTAAACTTAAACCGAACTAATTAAACCTAACAAAAATAAACAATTGGTTTTAATTATCTTAAAACATTAAGTTAAGCTAAGTTTAATCAGTTTATATTTAGTTTAATAGTTGAGTTGAGTTAATTTGTAAGTGAACATTATATTAATTCACATATAATGTTCATATCAATTGTTAACTAAAATATAAGAAAATGAGTTTTTTAATTAAAAATGAGAAGAAAATTTTAATTCTAAATAATTTAAAATTTTCTAAACCATATGAGAGATGCTCTAAACTGAAATGTGATAACGTCTATTGCAAGAACAAGTCTCCTCGACATATATAGTATTACATAATTTTATATATTTAGTTATATATATCTATGATACTTTGCATTATTATTAATTTACACTACATGTGGGTCATTTAAAAATAATTTCTATATCATATAGGAGTAAGATTGTATACGATTAAACCTCTTCAGATTTTGCATTTTAGCGGAATTCTCATTGCATACATGAAGGGAGTTCGAAAACACGACTTCACTTAAGCCAGAAGAGCCCCTTATTAACTCACTTACGCCCTTACAATAGGAAATTGTCTTTTCATCAACATTAGCCTTGCTGTCAATTTTAACTTTTCAACTTTTAGCTCATGAGTCAGATCTAGGCTAAGATTGACTCGATATTCAATTATCCTGAACAAACCAGCATCGCTTTACTTAAAAAGAATTGGATTACGGGGTAAGCCTGAACTTGGACAATCTAAATTTGGATCCAATTAAAAAATAAACTGTTTTATATTTTTAATTATAAAAATGTCATCTCTAATTTTACCAACAAAAAACTCACTAAACATGTGCAAAAATTAGTTCAACAATAAAGTAGGGTTTTTAATTTTTATTTTTAAAAATAATTTAACAAATAGTCAAAAACTTTTAGGTGTCGCTAATATAAAAGTATTTAGACAATAAAATTTTATTATTGCTTAATTAAATTTTAATTCAATACTTTTTCAACTAATTTATATAGATGAAATAATTGTTTGAATATTATAAGAATCTATCTATTTGTTTCATGACGAAATACTACTCAAGTTAATTACCAATGACTACAAAAGATTAGTTGTTTTCAAACTACAATGACAACCTAATTGAATGGAACAACAAAACATTTTTGTCTTAAACCCTACAACTTGTTGATTATTATGATAATAATAATTTAGAAAGAGAAATTACATTATTTCGCACGAAGTGCAATTAAATGTTTATGTTTGGAATGCCAACAGTGTATGACACGCTCCTCTAAATCTTTGGACATCTCAGTGTATAGTCTTATAATACGGACAAGTGAAAACTTCAAAGTATTATAACTTGGCTATAACAAAATTTAAACATTTTGATATTTTTATTTATTTATTATTGTTTATAATTATTATTAGTTGTTGCTGTGGATAATAATTAGTCGTAACTTCACAATAAATAAACAATCAAGTATTACAAAACAGAAATATTAAAGATATGCTTAGTTTTATTTTTAATTTGCTGTTGTAGTTTTTAATAAATGTGGTTATATTTTTATTATTGACGATAATTACCTATTAAATAAAACTTAAATATAAATTATTTTTAATTAATTACATTTATTTTAATGCCTTATATAATATTTATTAATAAATTATCAATAAATTTTATTTTATTTTATGAAAATACATAATTTAAATTTAAAATTTTGTTTTAAATATAATTTAATTATTAAACTAAATTTTATG
>JANZLX010000211.1:5136779-5152564 GCA_025531955.1 Erythroxylum orinocense | reverse complement strand
GCAATGAAACCTATCAGTCTGACCCAATATTACCAGAATACCCTTGCTACAGTAACAAACAGTAACGGGATGTTACATTTATATTCGTCACAAAAAATTATTGTTAAATATTTCATATTATATGATAATTCCTTATGAAAATTTTAATGAATTTTTGTATATGATAATATTGTTAAAAATAATAATGTTTAAAAGATAAAATTTGTAATGCTAAGTTTAACTTATATTAATCCTAATTAAGGTTAATTATAATTGAGATTTATATGATTTTTCATATTTTTTCATTTTCCTTGTTTATAAATTTGTTTAAATAGCTAAAACATTCAAATTCTATAAATTTATTTAAATATATGGATTTATTATACACAAATGATTCTTTAATGATGCTTATTATATATATTAGTACTACACTTCCGTTCATACAAAAATTTCATGAAAATATAATGGAGCATCTAAAAATTGTAAAATGTTTTCAAAGTTTTAAACATATTATTGAAAAACACATAGTATGTATTTTAAATTTTGAAAAGTAAATATATTTTGGACATAAAAAGATAATTATACCTAAAATTTAAATGTTATGTAGGATCAAAATATCATAAATTTACGTTAACTACTATATATTCTTAATCGTTAATAATAATTAACAATGAAATTATATATATATATATAGTACAAGATGCTAATTAGAAGTTTAACAATTTTTACAGACAAAATAATAAATAAAATTCAACGCCTAATATTTCATTGAAAAGGAAAAGAAATATTTTTTTTAGGATTCCCAGTGACATTAGAGTCGGTAGAAAAGGTGAAGGGGTTGCCAATGTCTAGATTCCTAAGAAGCCTCCTTGTAGGCTCTAAGCCATCAATTGAAATAGTTAAAGATCGTCCCTAGGGTCTGGTGAATATTGACACCCTCTTCCAACAAGTTCTTTACTTTAACTAAATTTGCAGGAGATACAGTGAATGATTCCTCAAATGCAGTATGCATGACCGTATTAGATGAACCGCACGCACTAAGCATTTCAGCTAATGAGCAAAGAGAATAGAACAATCAAAACTAAATTAAACGGTATTAGGAAGTCAAATTCAAACACGCATTTCTGATTGATAAACTCTATGATCATCACGATGAATAGACATAGTTTTTGCAATTGACCATTGTTTTGAAACAACCAATTCCCCTAATCTTGTAAGAACCATGGGACATCACCACCGCCTCCATTTCCATCTATGTTCTCTTAAAGATTCGAGGAAGCTTAACATAACATATAGTATATATAGTCAGATGTTCATATAATAGCTTCATAATAGAACATAAGATATAGATAATAAAGAAAGAGAGATAGTTTGTTCATCATCTTGGACAATTTGGCCACATTCCTCCCAGTGGAGCTCATTTCCATCATCGGATCTGGAAACTAGTCGCCACGTCAACATTCCACAATGAATTAATGATAACAGCTTAATTCTAAAAAGTCAATAGAATAATTCTTATTTAAATGTTCCAACATTCTATCAATGTTAATGGACTAATCTAATGAGACTACTTCATATGATAAGGTTGAGAATGCTAAGTGTGTATGCATTATGTTTAGGGGATGCATAAACATCCCTTACAACTCTGAAATATGATTGCTTCTATAAACATTAACATCCAATCCTCTAATAATAATAGTTGTGTAATTGTGATTTAGCTTTAAATTATCTTAATAATTAGGTTATTAGTTTTGAGCTACTCCATTATATATTTGTTTTCAAATTTGTGTATGCTAAAAGATTTGGTCTTTTAAGAATAAGAGTAATAGGTTGTTAGTTTTGAGTTTTAAATATTGTTATGTCTAACACAGAGACACAACTGACTATATTTATGGTTTAGATCATTGGACTTTTAATTGTTATGTGTAATCACAACCTCATTATAAGTTGAAATAAACTCATTTTGATGGACACATATATATAGCTAGGAGGCTTTACTCAAACAAGCATGGAAGGTGGAAAAAAACTTCGATCCATACATATCCAACGCATAAACACATGAAACCATCTTCCAAACACAAACATAAACAAAAACAAAAACCCATACACTATAAGCAGAACACAAAACTCACAATAAGCTCCTAAAAGTAACAGTAAAATATAGCACAAGAAGGAGGATTTGAAAATATAAAAGAAGAACAATACCAACACATGTAATGACACTCCTTCGACGATGACAACCATAACACAGGAGACAACCACAATAGAGGGGACGACGCTTATTTGACAATAAACGAAGGGGAATGTTGAAGGCTAACACGAAAACGAAGAGAGGTTCGTTTTCATGTTAATAACTTAGTAGAAAATGACGTAGTTTGTTGTTAATGTAAACGGCGTTGTTTTCAATTAATTTGAAAGAAATATACCATTTGGTAAGGATTGATTTGCCATTACCATTTGGCTTCACGTTTAGCTAGCATAATATATAAATTATATGTATAGTACAAAATTATATATAATAAATAGATAATAATTATTAAATAGAGTAATATATATTACAAAAGTAAGATATGATAAATTTTATATATAATGTAATATTTCATAAATCATTAAACTAGTTACAATTATTATGTATACATTCATATAAAATTATATTAATTACCATATATGATGATGATGATGATGATGATGATGATGATGATGATGATGATGATGATGATAATAATAATAATAATAATAGCAATTTAATTAAAAATAAATTGCAATATAGTAAAAATGAAAAATCAATATTAATTAATAATATAATATTTTTAAACATCAAATTTAATATTATTCAAAATGTATTGTAAGCCTAAAAATAAATGTGGTTAATAACAATGTCATTTCAAAGATGAAATTTAATATTGATGAAATGATTGTATAAGTGTAAAAATAAATTTACTTAACAAAACTGTCATTTATACTTTTTATTAATCTTTTTAAATATCTATAACTTTATAATTTTATGTGGTTTCACAAAACTGTATTTATTATATAGAATTTCTATATTAATTTATGTTTATGATATTTTTAAAAAATTTAGCAAAAATTACAAATCTATAAAAAAAAGGTGTAGCATGGACGACGCTTTCAAATTTTTGTAGGCAAATGTTGAACATTTAGTGACAAATATCGATATCATCCCAAAATGGAAGGGCAGGTAAACAAATTAAGCGAAATGACGTCGCATTCATCCAAGGGGTGACGATTTTGTAAATTGGTCGCCAAAACTTCAACTACGTATTAACATTCAGCTACATATCAGCTGTGAATTCACCACCAAATGTGTCGGCTTGAAAAAATTAATACTGATGACAAATGATGCCGTCTAAGTATTTATTAATTAAGGAACCTAACACCCCCTCCCTTCCCCATTTCATTTTGCTTTCTCTTCTCTTGTATTTTTGGCCTTCAACATTTTTTGGGGTGAATGTCCATTCATGGTCTTCTTGTCATCTATTCATCATCGAGGTAAGTAGTTTGTTCTGTTTTGTATTGGCTTTTATTTATGCTTTTAATGTTATTGTTAAATGGTATGTTCATATTTGGTTTTTGAGTGAATCTTTGAGTTATTTATGTATAAATTATATGACAATGTTGTTGTTGTGTGTTTGTATATGTGAAGAAAGGGAAAAGATAAATTATTTGTTGTTAGTTAGGGTTTAATTTCTAAAGCCTATAAGGTGTTCGACGAAAGCCCTCTTATGTATTTAGTGTTTTGTTTTGATAGGGAACGAATTACCTCTCTTTGTGTGTGTTATAAAATCCTTGCATATGTATAAGATCTTACAACTATTTTTTGTTAAGAAACTTATAAACACCATTGAAAGAGTAATGAGAATATTTCTATGGGGTAGTGCTCAAGGTAGGAGCTATAGCACTATAGTGCCTTAGAATAAGGTCTATAAACCAGGATAGGAGGGTGATTTAGGTATTAATCCTATTAAACTCACTAACAAGGTTTTTATAGCCAAAAGGCAATGGAGACTAATGGTGAATAAATAATTCAGGTGGGTTAAGTAGGTGCACTCTTATATAAAACCAGACCTTCTAACTTATGGTTTATGACACAATTGTTTAAGTTAAGAGGAGAAGTTGTTGGCAACATTAAGTTTAAATTAGGAAATGGAGAATTGACTTTACTTTATTTCATAAATTGGAATGATGAGGGTCCATTAATTAACTCTCAAGTTATGCTTTCAATTATAAAACCTTTTCCTGTTAAGTCTAAGGTTAAAGTGTAGATTAATTGAGATCAATGAAATAATGTTCTTGTTAAAATTAACATATATTGCTAAGGTATAAACTTGATCAAAACAGAATGGATCACTACATTTAGCTTAAACACCCTTCAAGTGTATTCAATGATGACTTTTGTAGGGACTTATTTAGAACAAAGGGAGAAAATGGAAGTAGAAAAGGTGATTTGGAATAAGAATTTTCACCCTAAGTTACATTTTTCCTATGGCTAGTATGAAAACAAAAGATCAACACGATGGATAGGTTATGTTATATGAAAATGGTAGATAGATATTTCTTATAAAAAAAGCCACTAGAAAATCACTTATTTTTAGATGTAAGATCTCTATGAAAGTTTCGGAGGGTATAATGTACAAATGCCAAATTGATAACCATAGGAGGAACTACTGTATTGAATTAGATGCTAAAAGACATAACCATAACTAAAGAGGGTAAAAACAACTCCGATAATATTTATAGGATACATTATTGCAAAAATAGTGACAAGTCTTTTTTATCTTTCATTTAATAATTTTTTTATATCATCTTAATTATGTCTTTTTATCAAAAGAAAGATAGGAAGACTAAAAGGAATGAACCTTAGTTATTGTAACCAAATGCTCAAACACAAATTTAAGAAGTTATTACACATCCTAATTAATTTGCCTAAATCTTGTAATACTAAAGAATTATTAATTAAGATAAACTTTAGGGCTGAAGCTTATTAAACATAAAAGAAGAAATATTAGACATTTTCTTCAACTAACTTAAAGAAAATAACTTAGAAGAGATAAAGGTTTAAAGAGATGATGCCTAATGAATTAGAATCACTTTTAATTTGTTATTAATGCCAAGGATCATGACTTAAAGATTGATATGCATATACCTAGTATTTGATTGGATTGACTTTGGCTTGGACATATATTAAGATTAGAATTTAGTTTTATAAATGAATGCTTAAGAGTATGAATTATTCTCGAACTTAGGTTTTGGGAATTAAGAGACTAAAGCTTATAAAAAACAAAGTGATATAGGTTTTGTGTGTTGAATGGGTTGATTGAATGTGAATATGTGTTAGGAACTTTGTTTTACTATTGCTTATAAGATGTTCGAATAAAGTTTGCTTTGAATCTCTAATGTCACTCTTAGATCATAGTCCTCTCACTTCTCACTCTCCGTCGAACTTTTCATCCCTTATAAACTATCGTGAGCCTATCACTGCCACAAAGTCGTTAGGTGCACTCTTATTAATGGTAAGCTACTGGTTATGTGTCCAAAACCTTTAGTTATAAGCGTTTCTACATTTTAAGTACTAAGACCCATCTTTATGAACAAGTGTATTATATTAAATACGAAATTGTACTTTTTGTAGGTCGTGTTTTATGATGAAAGTTGCTCAATAATCATCCAACCTCGTCCTTCTTCTTTATACTTTATGGTTGTTCTTGACAATATTCTTAGAATCATTGATTTGTTTTATGACATACTTTAATAGTCTAAGTACTTATGTTTGGGGTTTGTTTGAATAACTGATGATACTAATGTATGTATTACGTAACTATTTACGTAATGTTAATGACAATTATTTGCATAATAACCCCTAAGATGGTATATACGTTGCAAACCCGTGATGCAGCTCCCATGAGGCTTATTGGTGAAATATTCCACGAACCTAGGAGTCACAACGAGAACTTACTTTCTTGATTTATATGGTTTAACAATGCCATGTACCATAGTGCTATTTAAATTCAAATTTTAATTTATGAACTTCAATGTGATTAATTCAAACTTAGTAGTAACATTAGAAATTCACCTAATGTTAACGACAATCCTTTGCATAATAAACCCTTAGGATGGTATATAGGCTGCAACCCTGTGATGTTCCATGAGCCTAGGAGTCATAATAAGAACTTGCTTTCTCGATTCATGTAGTTTAACAATGTCACGTACTATAGTGCTATTTAAATTCAAACTTAATTTATAAACTTTAATATGATTAATTCAAACTTAGTATTAATATTAGAAATTCACCTAATGTTAATGACAATTCTTTGCATAATAAACCCCTATTATGGTATATAGGTTGCAAACCCGTGATGTAGCTCTCATAAGGCTTATCAGTGAAATATTCCACGAGCCTAAGAGTTACAGCGAGAACTTGCTTTCTCGATTTATGTGGTTTAACAATGTCACGTATCATAGTTCTGTTTGAAGTCAAATTTTGAGAATGAACTTTAATGTAATTAATGGTTATGTTATAAACACCAAGGATTGCATTTAGTAATTAAGCTATTTACTTTTAATTGTATAGCTATATGGACAAAAGATGGATGTCTCAATGGAAAATTTCCATTGAATACTTAGAAGGAGTTAAAAGTTTCATGCAATTTGTAAAAGATCAAATAGGTGATGAATGTCGTATTCATGTATAGATTGCTTAAGTGTCGACATTTAAAGTCAAGATGTGTTATATAATCACTTACTAATATGATGCATAGATAAATTCTATACTCTATGACTTTATCATGGCAAACGTAAGGAAGCAAGTTGTAGTAAAAGTGTTGGTACAAGTTTTGGTGATAGTAACAATAAAGATGTAGATGATGGTGATGATGACGATGGGGTTTGCGATATGTTAGAGGATTATGGGAATTATATAGAGATGATACTGGTTTTCTTAACATAATTGGTAGTATTATAGAAGATAATTTGGGAAGTTATTAAAGGTTGCTCAAGAAGAGTTATATCCAGGGTGCTCGAATTTCTCACAACTATCTTTTGTTGTCAAGTTGTTGCATTTGAAGGTCTATAATAAATGGATCAACAAGTCTTTTAACATGTTAATTGACTTGCGCAATGATGCATTACCTATTGGACACAAATTGCCCAAATCTTACTATGTTGTAAAGAAATTATTAAGGGACCTTGGATTAGGATATATATCAATACATGCTTGTAAGTATGATTGTGCTACATTTTGGAAGGACAATAGAGATCTTGAAGATTGTCCTATTTGGGTACATCATGGTGGTGAGTAGATTATGGGAGACAGAAAAAGATACTGCATAAAATCCTGAGATACCTTTCTATTAAACTATGAGTATAAAAGCTTTTTATGTCAATAAAAGCAGTTATAGATATGAGGTGGCATAAAAAGAAATGCATCGATGAAAACTTTTGATGTTGTTCAAGGTGAAACATTTATAATTCATATAACTATTTTGTGGACTATAAATGATTTTTCAGCTTATGAGAATTTGCCTAGATGGTGCACAAAAGGGTATATGGCTTGTCTAACATGTAACCATCAAACTTACTCAATAAGGCTATGAAGTAAAATATGTTATGTGGGACACCGTTATTACTTGGAACATGATATAGATGATGAATAAGCAAATTGTTTAATGGTAAAGTAGAATTGGGTGAAGCTGTTTTGTAGTTGTTTGGTGATGATGTGGTTATGTAGCTATCACATTTGGGTGACATTACACCTAAAAAAACACTTAAGTAATAGAAAGCGAAGGCAAAATGTTGTTGAGCTCAATTGGAAAAAAGAAAGTATAATTTTCAAGTTGCCGTATTGGAAGGAATTGCTATTGAGGCATAATCTTGATGTAATATATATTCAAAAAATATTTGTGAGAATATTTTAGGAACTGTGATGGTAATTGATGGCAAATTGAAAGACATAATTAAGGCTATAGTAGACTTGGAAGACATGAATATAAGAAAAAATTTGCATTTGAAAAGAAGAGATGATGGGTTATACATTATTCCACCTACTTGTTACAAAATGTCAAAATAGGAGAAGCAAGCTTTTTGTCAATTTCTTAAATTAGTCAAGTTTCCTTATGGGTATGCATCTACTATAAACCGTTGTGTGAATGTTAAAGAGGAAAAGTACCGAGTTGAAAAGCCATGATTGTCGTGTACTTCTGTAACAATTACTTCCTGTTAGAATATGCGGATATTTTCTTAAGGATATGTTTGTAACTTTGGGACAATTGGCTAAGTTTTTTAAGCAATTATATTGCAAGACATTTAATGTTGAAAAGCTTAAGAAAATGGAAAAAGACATAGCTTTGATTCTATGTAACCTTAAACTAGTATTTCCCCCTGCGCTGCCCCCCTCCAATCATCTTTTAATGTTATGATGCATTTGGTAATTCACTTACCATACGAAGCAAAACTTTGTGAACCGGTTCAATTTCGATGGATGTTCCCCATTGAAAGGTAATTTATATTAACTTTTACTTTTTTAAAGTTATTAGTTAGTAACAATTGTTAATATTTTATATTTTGGTTAGGTTTTTACGCTCTCTTAAGCGTTATGTACGTAATAGAGCTCAACCTAAAGGGTTTATTGTAGAGGCTTATATGGCAAATGAATGCTTGACATTTTGTTTGATGTACTTAAATGACATTTTGTTTTGATCAAGATGGTGGCTTGTCAATTTTCTCCTAAAAAGTTAGGCCACTTGGTGTCAAAAAATATGTCAAGTTAACTAAAGAAGAATTAAAAATTGCCCATTGATATATTTTGAACAACTGCGAGGAAGTCGACATATATATGGAGTATGCATATTACTTTTGAATCAAAATTTCATATTTCAATGTTGTGATTCAATATATAGTTCTACTATATATTTACCTTTTTAAATAAAGAGCACAAAGAGTCCATTAGAAACAAATGGATTGTTAATGTTAAAGAAAGACATACGTTTAAGTTCTTATTATAGTTTAGGACTCAAGTAAGTTATAGATTGATGGAATATTATAAACTTATGACAATTTGTATGTTAGATTAACTTCTAATTTCATTTTTTCGTACAAATAATAAGGTTACATAACTTTAACATACAAGAGGTAACATCAACGTATATTCTTTGACATGTGGGCCTCATATATGTGCGAAAAAATAAACAGATTGCATTGTTAATAGGGTTAGACTGTACAAAACGAAGCCTGTTACGATTGAAGAATGAGGAAATAAAACAAATAGTTTCAAATACCCTACCTGAGATGTAAATCTCTTCGAGCTAGAGACGGATTGGAGAGAACGGGCACCTCCATCGTCGCATCGCAGAAGACAAAGAGCCACCCTAATTGAGTAATTTTTTCGAAAAATCGAGAAAGGAAAGTAGTTTTACCCTAATTATCGACACATTGTCACTTAATCCTCCAAAATTGTTTCTTGCGTTGTCGTTTTAACTTATTGAGTATCTACTGTTGAACATCGTCGTGTGATGAAAGAGGGAGAGTTGTCCTCTCCTCGACTCTACACTAATCATTAACTAAATGAAAATTTCAAATTCTCAAAAAAGTTTCTAATTACATTTGATTTTATTACTGATTATTTAAGTTGAAGATTTAAAATTATTAATTAGTTTATTAATTTATATAAATTATGTAATTGACATATATGCATGATAAGAGTTTCCCAATTTATAGCATGATCAAATTACCACTCAAATTATTTTTTATTAAATACAAAAGATTAACTGTTTTTTAGCTACTTTGGCAATTTAATTGAGTTGGGCAGCAAAACATTTTTGTTTATGGAGTGTGATTATAATAACAATAATTCAGTAAGAGAAATTACGTTATTTCAAGTAAAGTCAAGTGCAATCAACCAAACTGATCAGAATACCGACACTTTCTGACAGTCATTTAAATCTTTATATTGCATATCTCAATCTATAATTTTATAATAACTAGTTCTTATTATTTTACTACATAATTAATATTCCCAAAGTGTAAATAAATAAATAAATAATAAATGCACAGCTGTTTAAATTATTTATATATGATTCCCCCACCTGTGCTGCCCATCGTTGTCTTTTGGCTTAGAAAAAAAAAAGTCTTACCCCGTGTCCGGAAAAGAGTTAAGAGACACCCGAGACGCCAATGTCTGACAAACCTCTGAAACTGCCTCCGTTACCATGGAAGGTCAAGCTCTTTGCCTCTGCCCTTTGCTTCGCCGTCGACGCCACTCGCCGCTCAGACGGCTCCGTCAACCGACGCCTAATGAGCTTCTTCGACCTCAAAGCCTCCCCCTCTAAGAGACCTGTCAATGGTGTCAAAACAATTGATATTACATTCGATACCACTCGCAATCTCTGGTTTCGCCTCTATATACCCACCAACGCAATCCATTTGAATGGTTCTAACAAGGATACCGGATTGCCTGTCATTTTCTTCTTCCATGGGGGTGGCTTCGTTTACATGGCCGCCGATTCAAAGCTTTACGATGACTTCTGCCGTATTCTCGCTAGAGAACTCCCTGCATTTGTCATCTCTGTCAACTATAGACTTGCCCCCGAGCATCGGTATCCATGCCAGATTGATGATTGCTTTGATGCCCTGAAGTTCGTTGACAGTACAAAGATTGAAGATTTTTCAACCCATGCAAATCTCAAGAACTGTTTTGTGGCAGGAGATAGTGCAGGTGGCAATTTGACGCATCACGTGGCGTTCAAAGCCAGTGAATACAAATTCAACGACCTTCAAGTCGTTGGCAACATATCGATACAGCCCTTTTTTGGAGGAGAAGAACGAACTGAATCGGAGATAAAGCTTGCTGGAGCTCCGTTTGTGACTACTGAGAGAACGGACTGGATGTGGAAGTCGTTTTTGCCTGAGAATTCAGACAGGAACCACCTGGCTGTTAATGTTTTTGGGCCAAACGGATTGGACATGTCGGGGGTGAAGTTTCCACCAACAATGGTTGTTGTCGGAGGATTTGATCCTTTAAAAGATTGGCAAAAGAGGTACTACGAGGGGCTGAAGAAATGTGGGAAAGAAGCGTATTTGGTTGAGTATCCAAATGCAATTCATACATTCTATGTATATCCAGAGGTGCAAGAGTCACATTTGTTCATCAAGGAGGTGAGTGAGTTTGTGCAAAAGATATCAGCAGATAGCCAATAAATGAAAAAAAAAACTTGTGATGTTGCTCTACAATTAACGTTCCTGGGTTTGATCGTGCACAAGTTGTTTTTTATCAGATCTTATGTTTCTCCTGTCTGTTTTTCATATCAATAATAAAATTCAGTGTTCAAGGACTTGACAAACTGGTAGTAAGATTTGAAGTAAAGAGTTGTTGATTTCTCCATTTGTCTCGTGTTACTCAGAAATATCAGAAAGCCCATGTCCATCTCATTCCTTGAATATAAAACTTCTCATCGTTTCTTTCTCATGAATAAAAAAAGGATGAAAATGCCGAATTTTTTTTTAAAAATTGATTGAGGGGTAGCTTAATGATTGACGACCTCTAACTTCAAATTGAGTCATATGGAAGTGTGTTTCACCGAGTTAAAGTAAAATCACTAGGGAAGAGGTGCAGTGACAGAGTCATAAATTTAAGATAGGGGAATTCAAAAATTAATTTTTTAAAATTTTAAGGGGTTCAGTACATCATTGACCTTAAATAACTCTATCGTTATATATATATATATATATATATATATCTCCGTCCCTGTGGTCAAGCCGCACCATATCTGATGCGAAGAAAATTAATATGCTAATTAGTTGGTTAAATCTATAAGTCTATATTAAATTGATTTTATGTACTTTAGAAACCTTTCTCAGGTTGTCTAACTCTGCTATGTAAGGACATAATTGATGCTTCTGGTCAGAGACATACTATATAGTTGTTTAGCTTTTGTGTTTAGTCTCTCTTGTATTAAAAAAAGTAAAATTACTCTATAATTAATACAAAAAAATTATTAATTTATGAATTATTTAAATAACAATATCAAATTATGACAAAATCTAAAGTTATTTTTAATGTTTTCATAAATTATAAAAATAAATATCATCTAACAAATTTTACTAAATTTTAAAAAATAAAAATCCCAAAAAGAGAAGTAGAACCAAAAATAAAATTTTAAAAAATAAATATCCCAAAAAGAGAAGTAGAACCAAAAATAAACTATCAAGGTGTCCAAAACTAATAAAACTAAAGAGATTAGTTGTATTATAAACACTAGATAAAGTATGACAAAAATGTTCGTTGTTTATGGAAAAGGCATGCTAGGGCTTTTTGGTTCTAATATTTATGCCCAAAGCCCATAATTACTTCTTCTCTTATTCTTGTATTCCCGGACCAATAGCTTCTCTTCTCGTCTCTGCTTTGAACCTCTGCGCTTGTCTGGGGTCTCCTCTTACTCTTTGCCTCCACATCGATTAACTCTTCACGGCTTAATCCTCTATCTCGTTCTAACCCTTTATTGTCTCTGTTTCTCTCTTGCCTGTTGCCACGGAGTGAACCAGAAAGTTGTGCACTTCTTCTTCTTCTCAGGTATGTATTTATCAACATTGGCTTCACTCTCATTGTCGACCATCATCTTCTTTTTCCTTATTTCAACCGAATTGATTAGTTCACCTGGATGTTAGGGCTGCATTTTGTTGCTGCCCATCTTATTGCTTTTTAATATTTTCGCAATTTGGGTTCTGTTTTTTCTGGAATTTTCAGAAAGTTATCAGCTTTAGTCCTAATGGTAACTCATGTCTGGTGTTGACAGAAATAGCTGAGAAACAATTTTGAGATGATACATAGAGTTCCTTATGCATCATCAAAGTATGGTCTTTCAATTGTGTCTGTTCGTTACCTTGGAACAGTAGCCGATATTTTCGGTTTCTTACTTGATAACGCGAAGGTTGGCGATAAGAGGTATTATTCAAGTTGTGCCATAGCTGATATTTTGGTCCGAAGAGGAAATTGGTTTGATGAATTCTTGAGAAAGAAGTGCATTAATCTGAATGATGCCTTAACTATATTTAACCAAATGGTTCACATCCGACCTCTGCCTTCAGTTGTTCACTTTACCCAGCTTTTTACTGCCATTGCGAGAATGGGAGATTACTCTACTGTGATTACCTTGTATAAACAAACAGAAGTTTTAGGTGTAAAGCACGATACTTTTAGTCTCACTGTCATGCTCAATTGTTTCTGCAGTTTAAAAAGGGTCAATTTTGGTTTCTCTATTTTAGGAAAAATTTTGAAACTTGGATATGAGCCTGATCCAACAATATTTAACACTCTTGTACATGGGCTTATTATTGAGGGTAAATTGATTCAAGCCATGAGACTTTTTCAAGAGATGGTGAAGAAAGGTTACCGACCCGATTTAGTTACTTACAATACAATAGTCAAAGGTTTATGTAAAACAAGAAATATTTCCGGGGCTCTTCAGTTACTTGAAAAAATGGAAGAAGTTGGTCATGAGCTAGATCCTGTAGCATATAACACCATTATAGATTGCCTTTGCAAGGATAAGCAGGTAACAGTGGCCATGAACTTATCCTCGAAGATGTTGGCTAAAGATATCCAACCTACAATTGCTACTTACAATTCCTTAATTTATGGATATTGTATACAAAACCAAATGGATGATGCATTGAAAGTATTCCATATGATGATTGGTCGGGGCTTTACTCCTAATGTCGTAAACTATAGCACCTTGATAAACGGATACTGCAAAAGTGAAAGAATAGATGAAGCTATGGAGCTCTTCAGAGAAATGCGTAGCAAAAATTTGGTGCCTAATGTAGTCACTTACACCTCTATTGTTGGTGGCTTGTGCAATGCTAATAGGCATCTTGATGCATTGCGGCTTCTTAAAGAGATGCAAGAATTTGGACCAACTCCTAATGTCATGACTTATGCAGTGCTATTGAATGGCTTGTGTAAATATGGGCATTTTCAGGAGGCACTGGAGATATTCCGAGCATTGCAAGAGAGCAGTATAAAACTTGATGTAGTGATTTATACTATAATGATCGAAGCTATGTCCAAAGCTGGTGAGCTTGACGATGCAAAGGAATTGTTTGACAGCCTTCCTACAAGGGGTTTGCAGCCTAATGTTGTGACATACACAACAATGATAAATGGACTTTGTTTGGAAGGTTTATTTGATGAAGCATATCAGTTATTCAGGAAAATGGAAGAACATGGCTGCTTGCCTAATAGACGCACTTATAGCACAATAATTCAAGGTTGTCTCCGAAATAATGACCTATCAATGGCAACACAACTTATTCATGAAATTTTTGACAGAAAATATCCTGGAGCTGCTTCCACTGGAACTGATTTATCATTGATGTCCAAATAGCACAAGCTTGATGCCGTACAATGTAGGAGGTCCAATGATAGTGGCATTTCATATTTGAGATGTTTATCATTTTGAGAGACGTCAAATCCTTATATGTTGCCTTGCGCCAGTGCGCACAATCAAGATGATTTATGTTTCTACTGAGAAGAAAGGCCAAGCAATGCTCAAGAAATTACAGAGTTGCAAATAATTTGTTTCACAGGTTCAATTGGTTGGTTAGTCTGACTGGAATCGTAGATCATTTTGTTTTGGAGATAAAATTGGCGAAAGCATATTTGTTACGTCAGTGACAGGACCAAAAATGTTAACAAGGACCATGGACAAGCCAAATACTTTCATGCCATTGTAAAAGAAAGGTTATATTACTCTAAAAGCTTTTTTCGTATCTGGCTTCTGTTTCATGAAGGATATCTGAAGTCTGTCCATTTCTTTGCAGTTAGCATAATGTCAACAGCACAGACTGGAGTTGTATATGGACATGGGACATCTGCTTTGACTTGGTGATGATACTCCTTAGATTTTCACTATTTTCAGGTTACACTGAACTATAAAATTTTGGTACAACTTTGAAGGCAAAATTGTGTTTCAGATTGTTCCCTTTTTTAATGAAGGTGCATATGGTTATTCAGGTAACATATGTTGATTTATACAACTTCTTATGCAGACAGGGAGAGTGAGAACTGACTTACTAAGAGCAAGTGCAGATGGTTGGCAGATGTTCCTGAAATGAAAATACAGTTTTCAGTTGAGAAAAGCTTGATCGATGAAAACATTCCAAGTGAAGAGATATACAAAGACAAGGTAGCTAATTTCTTCTCGAGCCTTAGATCATGATTCACTGTGATATTAGCATGCATGCAACCATGCATCCATGAGAAGTGAGAACACCCTGTTTCTGTCTATGAGAACACCCTGTTTCTGTCTATATTACTCCGCGTGTTACTAGGTGGACAGTATAAGCAAATTGCTAAGCTCAATCCATCCAACAAACTTGATCTATTGACTCTGAAAACATATGTTTATATGTTGCCTTATCTGTTACCTACATTATTCTTTACGTAAAAGAAGAAATTTTAGGTCTACTTTTTCCGTTAAAAAAGTAATGTGGCATTCCACTTATTACTACTAGATGAAATCAAATCCTTGAATCAGTTAACCCTTAATTTTCCAGCTTCATTGTCACATGATGAAGATACAACGTGACGTACTAGCAGGCCTTGATTTGGAATATTTGTTTTAATTACAGTAAAACTTTTATAAATGAATATTTTTGAGACATGAAAAATTATTATCTTATACGGAGTCATTAATTTATCGATAAATTCGATAAATGAATATTTAATTAATTTATTGATAAATTAATATTTATTAATTTATAGAATAATTTTTATTTTGTACATTATATTTGTCAAA
>JANZLX010000211.1:5120836-5136679 GCA_025531955.1 Erythroxylum orinocense | reverse complement strand
TGTATGTTAAATGCTAGAAATCTTAAATATTTTCTACTCAGAATTATTCAACTAAAGTTTGTTTTTCTCACAAGGGTACTGAGAAATGTGAACTTGTCTGGACAAATCCCACCAGATGTTTGGCAACGAACGGGACTGCTGTAAGTTTTAGTTTTACTTGAAGTTGTTGGATTATATACTAACATGCAACTTTCGACAGTTCTAGTCGGTTACTGCATACCGGGCAAGTAGTTTTATCTAATAACCTGACATAGGGAGAAAATAGAAAATGAAATAACCAGAACAGTGTTCAAAGCGTAGCCATATCTAAATTCGTGACTGACTATCTTGAGAATGCATGGATGCTCTCATCCCATAACGCCTTCAAGAGGCAATAATTTTATCGCATAGGAAATTCCTTTTCTGCATGCAATCTTTTGCAGTGATGTAACCTTCAACAAGCTGGATGGGGGAATTCCTATTGATGCCAGAACAAATTTGAATTTTGCGTAAGAAAATGTTGCAAGTTGATTAAGTTTAAAATGACCCTCCCTTTCAGATGGATACCAAAATTAGTTTGATAAAGTTCATGTGGATTCTGACTAGGTTTCTGAGTGGCAACAACCTAAGTGGCACTATACCAGAGTCATTCCTTGAAAATTCACGCACATACATGTATGTTTCTGCCCCCGAAAGCATTACTGGATCACACTTTCCATATCTTATTTCAAAATATAATTTTCCGATTAATGATTTTTCTATTGCTTGTGGTGGTGAATTTTGAACTTCTAAGTTTCGTGGTCAGTAGGATGTCACTTCCTGTAAAGCAGATTCGTTTAGGCACCTGTACTATATTACTTCATCGGATAACTAACAATTCCTAATGAAGTACCATTTAGTTTCTGATATCCCTGGAAACTTTTTATTCTTAGGGTCATAGTTTCACATTAGATTTTAGATTTTGTTAGATATAACATGAAATTTAGTTATGAGCCCATAATTAATCATGAAGTGATATAAGCAAAGATAATACGAAAAATCATCTATTTTAAAGTGCTTTTTTGGATAAATAAACTACTAAACAACTTGAAAAAGTTGTTCTATGATTTGAGCAAGCTTTTGGATCTACGAGCCAGTTGTTAAAACTTTTGATCAATCTTTATGAAAGTGTATAACTTAGCTTTCTTAATTTGTGAAATTCTTAACAATTCAGATAAATTCAATAATTAATTATCTCACATTGATAAGGATGTATTTATCTAATATATTTTATTTCATTTAATCATATTTTTACTGAATTAATTCTAATTGTTTTAAACTTAATTTTTATAAATTTCCTACAATTTTTGCTTCTGGTTGAATTTTCTAGTTACTTTCTTCAACTGATTCACAGTGACTTGTCCTACAATAATTTATCATGGCCATCAAGCTGTCAAGAGATGCCGTAAGTATGGTTATTATGCTTTTATTTCTTTTAATGCTTTTTGGCAAGTGTTTGCAGCTGATGCTTCTTGCACACTATGTACCAGAAACATAAACCTCTTTAGAAGTTCTTTCACGGCCAACAAGTAAGTTTCTTTTCTTTGTCTCAGGCATGCGAAACTCTGTGACTTTTCTGACATTATTATATATTGTGTTAACAGAAGTTCATTGCTTCCATGCCAAGATACATCAAAATGCCCCAAGTGTAAGTATCTTCTTTCTAATGCAAAGTTATATATAAAACGCTTAAATGAAATGGTAGTAACATTGCTCTACTACATGGTTCTGACAATCAATATGGCTGCAGACTATGATTCATTACACATAAACTGCGGCGGACCCGATTTTCATTTGACCAATAATTATGGGAAAATCTTGTACAAAGGTGATAGCAATGAAGAAGTTGCTGCTGCACGGAGTTACAATAACCGAACAAACTGGGGATTCAGCAGCACTGGAGATTACATGGATGATGCTAGTTATCGTGGCAAATATATTCTAAGTGCTAATTCAAAATTGACTGTTCCTTACCCAGAGTTGTACTCCACAGCTCGTGCAGCTCCTCTATCTCTCACATATTATGGATATTGCCTTAAAAATGGCAACTACAATGTTACACTTCACTTCTCGGAAATACAATTTACAGATGACAAGTTATACAATAGGGTGGGAAGGCGTCTGTTTCACATATATGTTCAGGTGACAACCAAATTCTAGTGCGGAGGTAACTAACTAGTGGGTGGAACCTATTGGTTTCCTTAATGCTAGATACAATTTTCGTTTCAGGGAAAATTAGAAGTGGAGGACTTTGATATCGAGAAGAATGGGTCCAATAAAGTTGCCACCCAAGAGTTTAACGTTAGTGTGGAAGATAATACATTGGAAATTCGTCTATATTGGGCAGGAAAAGGGACCACTTGCATTCCTAAAAGAGGCAATTACGGTCCTCTTATTTCTGCAATATCTGTATGCTCCAGTATGTTTGCTATCCTTTCTCTTGTGAGCTTGTGTTTAAAATAAAATAGTGACGAGTCAACTAAGAATGCCTCTTTTTCAGGTAACAGAACTCGGTGTGAAGGTAAGAAGCTATGCCTAAAAAAATTGATTGATTGCCTCAACTCTTCCAATTTCAATTGACTTTTTGATTTCAGAACCTGAAGAAACAAACAAAACACCCATCATTGTAGGAGTTGTTGTTTCTGTGGTATGCCTTGTTTTCTTCATAATTGGTGTTATCTGGTGGAGATTCTTCTCTGAAAAAAACACACGAGAACAAGGTGCAAGCCATATGAATTAATTCACTTATTTATTATAGACTCAAGTAACATGGATAGCATCATTTATGCACATTCTATTGAACAGATCTTAATGGATTGAGTCTGCAAACTGGTTCCTTCACATTGCGACAACTCAGAGCAGCTACTAGGAATTTTGATCCTACTAACAAGATTGGAGAAGGTGGTTTTGGTTCTGTTTACATGGTAAGCCAAGCCAATTTACTTAAAATTAATCTGCAACATGTAACAATTTTCAACTTCTTGTTGTACTGTCAACATCAAACATTTTAAGAACAATTTTCAACGTCCTGTTGTACTGTCTACATAAAGCATTTCAAGTGTTGATACTGATACTCATTATATCATATGCAGGGTGAGCTATCTGACGGGACTATCATTGCGGTTAAGAAGTTATCTCCTAAATCTAGCCAAGGAAACCGTGAATTTGTGAATGAAATAGGCATGATATCTGGATTGCAACATCCTAATCTTGTAAAGCTATATGGATGTTGCATTGAAGGGAATCATCTGTTACTGGTATACGAGTACATGGAGAACAATAGCCTAGCACGCTCGCTTTTTGGTAAACATCATATCATATTAAATGACTTCTTAAAAGAAGAAGAATCATAATGAAGGAGTTTCAATGGACTTATTTTTGCATTGAATAGGTTCAGAAGCAGGTATTGTGAAGTTGGATTGGGCAACAAGATATAAGATTTGTGTTGGAATAGCTAGAGGCCTAGCATTTCTCCATGATGAATCTACACTCAGAATCGTTCACAGAGACATAAAAGCGACTAATGTGCTGCTGGACAAAGATCTGAATGCCAAGATATCAGACTTCGGACTAGCTAAGCTCAATGAAGAGGAGAATACCCACATTAGTACTCGAGTCGCTGGAACCATGTAGCCTACAATCAATATAAATCAATTCCGAAATCTTATCATTATTATTATCTTTTTTGTTAAACATAATCTTCAAATATTTTGAAGGTTCTAACGATGGATGCTCTTCAACTTGTGCAGAGGGTACATGGCTCCAGAGTATGCTCTTTGGGGACATTTAACAGAGAAAGCAGATGTTTACAGTTTTGGAGTAGTATCATTAGAAATTGTGACTGGAAGGAGCAATACTAGCTATAGGCCTAAAAATGAATGTGTTTGTCTACTTGATTGGGTAAGGCTACCAACTTTGGATGCATTCAAGTTCCTTTATCTTCCATACTCAATGCTTTCTCATTGTGGGAATGCAGGCTTTTGTGTTGCAACAAAAAGGAAACTTGATGGAAATAGTGGATCCAAACTTGGAGTCTGAATTCAACAAGAAAGAAGCTGAAAGGCTACTGAAAGTTGCCCTCTTATGCTCCAATGCCTCTCCTACGCTGAGGCCCACAATGTCAGAAGTTGTTAGTCTGCTAGAAGGCGGAAGCATAATACAGGAAGTCACCTCAGATCCTGGCATTTATGCTGATGACTTGAGAATGAAGTCTTTAAGAGGGTATTATCAACAAGTGCAGGACAAAAGCTCCAGTGGAAGCCAATTTTCAACTTTGGTATCATATAAAATGGGGACGGACTCTTCTACTATATCTGGCTACGATCTATACCCAGTCAAGCCTGAATCCATCAATTTGGTCATTAGTGAATCTTCATCTATCTTGAAGCCCAGATAAAAGCCCACTTTTAGGAGCTTCCCTTGCTCCAATATGCATGTATGCATGCCACGCTATTTTTTATCAATCCCAAGAACCCATTTGGCTCTATATGTCAGTAGACTACCATTTTCTTTGGTAGCTGTAATAATATTGAACTTCTTTGATTCAAACTTTATGATGGACTTGCATATTTGAAATGCTTGTAAAGTATTTTTGTAGAGTCTCAAGTTCAGTGACATGTCAAGTGAAGAAGTTTTAGCATCCTAAAAGAAGATTGTTTTGATTTGGTTCCCTCTGTAAGAACGTAATATTTGGGGACAAACCGTAAAGGAGTTAATATAGTTTGACTTTATTTTATTTAAAATGGAAGGAATATTAAAAGTATTTATTGTTGGACTTTATTTATATAGATCATTGTCAGTGATTTAGTAATAATAAGTTCTTGTTAGTGATTAACTTATCAGTATTATATTGTTATATATGTGTGTGTGTGTGTGTGTGTGTGGTGTCAACACCGATATTATGTTTTTCCCTAACAAACTAGAACAGGATCTTCAACCAGAACTAGTAGAACAAACATGTCATTAGAGCAAGAGGAATAAAACTAAAATCACAAGCTGAAAATGCCATTGAGCTCAGTGATACAACAAAAAAAGAAGATACATTCAATGAAAAAAGTGGAATTACTTTCAGTGATATAAAGACAAATTTCTTCATTGTAATGAACGCAAAAGAAAGGACAAGGAGAAGATGAGCTTGTGCTCCATGTTGAACCCCCTTCTCGGAGCCCACAATGATGGACCTCATTCCTGGAGCCCAACTTTCTAGAGTCAAAAAGCGTGGGTGGGTTTCCTTGTAGTGTTATTTCAATGAACCCTCACTTCCTTTCCATCAGTCTTTTTGAATTCAATACCAAAGTCTATCGATTTTTGTAGAAAGTAGAAAAATGTGTTAGGAATCCATTGCTTCAAGAATCACTTCATTTGGAGGTCGACTAATGAAGTTATGGCCAAAAGAATCTAACATGTTTATGTCCTTAATCACTTTGTACCTGCCTTGGCTCAATTGCCATAACGTTTGCTATAGATGTCGGATTGATGTCATTTTTAGACGGTTTTAAAGAAGACTTTGAGATCTACAACTTTTGTGAAAAACGTGAAGTGAGATTCTGCTTCGACAATGGTCAAAATTTCTATTTACTGTATCCATCCTGTGAAGGTCCGTTTAACGGACATTGTCAGGCCTGAGTGCTTTCCAGACTCGAGAAGGTCCGTTTAATGGATATGAACTGGGCTAGGGGCCTTTTTTAGCTCGAGAAGGTCTGTTTAACAGACCTAATGTCTGTCTAATGGACATTGAAGGTTCCCAAACCCCTCCAAAGCCTCTCCAAGGCTTCCATCATCCATTCTAACACTATATTCACTTATAATCTTCCCAAATTCAACCCTTCTAGTGTAAAACCACTTCATATCCATTCACCTACTAAATACATCTCATTAACCCTTGAATCTCAACTCTAAAGGATTCATTCTAACTCCAACATGTTATTTTAATACAAGCAACAATTAGCAATCTCAACAAAAGAAGAACATGCACATCCATCATACTCAAACTTTAAAAATAACATAATCATACAAAGAGGAACTTCTCAAGTTCTCATTCTCTTTTCTAAACACAATGAATGTTTAAACAAGCTTTACTTACATATCCACATACACATCAAACTTAATACAAATGTTCATGTTTGATATGCTTATAAAGCTATCCAAATTAGTTACTAACTTAATACAAAAGATTCCTAACTATCTTGGAGTATCTGAACGCCTTGCAAGGATCACTGATCTTCTCGATATGCACCTACGGAAGGAAAATTTTCGATTAAGCTATATAGCTCAGTGACTAATATATTTATAGCCATTGGCAATGAGCCTCACAATAAAAAATATATGCATCTATTCAAATAAGAATATTCATCTTATCTTGATCCAATGATGTAAGTTCAACATTCACAACTCATAATTCAATACATCATTACATTAAACGTATTTGATGTAATTTCTCATCCAAGCATAGAACACAATTTGCATCATAACTTAACATTTCAAAATTCAAATGCACAACCAAATGGTTTGAGGGTTCCGTGGAACAAAACAAAGAAACCAAAGTTTACACTGTAAACGAAACGAGCCACTTTTCAGATCTCGTGTGCCACAAGTGGATAGCTGGGAGAAGGCTTTATGTTGACGTGCATGTGACTACGAAATGGTTCCTCTCTCGCCCAAATATAATAAAATCTTATGCTCAATTCAATCAACTGTGCCATTCCTATTGCTATTGGGTAGGTTGTTCTTGATTTCCTAACACAACCAAAATTCTCATTCAATCCAAATTCAAATGGAAATCTCCCAAATTTCCATAATTACAACAAAATGAAATTAACACAAATCAAACTCAAACTTAACCTACCCATAGTCCATCTAGGTTAGAAAATCCAAAACCTAGCTTAGAAACCCAAAAATCAAATTTGTCTCTCAATCATCCGCGT
The DNA here is from genome assembly GCA_025531955.1 of Erythroxylum orinocense. Taxonomy (NCBI): domain Eukaryota; kingdom Viridiplantae; phylum Streptophyta; class Magnoliopsida; order Malpighiales; family Erythroxylaceae; genus Erythroxylum; species Erythroxylum orinocense. The sequence goes on along the minus strand of JANZLX010000211.1, from coordinate 5,129,738 downwards.
CCTCTAAGCATTCTCAACACAAAACCCCTTTCTCTCTCTAAAACTTCGTCATTCACAACACAACAACCCATTTCTTTACTAAAGTAAGAAGAAGATGATGAATTTACCTTAAGAAGCTTGATTTCTTCTTCTTCTTCCCACGATTTTTCCTCCTCCTTCCCTAGCTTCTTCGATTTTTCTTTTCTCTTCCCTCTCACGTTTTCTCTCTTCTCCTCTTTGGCTGCTCACGATTCTCTGCTCTTTTATTCTTAAAACAAGCCCTTTTGTTTGGTCATTCTCCCCATTTTGCCCTTCATATTAGCTTTCCAAATTTACCCCTCCTTTCATTTGTTTTGTTTCATCCACTAACTCCTTTAACCAATTAAAACACCATATAATTCTAACTTAATTCTAACACTTCATTTAAATTTATAATTTCAAATTCCTATTCATACTTGCTAATTTAATGGACTAAAATAAAAAATAATCAAACAAATAAATTGATAATAATTGAAAGAAAATTTTGGGGTCCAATAATTCTCCCCCTAAAAGAATTTCATCATCGAAATTCTTACCTAAGTCCACGAAGAGGTGTGGATACTTCTCCTTCATTGCCTCCTATGTCGAATGCTTCCTCCATAAGACTTTAACTAGTTTCACGATCTTCTTTGTCAAAACCTTTTCCATCGAATCTGGGATCTCCACTGGTTGCTCCTCATATGTCAAATCTTCCTTTAATTGGAACTTTGAAGGTTGAACTATATGTGAAGGATCTAATCGGTACTTCCTCAACATCAATTCCATGGAAGACATTGTGAATCTTAGAAAATTATGTTGACAAAGCTAACTTGTAGGCTAAAGGCCCAAGCTTCTCAATGAAGCTGTAAGAAAAACTTTGTCTCCATCGTCAAATTCCATCTCTTTTCTATGTGCATCTATGTAGCTCTTCATCCTATCTTGAGCTGCTTTAAGTCTCAATTTCACCAATTTAATCTTATCAATAGTGACTTACACTAACTCATATGCTAAAAGCCTCCTTTGACCTTCCTCATCCCAGCAAATAGGAGTTCTGCACCTCCTACATACAAAGCTTCATAAGGTGCCATCTGAATTCCTGGGTGGTATGAATTATTGTAAGCAAATTCGATTAAAGGCAAATGATCATCCCATAAGCCTTTGAAATCCATAATATAAGCTCTCAACATTGCCTCCAAAGCGCGTATTGTTCTCTACGATTGTCCATCTGTTTGTGGATAGAAAACCAGACTAAAGTGCAATTTAGTTCCCAATGCCTCTTGTAAGCTTTCCCAGAACCTGGAGGTGAACCTGGGATCTCTATCTGAGACTATCCAAATTAGAATCCCATGAAGTCAGATTATCTCATTTATGTATTTCTTGGCCAAAACATTCAAAGAATCTATTTGTTTAATTGGCAAGAAATGAGCAAACTTGGTTAGCTTATCTATAATCACCCATATTACATCATGTTTCCTACCTATTCTTGGCAATCCCATCAAAAAATCCATCGTAATCCTTTCCCACTTCCATTCCAAAATCAAAAAAGGTTTATGTTTACCTGAAGGTGCTTGGTGCTCAGCCTTGACTTGCTGGCATACTAGGCATCTTTTAATATATTGTGCAACTTCTTTCTTCATTCCTTTCCACCAAAATGATCCTTCAAATCTTTATACATTCTCGTACTTCCTGGGTGCATTTCATAAGGCACATTATTTGTCTCATCAATAATCTCGTCTTTCAACTCTTGCATATCTGGAATACAAATCTGTTTCCTACCACCATCAATCCATCTTCCTTTACCTCTATTTCAAAAGGTTTACCATTTTTAATCTCTTCTCTGAGCCTGCTCAAGTACTCATCATGTTCTTGCAATTCCTTAATCTTCTCACTCAATATTGGCTTTACTCTAAAGTTTGTTATTATATAATCAGATTTAGCTTGTCTCAATGTCAGTTTGAGTTTGGCTAATTCCTTCAACAAAGGAATATACACTGTCTCCATATGTGCCATAGTCGATTTTCTACTCAGTGCATCCACTACTACATTAGCCTTCCTTGGGTGGTAATCAATCATTAAGTCATAATCCTTTATTAGCTCTAACCATCTTCTTTGCCTCAAATTCAACTCTTTCTAGCTCATCAGATACTTAAAAGTCTTGTGGTTTGTAAACACCCTGTATTGGACACCCCGATCTTGTGAGTCACGAGCCCGACATTCTAAATGACATCTGGACATATGTCCCACTAGGGTGGTGTGCCCCGAGCAAATATCGAAGATAGCAAAAGACAGTCAACATGAAATCACAAAAGAACACAGATGACACATCATCATAGACGACTCCTCATCACAGAAGAACATAGATGACATGTCATAACAGAAGAACACAGATGACATGTCATCACAGAAGAAACAAAACACGGATGACACGTCATCCTTGGGGTAATTAGCATAACAGTCATTAGGGATTTTAGGTTAAGAACATCTTAGGGCTATTTCAAAAAAGACTTTGAGATCTACAACTTTGAAGAAGACCTTAAGTTCAGATTTTATCACCTGGAGGGTCAAAATGGACCAGAAGATAGGTATAGTCGAAACTAAATGAAAAAAACAAACAAATAGAAAAAGACAGATGAATGGGAAAATTGCCATAACTTTCCCTATGGATATAGTATTTATGTGTTCTTTAGATGGTTCGAAAGAAGGCTTCAATATCTACAACTTTCATGAAGACTTTAAAGATAGATTCTATCTTTTGATGGGTCAAAAAAGGATTAAAAGCTAGGTCCAGACGAAACCAGATGAAAATAGCAGACTAATAAAAAAAAACAGACGAATGGGAAAATTGCCATAACTTTCCCTAAGGATATCGAATTTGTGTGTTCTTGTCTCTAAATAAACTGGAGATATAGAGCCACAAATGTTCTGAACAAGTCAAATTGAATTTCTCGCTTTAGGTTCCTAAGCATCCGTTCGGAAATAGTAGAAGTAAGTTGTCTTGGTGGGGGCACCCCACCCTTGTGGGACACGTGTCCAGATGTCATTTAGGATGTTGGGCTCATGACTCACGAAAGTGGGGTGTCCAACACCCTAGTGGTGACTCCATATAAATAGTGTTTGCATATTTTCAACACAAAAATTATGGCAGTTAACTCCAAGTCATGCGTGAGATAATTCATTTCATAAGGTTTTAATTGCCTCAAGCATAAGCAATCACCTTTCTCCCTGCATCAATACACAACCTAATCCCTTCTACAAGGTGTCACTATATAGTATGTATCCATCATTACCCGAAGGCAGGGTCAAAATCGGTGCACTCTTCAATCGATACTTAAGCTCCTAAAAACTCTTCTAATATTCATCTGCCCATACAAATTTCTGATTCTTTCTCGTCAATTTGGTAAGTGGAGCTACTATTATGGAAAAGCCCTCCACAAACCTTCTATAATACCCAGCTAAACCTAAGAAATTCCTCACTTCTACTATATTCCTAGGTGCTTCCCATTTCACAACTGCTTCTATTTTTCTAGGATCCACATGCACTTCGTGCTCTGAAATCACATGTCCAAGAAAAGCTACTTCCCTTAGCCAAAATTTGCATATATCGAATTTTGCATACAACTCGTTCTTCCTTAATGTCTCCAAAGCAACCCTCAAATGTTCTTCATACTCCTTATCACTCTTAGAATAAACCAATACACCATCAATAAAGACAATGATAAATTAGTCTAAGAAGGACCTAAAAACTCAATTCAGGAAGTCCATAAAAGCTGCAGGCGCATTCGTTAACCCAAAAGGCATAACCAAGAACTCAAAGTGGCCATACTATGTTCTAAAAGCAGTCTTTAACACATTAGACTCCTTTATCCTCAATTGGTGATAACCCAATCTCAAGTCTATCTTAGAAAAGACTTTTGCAGCTTGCAATTGATCAAACAAATCATTTATGCATGGGAGCAGATATCTGTTCTTAATGTTGACATGGTTAAGCTTCCTATAATCTACACACATTTGCAAAGATCCATATTTCTTCTTCACAAAAAGGACCAGAGCTCCCCAAGGTGAAGAGCTCAGCCTAATATAACTTTTCTCCAATAAATCTTCCAATTGCTTCTTAAGCTCCTTCAATTCCATCGAAGCCATTCTATAAGGTGGAACAGAAATTGGCATTGTGCCTTAAAGAAATTCAATGGGAAATTCAATTTTCTTAGAGGGCAATAGTCCTGGTAATTCCTCAGGAAAGACATATGGGAATTCCATGAGCACAGGTATTTCTTCTAACTTCCCACGATCTGCCTTTGTGTCTATCATATAGGCAAAAAATGCTTCACATCTTTTCCTTATCAGTTTTCCTGCTGTCAGAGCTGAAACCATTCTAATTGAACTTGCTTTTCTATCCCCCAAAAATACCATCTTTCTACCATTGCCAATTTTAAACTTCACAATCTTCTCTTTGCAATCCAAGTTGGCATTATACTTCTCCAAGGTATCCATCTCCAAAATCACATCTAATCCTCTCATCCTCAATGGCGTTAGATCCACCACTAATTGCTCCCCTCCGATATGTATCTCACAGTCTCTATAAACTTGACTAGTAATAATACATTTTTTGATTGGAGTACTCACCATCAAAGGAGTATCCAATAGGCTCAATTCTATACCATTCATAATTCTACTCAATGACACAAACGAATGAGTAGAACCCGAATCAATCAAAACAATAAAATCTTCATCAAACAATTTAATCATACCAGTTACAACTTCTGAAGCTGTCTCTGCATCCTCCCTCGTCATAACAAACACTCTAGCTGGTGCTTGTCCCCTCGGTCTCTCTAAAGGGTTCACTTTCCTGGCCACATCAAAACCTTTACTACCCACTTTTGTTACTGTCTTATGTCCCACTATCTCGGCCCTCTTTGAAGGTTGCATCTGATTGCTCTCATGTCTTGCATTCTGAGGGCACTCTCTTGCCATATGTCTTTTCTCCCCACAATTGAAGCATGATCTAGTCAATCGATAACATTCCCATTTGTGAAACCTTCCACAGTGATCCCATTTGGGAATGGGTGGCTTGTCCCCGTCTCCCCTCCTGTAGCCTCCAGCTGTTGAGGTTTGATGTGAGGCAGTTTTTATCTGTCTAGGCCTACTTGCTCCATAGCTTCTCTCCTCAGACTGTGCAGGGAAAGGCCTGGCACTCCTTTCTGACATAAGAGCACCGCCTCCCCTCTTAAATTGTTCTTTCCCTTTCCTCTTTCTGTTCACCGCACTCTTGATGTTCTCCACATTTTCTACTCTCAATGCTTCTTCAACTAGCCGTTGGAAGTCATAGAAATTTTGTGCCACCAGTTTCTCTGTGATGGCCAAGTGCAGTCTCGCTTCAAACCTTTGGCACCTAGTTGCTTTGCTCATCATTAACTCAGCTACATATCGGGCTAATTGTGTAAATCGATGCTCATATTTGCTCACCGTCATCTCCCTCTAAGTGAGGCTCAAAACTCTCTCTGCTTCTGCTAGATGTACACTTCAGACAAATACTTCTTTTTATAAACAATCAGGAAGTCTTTCCATGCTAACACTGGTAGCTTCATCTGACTTCCCAATACACTCTCGCACTAATGTAGAGCATCCCCTTATAGCAAACTTGCAGCATATTCAACCTTCTCGTCATCTTCACAATTCATCTGCTCTAATATTTGTTCCATATTTCTCAGCAATGTCTTAGCTTCCTCAGGATCAATGGTCTCATAAAAGTCCACTGCTCCATACTTCCTCAGCTTATCGAACTGCTTTTCCTTCTTAATTGGGGCTAGAGCAGAGGATTGCAGTATTTGACCCATATCCTAGACAAAGGCCTGAGTGAATTCTTGAAACAATCTCGGATCCAAGGTAGGTGCTTGCTCTTGCGGAATAGGTGACTCTTGAGTCTATGATTGAGAGGGCTCACTACTATGCCCTACAGAAGTCTCATCATCTCCTGGAGCTCTAGACTCATCCATACCTTCCTCTCTTGGTGGAGGGCTAGGTACAACCGATCCTTGCAAAACTCCTTGTTTCCTTTTACGAGGTGGCATTTCACTCCTTCAATAAAAACACTAACAATTAGCTGACATTTTATTTTTTAATCTTATTTCCTATATGTATGCATGATATGCATGTCACTTAATGCAAATAATCAATTCACAATGCAAACAATTTATCACATATCAGAATAATGCATAGAACAACATATTCTAAGCCTAGGACTCTTTAAAGCATATGCTTTGATAACACAAGATGTTGAACCCCATTCTCGGAGCCCACGATGTTGGACCTCCTTCCCAGATCCTAACTATTTAGGGTTAAAAAGCGTGAGTGGGTTTCCTTGTAGGGTTATTTCAATGAACCCTCACTTCCTTTCCATCAATCTTTTTACATTCAATACCAAAGGCTATCAATATTTGTAGAATGGTAGAAAAACGTGTTAAGAATCCATTTCTTCAAGAATCACTTCATTTGGAGGTCGTATGATGAAGTTATGGCCAAAAGAACCCAAAATGTTTTTGTCCTTAATCACTTTGTACCTATCTTGGCACAATTTCCATGACTTTTATTAAAGATGTCAGATTGATGTTGTTTTTGGACAGTTGGAAAGAGACTTCGAGATCTACAACTTTGATGAAGAACTTGAAGCAAGATTTTGCCTCTAAAAGGGTCAAATTTGCTATTTACTATAGCTAACGGACATTGTCGAGCTTGAGGTGCTTTCCAGACCCAAGAAGGTCCGTTTAATAGACATGGACTAGTCTAGGGGCCTTTTTTGGCCTGAGAAGGTCCGTTTAATGGACCTAATGTCCATCTAACACACATTGGAGGTTCCTAAACCCCTCCAAAGTCTCTCCAAGGCTACCAACATCCATTCTAACACCATATTCACTCATAATCTTCCCAAATTTAACCCTTCTAGTGTAAAACCACTTCATATCCATTCACCTACTAAATACATCTCATTAACACTTGAATCTCAAATCTATAGGATTCATCATATACAATCTTTCCAACTCCGACATGCTATTCTAATACTAGCAACATACAAAAGATTCCTAACTATCTTGGAGTATCCAAATGCTTTGCAAGGATCACTAATCTTCTCGATCTGCACCTAAGGAGGGAAAATTATGGGTTGAGCTACACAACTTAGTGGCTAATATACTTATAGCCATTAGCAATGAGACACACAATCAAACATATATGCATCTATTCAAATAAGCATATTCACCTTATCTTGATCTAACAATGTAAGTTCAACATTCACAACTCATAATTCAATACATCATCACATTAAACATATTTGATGTAACTTGTCATCCAAGCATAACACATAATTTGCATCATAACATAACATGTCAAAATGCAAATGCACAACCATATGGCTCGAGGGTTTTATGAAACAAAAAGGAGAAACCGAAGTTTACACCGTGAATGAAACGAGTCAACTTTTTGGATATCGTGTGCCACAAACGGGTAGCAAGGAGAAGGCTTTATATCGACATGCATGGGACTACAAAATAGTTCCTCTCTCGCCTAAACACAATCAAATCTCATGCTCAATTCAATCAATCACAAATTCATATTCTCATGTTTTTGTTCTTTCCATTTAATCAAAATGCCATAATACAATTCCAAGGCATAACATAATCATATGCACAATTCAATTTCATCAAATATCATAGAACATAATGCAATTTTCACAATACAACATTTTAAAGCAAATCATTTTAGCACACAATACACATATAAAGCATTTTACTTATATTACACAACAACTATAAATAAATTACCCACCTTATAATTCTTGAAAGTCCAAACTCAATTGTGCCCTTCCTCTTGCTCTTGGGTAGGTTGTTCTTTATTTCCTAACACAATCAAAATTCTCGTTCAATCCAAATTCAAATGGAAATCTCCAAATTTCCCTAATCACAACAAAATGAAATTAATACAAATCAAGCTCAAACTTAACCTACCCATAGTCCATCTAGGTTAGAAAACCCAAAACCTAGCTTAGAAACCCAAAAATCAAATGGGTCACTCAATCATCTCCTTCCTCCAAGCATTCTCAACACAAAACCCCTTTCTCTCTCTAAAACTTCTTCATTCACAACACAACAACCCATTTCTTTATTAAAGCTAAAAGAAGATGATGAACTTACCTTAAGAAGCTTGATTTCCTCTTCTTCCCATGATTTTTCCTCCTTCTTCCCTAGCTTCTTCGATTTTTCTTCTCCTCTTCTATCTCACATTTTCTCTCTTCTCCTCTTTGGCTACTCACGATTCTCTCCTCTCCTATTCTTAAAACAAGCCTTTTTGCTTGGTCATTCTCCCCATTTTGCCCTTCATTAAACTTGGATTGCCAAATTTACCCCTCCTTTCATTTATTTTTAACATATTAAAACACCATATAATTCTAATTTAATTCTAACACTTCATTCAAATTTTAATTTCTAATTCCTATTCATACTTGTTAATTTAATGGACTAAACTAAAAAATATTCAAAGAAATAAATCAATAATAATTGAAAGAAAATTTTGGGGTCCAATACTCCACCTCTTCAGAATCAGATGCTTTGACTGCCACCTTTGCAACTCAATCCAGGGTTTGGGTCATGGTTTTGATGTCACTTTTGATATAAGGATTTCGTATTGCGAAGAAACTTGTTAATATTGCCTCAATGCTACAAGTGTTAAGAGAACTTAACATCATTGCAATTTGTTTTGCTACTGAATTGGTCTTTCAACAGAAAAGTCTAGTTTTTAGGATCGTGAGTCAGACTTTGGTAGAAAAGTTGTTGCAAGTTTGTGTAAGTGTAAGTCGTGTACAAGTCGACTTGTACATTAGGTAAGTCGACTTACACGCATTCGGTACCGATAAGTC
>JANZLX010000211.1:5093024-5107292 GCA_025531955.1 Erythroxylum orinocense | reverse complement strand
ATCAAAGTCCTCAAAATTAAACAATTCTTTTCTCATAAATTTTTTCTTAATTTCATCAAATTTTCTTAAATTCATAATTTGTCTCACCCATTTCTTTCTCATTTAAGTTCATTTTAATATTTCTAATTTTCATCAAAAGTTCGGGGTCCAACAGAAGAGGGTCCTGAAGACTTGAAATTAGGGTTTTAGAGAATTGGGAATTAGGTATTATGTCTCAATTAAGTTAATGAGCGAGTTTCATATAATTAAAAATAATTAATATTCATAAATCAATAATGCACAAATAACTAAACTAATTTAAAACTAATTTTGGAAAATTATTTTTGATAAATCTTGTCTTCAAGAGAATTTTTTAAAGATATTTCTAACTTTGGGGTTATAACTAAATGATGTAACTATTAAATTAGCAAATATTTGTCTAAAAATTAAAGAAAGCTCATTTTTAATTGATAAATGAAAATTTTTAAAATTTAATTAAGAAAAAATATTTTCTAATAAATTAAGAAATTTATTGTTCAAACTAATATAAAATAATTATTAAATAAAATGGAATGATAATCCTGTAAATAAATAAATATTTTAAATTTATCTCCATCAAATGAAATAGATAAATTTGATTAAGAAATTAATTTTTTAATTATTTAAAGAAGCACTTTTCTCAATTTTAAGGAGTCTAATTAATTTTTTAATTTTATTGAAATATAATTAATTTTAATTCTAACAAAATATTAAGTATCTATCTAATTATTAATCTTAATTACACTAGAATTTTAATTTAATTTTTAAAATTATAAAATTTTTAGAATAATTTTAAATTTCTTTTTAATATAAAGTTTAATTTATTCAAATTACATTACTTTATGCTTGAAATAATTATGTTCAATTTGTAGGATTATATTAGTTATGTCTCCAAAGCTTTTATTCTTTTTGAGAATAACTTGTTCTTAAGATAGGTATAATTTAAACTTATTCCTAAATACAGTAAGCTTTATTTAGGAATAAACTTATTTCTCTGACGACACAACGTCGATGACTCTCTAGTCGCCTGAACGTGACTCCTCCTTATCACATCGGACCACGCCGACAATGGCACATTCAAGAAAACAGACCACAACGCAGCTACGAGCAAGGCCTAATGTCAACTCACTGTTGGAGAAAAAAAAGAAGAAAGTAAATAGGCATTTTTACAAGAAATAGGTCTTCTCAGTGTTTGTTAAAACTCATAATTCCAAACATGAACTCTTCCGATTCTACTGTTTACGTTAGAAATCTTTGCATAATCAATTTCAAATTTAATATCAGTAATAAATCAAATAAATTAAATTATAAAATTAAAAATAACTTTAATATTATTGTTCTAGGCGAGATCCAATTTAGCATCGAAATAAGAATAAATCTTATTTATTTAATTTCCCAAAATTTAAAATTACTTTAAATATTATAATATATAAACACAATAAAATATGAATATAAATAATATTTTATTATATATTTTGATATTTTTGTAATTTTTCTCGAACTATTTTTTAAATTAATTTATTGCAACCATCATAGTTACACTCATTCAATTTTAATAGTATCCGCACAGACAAGTTAAGGAAGTTTTACTTTATTTAAAGCCTATGTCTATTTATAATAAGACTAAAAATATATTTAAATTATAACTAAAATATAATTTTAATTTCAATTAAACATTAATAAGGATTAAAATTAATTATAATTAAATACTAATTAGGACAAATAAGATTCAACATTTTATATTGATTCTTATTTATTAAATATGTCATAGTTAATCCTAAATTTCTCAAACTTTATAATCAAGTCCAACATAATTAAATTACTTTATCTCAATAAATATTCTTTGTGTGTGACCTGTTAGATCCCTAGATATGTTGACATTAGGTAAAAATTATAATGTTAAATTGTATTTAAGATTAGATAAATTAAACTCATTTAAATTATTTTTATTATTTAACTAAATAATTTATAATTGTATATCAAGATTGATGTCTAGAAATGTAATATAATGTTGAATCTTATTATATTAGTTCTCTATTATTAATAATTGATTCTATTCTATTATTAATAATTGATTCTATTAATTACGTTTGAAAATTATTTTCGAAGTATCCTTCCATCTTGGTTAGAGATTTTTCAAATCAATACTAATTGAGAACAATGAGACATTCTTCATAATTATTGTAGAGCGATAGATTATATACTAATTACTTAATTACCTCCATATAATTCATATTATTTTTAACTACCCCTGATAAAGATCGGTAATAGATAATATTAAAATATAATAATTTCTATATGAAATACTTTGAAAATCTTAAATCAAAAGATCTCTTACACAATCATCATAATGAAAACTTCAATAGATATACAAGTAATGTTCAAAATAGAATGTTCGCATTGACTCATTTTAATAAACTTGTTTTTTAACAAGCACACATACATCTAGTAAGAGAGTTAAGAGTTAAATATTCAAGAACGACTTCTTTAAGGCATTCGATTCTATAAGATGGGGTTTCATTCGACTATGTCTTGAAGCTCTTCATCTACCTCAAAAATTTGTTCAGTGGATTATAATTTGCATCACTTCTCCCTCTTTGAGTATTTTGGTTAATGGTAATCCATCTCTTCCCCTTACATAATAAAAATAACACCAAAAATCATCACATAAACTATTACATATCCAAATGAATCTTTATATCCACTCAAACATACACACAAAGAGGAATTAAACTAAGTGTAGTCTTAATCCTTAAAATTAGCGAAATAGTTCTTCTAATGCCTTTCCTTCCCTTCCTCTTTGGTCTTACTTAACTCACCAACTAGAAACAACAAAAATATTCATCTCAATTCCAATTTCAACCTTATAATTTTCGTTCTTTATAAGCAAAGCAAGAAAAGATAAAGGTGAAGACAAAATCCCTAACTTTTACCTTGATTTCCACCTAAGATTGACTTGATTTCTTACATGAAAAATGATGGGATGAAAAAGGTGAAATGGAGAGGAGAAAAATCTGAAGTTAGAACCATCACAGTGCCTTTCATCTCCCCTCTCCATATGCCTTTTCATGAACTTTCAAGACTCCCACACGTGCTTAATTCCTATTGGCCACACATGTTTTAATCCCATTGGTCCATGTGTTAACTTTAGAAAAATTACATATTGGTTCCTTCTTCTTCCTTTAATTCCCACATTGGTCTATAATATTATCATTTAGTTTCATTCCCCTATGTCTTAATTTTCTAATGTTCTAAATTTTATGTAATTTGGTTAATTATATCGAAAGTTATACCTAGAAAACTACAGGTTGTTCAAAAACAAAGACAATATTTAGAACTCAACTTCAAACTAAAATTTAAAAATCTTAAAGGCAGAATCAAATTTCGATTCTTTCTTAAAGTTTTAGACCTATGTCTCTAGTGTAATCTCCAATTGAATTTATCTAATTTGGAGGTCTACAGGTTATGATATGGCCAAATTATAAAAGTATGTTATATGGAACCTATCTATCCAACGAGGTATACATCCCAAGTCAACTAACTTTGATCTTTTCATACAAGAGCAACACAAAAATACATCCAATTTAACCAACAACATCCCATTTGCTTATGAAATATTTCTTCTACTAATTCCCCTCACATTATGTTCATAAATCCAAGCAAATATATCAAAAATTCTCATACATATTTCACGTCTAAGTAACTATGTCCATGTCCAAATGACCAAATTACCCATTTACATATGTCTTTTACATTAAGTATCATTATGTCTCTTACTATACTTAGATGTACTTAATTCATTATGTTCACTTCTTGATACATTCTAGACATGCTATAATACTTATAGGGTATATATTGAGGCCTTACAAATATAAATAAAAAGATAGGTGCAATTTTAAATTTATATTATTATAATTTTTGGAGACATAATTGATGTAAAATTAAAATATTATATAACAAAATATATTGAGGGACCAACTAGGGGTATTTGGAAACAGATTCTCTACTAGTTAGGGGTAAGGTAGCGTATTATTAGACTTCCTCGGACTTTGCACATTATTGGGATTCATATTAGATGTTGTTGTATTGTAATTTTAAAAAATGAAGGAACTATTTATAATTTTAAAAATACCCAAAACAAGATATGGTATTGAACGATACTAGTATCTTATCATAACATAACCAAATCCAATACCGATACTGATACGATACTCATAACATTGATCATGTTATTAATATCCATCTTACATGTTACCATTAAAGTTTATGCAACATTGATTCATTCAAAATGTCATTACTTTTTTTTTTTCATTTTTATGATGTTGATATATCTCTAAAACTTTGCCATCAAAATCTTCAATAGGGATTAACAACAATATTGCATAGTGGACATATAAGTTTTCTTTCTAACATTAAAAACTCTATTTAAACCTAACATGTATCAAAAGAATTTGGTTCACTAAAACTTAATATCAATTATACTAAACAAAGTTAAACTCCTGTGAAAACCAAATAAGATTAGGGCTTTAATCATATATTTGATTGCTCTCACTATTTTATTTGAAATAAGAGCCTCCACTACTATTATGAAAATTACTCTAATCTATCTAATGAGATATGATTCTATTTAAATTTAATTGAACTTGAATTACTTAACAAACTAATTAAACTTAAATTATGTAGATAATTTCCTTATTAATCACATCTCATATGACTCCTAAATTTGTTAGGTGATAATTCTTGCCAAAATTGCCAAAACATACATTCATATATTCGTGAGTTAGTCATCTCAATTAATCTTTGTTATGCATATATAATATATCAACATATAAAATGTGCAATTTATGTAAACATAATAAAATTATATTCATAAAATATAAAGTTTTATTTGATTATAGTTATTGATCTTTATAATTTAAAATAATATTTCTAACTCCTTACATAATTAAATTAGATTAAAACATTGAATCCTAAATAAATCAAGTTTCTATTTAACTTGATCTGAAACAATTTTCAATTTTAATTCAAAACTAATTCCATTCATTTTAATTTCTTTAGTAGATTTTAACCAAAAGTAATTTTAACAAATTATTCTTCCTATTTATCATATAAATTTCCTTTTCAAAATTTACAAGTAGGAGATTACATTCTACTTAGAAAACTATTTTTAATATAATTATAAATAAGTTTTCTTAATTATGAAAATATTTTTTAATATTGAACAAAACCACTTTCAAAATATTTAACGAATTGGGAATTTCGTGAAGTTAAACTTAGGAATGGCAATGGCCCTGGGCCAGTCCTGAGGGGGGCTAGAGCAAAGCCAGAACTCTACCATGTTATTATACTTATAAGAGTTAGGCCTAGCCTAAGCTTAGCTTAAGGCCAACCTAAGATTGTCCCATTTATTTCAAGTTGGTCTCGGCCAAGGTGAGCCGGCCAGTCCGAGAGCAGTTGCCGATTGCCATCCCTGTTTAAACCCAAATGCTTAACAAGACTGCTATCACATGCACAGTATTTGTAATATTTTTTACGAATGTCAAGGTTCTCAATTATTAGTGGATTGGGTGTTGCATTCAAGAAATGTGAAATGATTCCAATTCCTTGGAAAGAGGCAATACCCAACTGGGAAAAAGTTAGAAAAACTTGTCCTGATTAAGCAAAAAGTCATTTGCCTTGCATACTTTAAAGATTCTCATAGTTTAGAGCGGCCTTTTCTCCTAGTTGATTCGTTTTGACTGGGGTAGGTCTCGTGCGAAATTCACATAAATATTCGAGACCTACGTAAATAAATAGTTAAAATTTCCCAGTCATATTGGATAAGGATGCAAACTCATAAACTTTTGGGCACGTGCTTTCTCACTCACCTTATTCGGTTTGGTTTGACATTTTATTGTTGTTCAGAAGACGAAAGCAAATCTCGAGAACATCGCATGGCTTAATAAAAGAGATGAAACTTGGATCCAGTAAAATTACAGCAATGTTTAATTCAAATTTCAAGGAGTTGCAATGCCCTAACTCCTCGACCTACTCAATCCTATATGCGACTAGCTCTCCGTGGTCCCATTTGTTTGGCTTTATCTCTAAGTACAAACTTCTGAATTTTCCCTGTCGACGTCTTTGGAAGCTCCTCCTTTATCACCACCGTCTTGGGCACCATGTAATGCGGCAACTTTCCCCTGCAAAACTCAATAATGTCCTTCTCGGTGGGCCTTTTAGTCAACCCGCTTTTCAAGCTCACAAAAGCACACGGTGTCTCTCCCCAGTGGTCGTCGGGTCGAGCCACAACAGCCGCCTCATTCACCGCCGGATTGGTGTACAATATCGACTCCACCTCCACACTGCTAATGTTCTCTCCTCCGCTGATTATCACATCTTTGGACCGGTCTTTGATCTCTAAATATCCATCTGGGTGCATAACACCCACATCTCCAGTGTAAAACCAGCCGTCGGATTTCATTGCCTTGGATGTGCCTTCTGGGTCCTTGAAGTAACCCAACGTCACACACCCTCCTCGCAACACAACCTCGCCAAGAGTTGACCCGTCTCGTTTCACGCTCTCTCCTGATCGAGGATCTATCACGTCCATCTCTGTAAACCCTGCAACTTTCACTCCTTGTCTTGACTTAAGCCTCGCCCTCTCGTTCGCTGGGAAGTGATTCCATTTTCTCTTCCATGCGCAAGACACCACAAGTCCTGCCGTTTCGGTCAAACCGTAGCCATGACTCACTATAAAACCTTGTGACTCCGTCCGAAACAACACCGTGGCCGGGGGAGGAGCTCCGGCGGTTAAAATATGAACTGGGTTGTCGAGTGGTTTGCTGTTAGCTGAACTTGTTAACATGTTTAGCACCACAGGTGCACCACACATGTGAGTGACTGCGTGTCGTTTGATCAGACCGTAGATTGTGGAGACTTCGACTCTGCGTAGACAAACGTTGGTCCCACCAACCATTGCCATGCCCCACGGGAAACTCCATCCATTGGCGTGGAAGATCGGTAGGGTCCACAGGTAAACGGGTTGATTCGGAACACCCCAATCAATCAACGACGCAACAGTGACGATGAATATGCCTCTGTGGCAATGGATCACACCTTTCGGAGCTGAGGTCGTCCCTGATGTGTAGTTTAGCAACATCGGATCCCAGTCACTAATCGGCCGGATCCACACGAAGTTAGGATCACCCTTCTCCACCATGCTCTCATAAGTACAGATGAAATCAACAGTCAGTGATGAAAACTCGGGCGGCTCATCATCGTCAGTGATGAGAACCAGCGCAGGACGCGGAGTGTTGGGTGGGAACAAAGACATGGCTTCGAGGACTACGTCACGTGAGAGGCAGTCAACGAAGACGAGTTTCGATTCGCCGTGACGAAGGAGTACGGAGATGGTACGAGCGTCAAGTCGGGTGTTGACGTTGTTGAGGACGGCGCCGGACATGGGCACCGCGAACTGGAGCTCGTACATGGCGGGGGTGTTGGGGGCCACGACGGAGACAACATCGTGACGCTTGATGCCGGCGGCGGACAGAGAAGATGCCAGCTGGAGACATCGGCGGTGGGTTTGAGACCAAGTGTAGGTTTTGTTGTTGTAGACAACGGAGGGGCAATCACCGTACACGATGGCTGCTCTTTCAAGGAAGTCGAGTGGGGTCAATGGGGACGAGTTTGGTGCGCTTGGCTTCAACTTATCCATGTCTGAGTCTTTGCTACCTCTTGTTTACTTGGAGATCTATGAACAAGATAATAGTCACAAAACTGAGTCGTCAAATAATATAAAAGGAAATGACAACCCAGGATAAGCCCAGTTTTTGAACCCCAAATCTCCTGTTTAAGTTATTCTGTCCAGTGAGATGGATGCCATCTATTTATGTGTCACATAAATAGACGGTATCTATCTCACTAAATAAAGTAGGTACAAGATAACTTGGACAGGAGATTTGATCCTCAATTTTTGTGGGGGAAAAGATCAGATCGTGCCTTCGTGGTGATTCACTTTGAATATTTAACGTTTATATCATAATACAGTCAGAGTTTGGCAACAACACGTAGTTTGAGATGTAATACGTCAGCCAACTATTAAAACTATATGAGAAAAAGCACTTTTGTGGTCCATATCAACCGACAGTTTGAACGGGTTGTTGAAAGGTTAATAAATATTTTTTATTATACAAAATTTTTTTAAAAATAAATATTTGAATATAAAATAAAAATATTTTTTAATAGAAATGATTTTTTTAAAATTAATAGTCAAAATATAGTTTTTTAAGAAAATTAAATTTGAAATAAAAAATGATTTTTCAAATAGATTTTTTAGACCAATTAATAAGCCTATTTTTTAGTCTCTTTTGTCTTTATATTTTACACATAATCCCCACAATACCTACAACTCATCTTTCCGTTTATTATGTATTTAACTATTTACTTAACTCGGATAGTTATTTTGAGATTTATATAATATTATTTGACTTTTTTATATTTTTTAATATTTATTTTCAATATTAATTTACTTATGTTATAATCTATATAAAAGATTTAGTTATATATATATTTATTTATGTTTCATATGATTTAAAATTATATAATAATTAATATATTGTGTTTTGCATATTGTTTAATATATTTTAAATAATATTTATATGCATAAATAATTTTATTACAAAATAAAATATAGTTAAAATTTAAAGTGTTTTTTTTTATGTTACTAAACAGTCTACTATATAAAACTCTTTCAAAAAACTCTTTTTTAATTGATAGTCAAACAATCAACTGACTTTTTAAAAAATTCTTCTAAAAAAAGTTCTATAGAAAAAACTCTACTGATAAAAATTCTATTAGTATAAAACCAACTAAACAGAGGTCAAATAAAGGTATTCAAGTAATTAAAAAAGATCTGTAAGCATTTAACTCTACTAAAAGTTTTTAATAAAGGAAAAAGAACCTTCCAGACAGATGTTGGGGAAAATTTTTGAGTAGCAATCTTAATAGATGAAATATAAGGAAAAATGTTCTACGGTGGATGTGCTAGTAGACAATTTAAGGGCTTATTTGGTAAATAGCTTATGTCTACAGTATCAGCTATTTTTTGGCAATTAAGGTGTATTTAACTATTTGACCATATTAAATAGTCAATAATTATATTTGATAATTAGCGAATTAGATTAACGGAATGAATCTAATTTGTTGTTTTTGAAACCGCTACTATGAAGAGCGTTTTCAAATAATGGCTAAAAATTAAAGGAGAAAAAGATGAGTTTGTCCATAAGTTATTACAAATTACTAAAGAAATAAAAATAGAGAGATAGATAGACGTAGAAATAGAGATAAAGATAAGTTTATCCCATTTTTATAAATTCATTCTTTTAATCGCACATACAAATTTAACTTTATTAGTAGCTATTATTTAAAATCATAAGATTACTAGTGCATCACCAAAACCTATGGGAATAGCCTAATGTATTACGACTAGCATTATATTTTTCTTCTCAGGGATAAATATGCAAACCAACAAGAAACTGGAGATTTTTCATATTGTGTTTTTCACTCTATCTTACTCGCTACTTGTCTATGCCAAGATATTTCTTCAAGTTCCTGTGGAAAAATTAGAATTCCAAGTACAAATGTTTCATCCCCAGTAAACAAAATGATCTTATGTAGATCTTAGAAAGTTAACTTTAGGACCTCTCTTGTTCTTTTCCGAATCTCTTTTGTTGATTACACAAAAAAAAAAAAAACTAACCATTGTTTACTGTGGTTCTTGTTCTCGATCATGTAACTACATCTATCCTTCACTTCTATCTACTGCTTTTCCTAGCCCTCTATAGCCCAACTCACTCCTCCCCTTCAACTGCTCGAAGGAACACTTTTTAAGATCAACATTTAGGTGTAACTAAAATCACTTCAATTCATGTGCAACTGATCTTGATAAGGGACTTGAAATTTCTTATCCGTGTTTATTGGTGAAAGATCTTGAAAAGCTTGAGAAGGTTTTTTATCGAAAAAATCTAAATTGTTCACACTAAAACTTGATTCATAGACGTTCACTGAAGTATGATGAAAATCAGGAATATGAACTTAGGATAAGGATCTCCTTTGACATTCGTAATTATGCTCCAAATATCTATGATGAATGTGAGAAGTGTAATGGGAACTGTGGTATTGGGTTAAGGAATATGAACTTGCTCTAAATTCTACTAGTTATTTATTTATTTGTTTGATGCGGAAAAAGAACAAATGTTTTCGTGATTTTTGCTTCTTTAGGTGGACCAAAATACTGTAATGTGAAATTATCATTACAACTTTATTTCAAAATGGGATCGTCATTATTCTTATTTCATGGGTTTTTCAACCACATCAAATGAGACATTTGGCAGCTCAATATTTGTGATAATATTGCTTCTAGCTTAATGGTAGTTAGGCACCGTTCTTAAATTATTATAAACCTTTACTTTAAGCTTTGGTTTGGATTGAATGAAAGCAAGAGAAAAGAAAGGAAGAGAATTGAACTTCTCTTAGTTTCCACTATTTGGATAAAAATAAACAAAGGAAAAGTAAGAGAATGGAAAGGAAACTGAGGAAAGTTTGGGCCAAATATATTTCCCCTCAAATTGGTAGGAAAGGAGGGGAAATCTAAGATAAGATAACTCCAATATATGTAAATTATCATAATATCCTTATCTGTGTATGCTGAAGTTCCATAATAAAGGGCATAAAGGTCTCAAAAAAATATTTTGGCCAATATAAGTTTCAATTCCCTCCTTTAATAAATTAGGAAAATAAACAGAGGAAAGGAAGTCTCATTTCTCTTCCATTATTTTCTCCTCTTTTCCTTTCAATATTTCCTTTCCTTTGTGCAAGTAAGAATCCAAATAAAGGCTAAATGATGATGTTAACTTCTTTTGCTCTATCTAAATTCTTATGAAAATACTCAAAGAAATATTAAAATATACTACTCATGTCTTTAAAAATCACTTTTTAAAGATATACTACTCAAGCCCTCATAAATGATTTTACTCATAAACAACTAATACTAAATAACTAATTTTACCAATCATCTTTAAATAAACAGTTAAAGTTATCCACTGGTCAAATTAACTATATTAATTTGTTGTTAGCTAACTGCTAATAGAATCAGCTAACAGCTAATACAATCTGCTGATTGCCAAACAGGGCTTAAATTTTCAAAAAGACATTATCACACATTCTACAAAAAGATTCAGGCAATCAAAAGAGGTACAAAAAATTTTATCAACTACAAACTGTAAAACCATGCTTTATACTTAAACTTTCCAACCTTACACAAGATACTCTCTACATGATAGCAGATAAGTCTCAAAATTATACCACAATTGTACAAATTCCACAACAGTTGCTCGTGCAATATGTTTAATATAATAAGTTTAAATTTTCAGTTTAATAAAAATAATAAAATCTTATTCAAATTTAAAAGGTTAAAGTTGAAAATATAACAAGTCATCTTCAAATTACTACCCAAAAAATTAGTTAATTATACATATTAAAATAATTTAATGAATTATTGAGCCAATTTAATACATTTTCTTACCTCCTTTGGATTTATGAGTACATTGAACTGCTTACGTGGCTGAGACTAAGAGCCTTTGAAACTCGCATAACAAACAACCTAATTCTCAACTGCTCTTTTTTTTTTGGTTGCCCCACGAGATGTCTTAGCAGAGTCCCAATTATGAGAAGGTGTCTTTAAGCCATTTACACCCAGACTAATCCTCATTCGCACCGAATTAGCCCGTAAGAGGTAAAGTGTTGGCCAAACTGATTTCTCTATTCTCAGGACTCGAAATCAAGACCTCTAATTAAGGAATGAGAGTGATGAACCACTTACACCAACCATATTTGGTTTCTCAACTGCTCTTTTTACCATTAAACTAATAGCTTATCATGTGGGCCTTTCGTTGCGGTTTCGTTATGCCAAAAATGAGAGAGAAGTCTCATTCTCCTTTTTCTTCTTTTATATGGAGGTAAAAAAATTAAAATTGCATACATGTTTTTGTAATCTTATATGGCCAATCCCTATGAAACATTGGCCCTATTTGATAATCGGTGTATTGCATTAGCTGTTGGCTGAGCGATTAGCTAATTGCATTAGCTGTTGGCTGAGCGATTAGCTAACAACAGACTAATATAATTAATTTGGCCAACGGATAACATCAACTGTGTTATATAAAGATATTTGATAAAATTAGATGTTTAATATTAGTTGTTTATGTGTAAAATGACTTATGCAAATATGACTTAAAAAAATTTATAAGGACATGAGTATTAGATGTTTATATCTCAGTATTTCTTTGAATATTCTCATAAAAATTTAGATAGAACAAAAGAAGTAAACACTATCATTTTATTTTATATCTTCCATTGAGCCTTGAGAACACCGAAAGTCCTCTTAATATAACTTTTTAACGATATATGAGTTTAATTAAAAATTTCTTGAAATCCTTTTGGATTTGCAAGGGCCAATTGAAGAACTTGAGTGATCATGAAAATGGCCCTAAAAATAAGCTTGAGAATAGGTTCGATCGAATCACACAGGAGTTTTTTTATCTCAAATGTAGCACTAACAAGCTTAATATAAAATTAGACATGTAAAAATGATATCAATTTAATTTCTAATTTAAGGAAATATAAATTTTTGTTATTTTAATTTTAATTTTAATCTTTTAAATTTGAAAATTTTAAACTATATTTTTTAATATATTAAATTAAAATAAAATTATTTTAAAAAAGATGTTTATATTAATCTCTTAAAATTTAAACTTAGATAAAAATATTTAATTTAAATTTTACTTATTAATTTTATATTAAATTGAATTGAATTAAACACAATATACAAGTAATAATAATATTATATACTAAATATTGATATAAAAAGGGACCAAAGTATCGGGTCTATACAAAAGTAATTAATATAATATAATAAGAGATAAATAAATTTAAAATTATTTAATTTTTGAAAATTTTAATTTAATATTAAATATTTTAATTTAATCATTAACTTTTTAAAATTTGTGTGAATTAAATCAAATTTATATCTATCTCTATCTCTTTGAGTAATTTGTAATAAATTTTGGATATAATAATCTTTTAGTTCCTTAATTTCTCAGTCGTTGAAGGAAAACGTTAATCATAGTAGCATTTTTAAAATCAGCAGATTGAGTTCAATCCACTAACCTAATCAACTAATTGCCAAGCATAATTATTAGATGCTTGATATTGTCAAACAGTTAAAACTTTTTAATCCGCCAAAAAATGGTTGATAAACTATTCACCAAACAAGGTTATATTAATTCGTTGTTAACTAACTGTTGATAGAATCTAACAACTAATGCACAAATAGGGTCATTATCTTTTTTATTATAGGATTTAAAGTTTAAGATTTAAGGTTAGCTTTATGATTTAAACTTTAGAAATAAAATCTAGGTTAAATTTCTAGAATCAGTTATAGTTTAATGTTTTTGCATGTTAGTCTTCAAAACTTATAACCTTATAGCCACACCCTAAACTTTAAGAAGTTGTAACGATCTACATTATTGTCACCTTATTATAAGAAAATAAATAAATAACGATTGAAATAGAAATGATATCTGGTTCGATCTGATTCTGCTGGGGCTGAACGTTATCGCTTGGATCCATAATTCTGTGTGATCTTGGCTGCTGAATATCTGCAAAACAAATAAAGGCACGGCGGGGGTTAGCTCCTGGAAGGCCCCTCCGACGCTCAAGTTAGTCTTTTGATGAAGTTTTGGCTGCTGAGAACAGAGAAAAAACTAGGGTTGTAATCTCGTACCTGTATCATGGCAGAATAGTACCTTATATATGGAGTGGACGCTAGGTTTAGGTCTTTACGTAGATCTTTGTGTTTGCATAAAAGACTAACTCCTAATGGGTCGTGGACGTGTGGAGTTAGGCTTGGGCCTAGCACAGCCGACCCAACCATAAGCCCCCTACTCCTCGAGTCTGAGCCAAGGAAAGGGTCGAAGGAGTACATAAGTATTAGGCAGTGTGTCTCCAAAGAAGCTTGTGCTAGGCCCAATCGATAGATTATGACGTGATGCGGTCGATCGAGTAGAGGTAACCGATCAAGGGTAATGACAGAACAGGTCGGTCAGCTATAACGATTTGACAGGTCGATCGGGCGGGAGGAGTGGTTGGACCGATCGACTGGGCGGCAGGGCTTAAATGAAGCATTAAGTGTGATTATTGCTGTCGGTTCGT
>JANZLX010000211.1:5076736-5091303 GCA_025531955.1 Erythroxylum orinocense | reverse complement strand
ATATGCATCATCTATATATGTAACTTAGTAAATGAGATATACTAATATCTATCCAATAGATACTATTACATATATATAAATATATCTAACCGGATCATTAAAGTCCTTATTTGATGATCCTATGATCAAGAACATTTTAGATTAAATCTTCAAGACTTGACTCTCATTATCATAATCTTCATTATGATGGCAAGTGTATAAATTTAATCAAGGAATTATCATATTAGAATAATAAACAATAAACGTAATATGATAATAAAATCATTTGCCATACTATTAATCAAAATTAATAATTACAAAACTAAAGTGTTCAATATATAACATAACGAATGGATCATGGGCATAATTCTAACAAATTTATCATATATATCAATTAATTAAAAATATGCATAAAATAAAAGAGTACTTTTAAATAATTATGTTGCAAAAATTACAATTAATTGATTGATTGTAAGATATAAACCAACAGATCCTTGCTTGCATGACTTGAAAATCAAATTTTAAAGCAAAGAAAAAGGATTTTATATGGTAGAATATACGTTTAATACCACACTTATGAACATAATCAAAACATATAAACACTTAATGCAAAGTGAAAATGCCACGATATAGAGGAATAACAATTTTGCAAACTAAAAAAGATATTTAACACAATAACACCACCTTTTATTGAAAGACTAAAATAATTCATAATTTTTTAAAGAAGTTTCTTTGTTTTCTCAAAATTTTCCTTTTACATGTTTTGTAATTCACGGAGGATCTTTTATATTTCCTAAAAAACTTCTTTTTATGCCTATAATTCAATATAAATTCTACAGAAGTTTCATTTAACTACTATAGATAGGGTTGATGTAATAATAAGGTGACAAGTTAATAAAATACAAATTATAGTAATATAAAAAATCTTACAATAATATAAAAATACAATTTGCTCAATCTATTTTCATTTTAATTATTATTTTTTATTAATGATACCTTTAACTTCTTTAAAAAAAGAATATTAAGAACTATGATTTTTTAAAAACATGAAAGAGTATCGATATGTTTGGTTTTATTGTATTTTTATTTTGTTTCCAAATTTAATTGAGCATTTAGTTTTAATTTATTTTATTTTTATAATTTATAAAAATTAATTAAATTTTCCAATTTTATTATAATTTGATCAGCCATTAATTAAATATATACTATTTAATTATTTAATATTAATTACTATTAGAAAATAAGACATATAATTAATTATTAAATTTATTTTAGTTTTTATGATTAATTTAAGATTTACATTTGCTTTGCAAGCTATTTAATAATTATATTTTTAAAATTTCAACTATCATTAAAATATAAATTTCAAAATTTGTATAAAAGATTATAATATTTTAAGAAATTAATCATCTAAATGAAAGATTTCCCACTTGTATCGTTTTATTAGATTTTAAGAAGACACGTAATCCGAGAGAAACAAAAACTGAAGAACATGGATCGGCAGAAGATAACGTAAAGCTCAACCATCGGAAGCGATGACGTGGCAGCTGGAAATGCATTTACGCAGAAGAGATGATTGCAAAAATTATCAATCGCAAAGTTGCAAACTTTCCTACGTCACCTGATTTTCTAGCAAAAATTATCAAACGCAAAGTTCCAAGCTTTCCTACGTCACCTGATTTTCTAGCAAAACATCCCTATAATTTCAATTAACATTGAATATTAATATTTTGAGAATCTTTTGTTTTGGGACAGGAGCGAACTGATTGACAAAAACCATTTCTTCTTGAGATTTGTGAACTCAAGCAAGGAATCTGACATCTGAAATAAATGTTTCCTTGATTCTCTCCATTATTTTGTGTTTGAAATCTAGAGAAGACCATTTTGTTTGGTCGCTGTAATCCCACTGATTCTTGTCTGAATTTGAGAGAGGACTCGAAATTGATTGTGTTGGCGTGAAGAGAAGTGAAGAGGGGAAATGGCGATTTCGAGGAGTGGATTTGCCACTTGGTTTGACAAGAAGGTGGCTGATCCTTTCTATGAGATCCTTCGCAGGTACAATGCCAAGTGCCCTTCTTTGCTTTCTTTCTGTTAATAAGTGGGTTAATGAGTTGGTTTGATTTTCCTTTGTTATTTGTTGCAGAGGTGCAGAGCCAAGACAATTGGCGTTCTCTGCTGCTCTTGGTATTACTCTCGGCATCTTCCCCATTTGCGGTATGCTGTTTTAACTGCTATTTCTAACGTTGCCTTGTATAAAGCTTCGAATTTTCCGCTTGCATGATGATCTACTGGTTATCCGCATTCGCTGTTAATCCCCTCAAGTTTTGTGAGGATGATGTCAGAAATTTGTTTTGTCTCCACAATGTGAAGAGTGCCCTATTCCTTTCACGTGAGGTTTCTTTTTGCCATGACTTTGTAAAACCCATTTCTTTTTAGAGGAAATACGATTAAGATTGACTAAGGAAAGAGTGAGTGTTAGTTGGAGGTTATTAATCCTGCAGAAAGAAATACTTTAAAACTCCGCAAGGTATCAAAGTACTAGAAAAGAGCCACCCACATACCGTTAAGCTATGTTTGGTTAGTGGTATGGTTTTCAATAGAATAGAATGGAATGAAATGGTTTATAATGGAATTAATGTAAGTGGATGTAATATTAGAAATTTGATGTTTGGAAGAGATGGAAGGGTTCATAATGTGGTATGGTAAAATGTTATTTGGATGAAGGTTTTATAATGTAATATAGTGTAAAGTTGTTTATCATTTTACATTCCATCCTAAACCCTCTCAAATCGAAAGTTTTTCATTTTTACTGTTTACGATAGAATGAGATGTAATATGAAACCCTTCTCTTCCATCCCATTCCATTATAAACTCTCTTCTTAAACGATGGAATAATATTACATTCCATTCCATTCTATTAATAAGCCCCCAACTAAACAGGACCTTAGCTTATGAAGGATTTACATTCCATTCAGCGTAGCTGCTTTTTTTTGTTTTGTTCTTGGATGTTATTATGGTTGAGATTTGATAGTTCTTTAATGTCATTATATGGGTGAGAATGGATGTTTCATTGTTAGTCTAGTTTCTACTGCAAAGAGCTGGCTGGTATGCCTTCTGTCACCAGATTAAACTTGAGTAGACACTGTGTTTGCTGTGTATCTCTGACTCCCACTCCTACTCCCCTGTCCTATTTCTATTCCACTCTTGGATGATGGAACTAAGGATCTCTTTCTTTAACTTATGCCTGATTTTTCATATTCTTACTTTTTATCTTGTACATTTAGATCTTATGCTTCTGAATCTCAATATACATTTGTGGGCGAACTCTGCAGCCTTTTTTAACAGTTTACTTGGTTGATCATGGTATCTTTACTAACAAATGAACTGTTGCGATTGCTCTAAGTCTAGCTTTAGGTTTTCTACAACAGAAGATGCGTTTGTGAAATATATAGCAGCTTCAATTCTTGGACCCAAGTAACCATATATTGTTGTTCACAGGGGTCACTGTTCTGCTTTGTGGGGTGGCTATTGCTTTACTTGGGTCTGTTTGCCATGCTCCAACTGTGATGTTAGCTAACTTCATTGCGACACCAATAGAATTGAGGTAGTTTCGTCTCTATGGATCAGTCTTTAACATTTATCTCTTTTTACTGATTAATTTGAGAATATATATATATATATATAACATTATTTTGTTCATACTTAATTTACTCAATGTTGGTGACTTTTAGCACTTTAATTATTTGAGTGATAATCTTCTGGATTAATATTCAGCATGTCCTTATTCTATCAAATGCACTTGACCATCTTATTACCTTCCCATAAATCTTATTCTCAGGAGTTTAATCTTGTTTTATTTTTTCAAGTCTTGTGGTACCCTTCTTGCGATTTGGTGAAGCTATCTCTGGTGGGCCTCATTTTCCCTTGACATCTGATGCTTTGAAGAAGGTTTTGACTGGCCAGGCTTCACATGATGCCATATTAAGTATTGCACATGCGGTAGGTAGCCAAGTCGAGGGAATTTAAGTATTGAAAATTTTGTGTATGCAGTTGCCTTGCTGCTTCAGGTAGTTAGTGCCTACTTTTCTATGCCTATTTGTGTTCGTAGTCGGTAGCATAGCTACTTATATGCATTATTGGCTGAGAAATTTAAGAATGAGATGATGCAGAGCTATGAGAAATATATATCTGAGTATAGTACTATGCAGTTGCAACTTAAATTCATGATGAGAACAGACCTATTAGAAATGTCAGGAGTCAGTGCACCTTGTTTTCACTTCATCGGCATATTTGTGATTTCTCTTTCTGAATAGACTTGTTATCTCCATTGCTAGTATAAGAATGCTGTGGTATACTATCGCACGCCCTGTGCAATATAACAAACTTCCAACGATTAACAGGAGATGATTGCCCTGCCCTCTGGAACTTCCTATTCTCTTAAAGCACCTAAACATTATTCTCCTATACCAAATTTTTGGTTGCGATGAAGTGGCCTGAAAATGAAATAGAGAAACTGAAGATGTCTTTTTGGGAACTTTTAACATGGAAAACACTTTTTTGGTGGGAAACACCTCTTCCACCCAAAACACAACTGTCCCAACACCTAATTTCTTGTACTTTATAGTGCAGTTTATTGTCCTCAGAAATATAAATTAATGCTGAACTATATGGATACATGCAAGTCTTATTCCTGGTGTTGGATGTTGGAAAAACTTAAGATTAGGAATAAATCTATGAAACTTCAGTGTCATGCATCAGTGCAGCTTGGGCCTTCAATTTTCTTCTGTAAGTCCACTTCTTTGCAAATTGATAGATAAATAAAACGACAAAGAAATGGAAAGGTTGCAGTGAATTTTCAAGTGATATTGCATATTCCTCATTTTTTATCTGTTTATTAACCTATATTGCAAACTGTAACCTTAATGGTTGTATTGAAGAGTACAGAAGCCTGCCGCCATGGCCTAACCAAGATAATTTGTGTCGGGATAAGGTGATCTTATGGCATTGCAATAATCTTGCAGTTGTTAGGATGGCTTGTTGCTGGACCCTTCATCCTTTCTGCTCTATACATAATATCCTTGCCATGTTTCAAGGTCTTGGTTCGCAAGTTCAGCACTGTTATATCAAGCCCAAAGAAGCCACCTAATTCTCACGCAGAAATCAGGCTTAAGGTGAGAGATGTTTAATTAAATGGAACCCCCCTATGCTTTCTTAAGCTACTGACAAGGAAGATGATTGATTGACATAGTAATTGTTTATGTATATACAACTTGCTGAAAAATGATTTTGTACATAAATGTCATGCCTTGACAGGAGTATGTTTTAGCCATAATTTACGTACTTTTGTATATTTACCCTGCTCATGAAAGAGGAAAGCTCTTGATTAACTTGATCAACTTTTTATATTGGAAGTATGAACTCTGGCTGGATTCATTCAGCTGACCATTAATATTTGCTGGGGGCTCAACTAACCTCAAATTCTAGTACAGTTTTCAACTCTATGGAAGGTAGTTTTCAACTCGCTTACAGGGTGTATGTACGTCTCTAGTTTTGTGAGGTTTCTATAGAACTCTCGGCGGTTGGCATTCTCAATCCTTCGGCTTAAACACATGCCATAAAAGCCAAGAGGAATGCAATTACTAGAAGTAGCTATCTTTTGTGCCTTCATGGTTGGGGTAATAAATTATTCTGCTGGGGTCTTCGTATTATATACCATAATAAGCTGACCTTTGGATGTAAGTAAGAGCCACCGTGAACAGGACAGGTCCTAATGCTTATCATCAGCTGTAATTTGGTGGCATGCAAATCAATCTATATTCACAAATCTGGTCTTACAGTCCAATTCTATGTGTCAAACCAATCCCTTGGCTTATTGTTGCTGTCCTTTTCAATTTCAATTTGTACACATGAATTAAAATACAAAAATCACATCGAATTGCCGTGAAGGATATTTGTATTGTTAATTAGATTGAAGTCTTAATCACGCACACTAAAACGTGAAACGGATAGTGTTCCCTTTTATTTATAATATCAATACCTTAGTGACATTGGCATTTTGTCAGATTGAGTGCATATCATCACCTTTTACGATCGCCGACAACACTTAATTAAAATTCCTTAAATTTAAATTTAATAAAATTTGATGCTCGACAAATTTGACTTTACTAATTTTTATCATTTTAGATTTTAGTAATTTAGTTCTGCCTTACCTTCAACTCGAATTTTAAATAGTAAAGTAGTATTAGAACTCGAGTATAGGTTTAAGGCTTAGCTCCACGTTTTGAGTTTCAATCTCATAAATATAGGATTCGCTCATGATTCTTTAACTATTTGTATGAGGACATCGCACAAGCAGATACGTGGTGGACTTAAATGATTTGGTTCTGTCCTACCTTCAACTTAAGTTTTGGGTAGTAAAATTTATTTTTAATAAAAAATATGAAACTAACTCTATTTTTCCTCCTATGTAATACCACACCACACATAAGCTTACTGAAGTTATCCGAATGAAGTCTTTGAGCTAGAGCACATGCTTTTGTTCTTGGAATGGTACAATAATAATCTGAAGAACGGTGTAGTTTCAGCAGACTGCAGATCACGGAGAGCTTACGGCATCGTATTCACTCCCAGTCAAGATGATAACGTCAGTTTCCAAGAAGTTCATGGCGGATATGCTGGCCACGCCCACGTGACGTAACCTAACCTAACGGCTATCCCTATTATTATATTTAATTATTTATATATTTGTATTTAGATTTTCTTATATCAATTTTTTAGGTTTTGCATATTAAAAAATACAATCAAACAAACCTTATTTCATTTTTATTTAACGTTTTTTATTTTACTAATTTTAAAATATTATTTAAAAATACTTTATAATATTTGTTATTTTGATTTTTTTATAAATTAAAATTAAGTTAAATTAATTATGCAAATTTAATAACGTATTTAACACTCAATTATATAAAATTTTAAATAATTATAATAATTTGCTAGATTATTTTATAAATAATTTAAAAATAATTATACTTTTTTAAATATTTAGTAACTGAAAAACAATAACACTTCAGCCTCTTACAAAAGTAACTGAAATCTTCAAGTGCTGCCTTAAGTTATGTCGGCGTCTGTCCATTGTTCTATAACATGATTAGGTTAAGTGTATAAAGGTTCGGTCTTTTTTAAGAGTTTCCCTTATCTTTGTGCTTCTTTCATCCTGTCTTATCAATATTGTCTTGTCCACATCTTTTTCTCCTGTATTTTGACGTCGCTTCTTCACGTTAGATTTGATCTGATTCTTCTAGCATTCAGATTCACTCTGTTCTTCCCAGCTAACTCTGAAGACAGTCTAACTAACATTGCCTCTTGTCTCTGTTCTGATTTGATGTTAAATTTCTATCTTACGCTTTCATCTACTCGATTTCCCGGCTTCATTTCTCATCTGGGTTCTTCACAAAGCCTGCATTTTGGCATCCTTTGTGGTCTGTATTGGAGTCTTTTAGTGGTTGAGCTTGTGTTGGTGGCGGGATTGTTCCTTGGTCATGCCTTATTATAGTCCAGAACGTCCCAGTTGTTGTCCAACTACTTCTATTCCTTTTACATATTCATCCTCTTATCCGGCTAATACATCAAACGTAGTTACGGCTCAGCTGAAGATGCTCCAAGCTTTTATCTTTTCAGTGCCAATTCTCTTCATTTTTATTCTCCTCTTCTTGTTCTACTTGTTCTACCTTCGGCGCAGGAGGGTTGACTGGGCCTCTCTTCGTATGAGAACTTCTATTCAAGACAGCAATGACATCTTCAGAGTAAGATTTTTGTCCTTTCCGACATAAATAGGGTTCTGTCTTTGTGGGTTAGTAATTTTGTGTGTGCTTGTGCCTCTTTTATTTGTTTTTCTTGCATAGCAGGCTGAATTGGGCTTGAAGAAGGAGCTGAGAGAGATGTTGCCGATTATAGTGTACAAGGAGAGCTTCTCTGTTAGAGACACACAGTAAGAATTCGTCTTAGTAATTTGTATATATTCACGTGCTTCATCCTTTGGTATAGCACTGGTTCCAAATGTGGAAGACAAAAATTTGATATGTTGATCACATGTAACGAACGAATACTACTGATTTCGGGATGAGTAAGGAGTATTATGGGTATAAACACGTAATCATCCAATAGCTTAAAGCAGGTCATTTTCGGGGTTCATATCCTTTAATTAGTCAAAATTTATAGACTCCATGTTCGTTATCTTGTAACTACTCTTGGGACTCAAGTTGCAGAAACCCTCCCGCTTTCTCTTATCAACTTCACCTATTCTCTATATTTGCCAGTGTATTCATACGTATTTGGTGCAAAATAATACTTTTACTTAAAACTGTTTTTTGTTTCCCATTGGTGCTGCTGGCAAAGGTTAACCATGTTCATGGACATTTTTGGGGAGCTAGCGTGCATCCAAGTTTGAGCTCTGGCTGCCCTTTGGTAATTTTACGTTTGATTCTCTTCCTGGGATGAAATGAAAATGATGTCATTATCTTATGATATTAGGATTCGAACAACTTTATTTGCTTTATTCGAAAAGGAAAATAGGCAGAAGACTTATCTTATCCAGTAACTGGAGATCAAGGAAAGAATATGAAGATCGAACTTTTGGAGGTACTTTTTGTGAAGCAGAGTATTGTCATGAAGCTATGTTGACTCAAATGGCTGCATTTAATTTAGCCAAAAACGAAATTGAAATCTGTAGTTTTACCAACTTCATAAGTAGATGGCTACGAGAATGCTTTCTGATGTACCTAAAAGAGGATATAACAGTATGGAAAGATGAATTTTTGTAGATGCCTCTTTTGAAACATAATTCGAGAATGATTTTGAGTGCTGTTATCAGGATATAATTTTGCGTTGCAGGAGATAAATCAACCAAATTACTGTCAATATATGTGACAATTAAGGGCATATTGAAAAGATGAACACAAACCCTCAAAGTCTCAGCATGGCTATTTCTGCCATTGCCTTTCACGTCTGCTTATTATCAATCAGGGCTGTGTTATCTGCTCAGGAACAGTACAACTAGGGCTAGATGAATGGCAGGCCATTACATAATATATCATCTGCCCATAAAAAATGTTCTTAGTTTGCTCCTTAATACCATTTGTCACAATTATATGCATGCTAATAGCACCCATGTATAATATAGACATTTTACTAGTGGCATATATATGTAGGAATTGATAGTTTTTGTTACTAAGAATTTATTTACTTTTCCAATAGGATTTTCCTTTTCAGTTATTGTATGTGTTTATTATGACTATTAGTCTTGAGTATTGAATTTGAATAGACTACTTAGCTTCCCTCATATCTTTATAAACACCAAGTTTGTACACACTCTTTTCTCTGTCCTTTTATGTGTACATTTTTCTGCTGTTACTATTCTACTTCTATGTGCTACTATACTGCATTGGCTTGTGTATTTTGACAGATAAATCTGTAATCAGAAGATCCTGCGAAGAAACTTTTCGTTTCTAGTCTGTACATTATTTGATGAGGTGCTGCTATATGTAATAGGTGCCCAGTATGTCTAGTGGACTACCAAGCAGAAGATAGGCTTCAACGAATACCTTCGTGTGGCCACACATACCACATGGACTGCATTGACAACTGGCTTGCCAATCACACGACGTGTCCACTCTGTCGCCTCTCTCTTCTCCCGTCTTCTAAAGTTCACAGTGAATCACCTGATAATCTGGTAGGAAGTGAAACAGTGAGTGGTGGTGAAGCATCTGTTGAACCAGGGTCACAGGCTCTGCAAGTTTCGCATGGTACACAATTTCTGCAGTCAAGTAATGAAGAGTTTGGAACCGTCCAAACCAATGTTGAAGAAGAGGAAAGAAGATCTGATGATGATGGGGGTGTGAGAGAGTTTGAGAATAGAAGGATCGACAGCAAAGAGCATGACCAACGGTAGAAAGTCTTTTGGTAGATTTCTCTACACAGTATTTGTTTTGAAGGTCTGATTTACCTGACTTAGTCTTTTCTTTTACACACCTACCTCACGAAGGAAGAACTGCCTGAAAAATTAAATATATTGTTATATTTGTGTGCTGGACAATATCTACCTTGAGGATGAAGACGATCACAAGATCATAAATTGGGTGTTGAACTTGAATGCTTCTATTGGAAACCATTGGTTTCGGGATTAGTGATATGTTCTTTATATCATATTATGACTATCAATGAAATGATCTTCTCCTCTTTTTGCAGCTTGGTAAAATGACTGTAATAAGGAAACTTGCGCTGGATCATCCCTCCATCGACCGTCCCACACAGATCCCTTTTGGAATGAATAGGAGTTGCATGAGAAGTTCTATGAGTAAAATTTTCATGGCAGCTGTGATTACCAGTTATTTTCATGAACTGGAATGGAGATTGTTCCAAACAACCAGCATGGGGATGCTGGATTCAAATTCTCCAGCCCGATCGCCACAAATTGTTAATGAGGGTCTTTGGACTATTTTTTTTCTCTGATTATTCCCATTTGGGAGGGATCAATGTGGTGGAATGACTATTTAGGAATTGTACGTGCTAGCCTTAGGAATTCGGCATTGTATCATGCCTACACTTATTTCTGCTAGCTTCTTTAGCGTGTGATTGTACCTTGGAGCAGTTTAGTAAGCATTGCAATATCAGAGAAATTGTGATAATTTCACACTTTATTACTTTATAGAGAGAGTATAATGTACTTTAATTAGAGGAGTTTCACTTGATGTGTTTATTTATCATTCATGAAACTAAACATCTTCTCACCAATAATCAGCACAGGAGCATTTTCCTTCCTTAAAATGGTGAAATCTGCTCACATCTCTCACTATTATTTCTCTCTCAAAGACCCTTGATATCATCTTGCTAACCTCATGACAGTCACTACACACTCTCAGGTTTTTCACAATTCGTATACAAGCCCCCGACCTTGTTACCAGCAAACCAAAAGCTATTGCCAACCTCTCACTGTGTACCTTAATAACAATCTCTTTCTCTTCCTCTCCAATATCGTGTAAAACTGATGCAATGTTGGGGGTATAGCCAGCTTCTGCTAAACGAGTTTCGATTCTTTCAAGCATTTTGTAGATTTCCAGGGAACGTTCGTGCTCTCTATCCCCTGACACAAATCGGTGAACCATTCCCTGGTCTTCAATCAAGCTCCAACCGGTAACTTTAGAAGTATTTCTTTCCACCATTAATTTTCGTACTCGAACTACATCTTCCCATTTCTTGGATTTTGCGTATATACTGGATAATTGCACATAGTGTCCATCATAAGTTGGATCCAATTGTATCAATTTATTTCCAATCCTCTCTCCCATTTCTTCTAGTCCATGAATCCTACAGGCACAAAGTAGTGTTGCCCACAAAACTGGATTAGGTGAAAGATCCATGCTTTCAATCATTTCAACGGCTTGAGATACTAAACCAGCTCGACCCAATAGATCAACCATACAGCCGTAATGCTCCATCTCTGGCTCAATGCCATAAACATCTCCCATCAATCTAAAATAATGCCACCCCTCCTTAACCAGACCTGCTCGACTGCAAGCATTCAAGACCCCGATGAAGGTCACATTCACCGGGCAAAGTCCTTCATTTAAGAATCTCCTGAAAAGTGCTAGAGCTTCCTTTACAAGGCCATGTGAAGCCAGCCCACATATCATAACATTCCATGTCGAAATATCTCTTCGTGGCAACTTATCAAACCAGATCCTAGCTTGCTCAATGCAACCACATTTGGCATACATGTCGAGAAGTGCTGACCCTAGTGTTACTGTCATGGGAATATTGAACAAGTCTATGAGAGAATGAACCATCCTGCCATGTCCAAGCAAGCCCAATTGTGCCGACGCTGAAAGCATTGTCACCAGTGTGGCCTCATTCGGTGGTAACCCGCATTCTCTCATCCTTCTAAAACAGTCCAAGCTCTCTTCAAGCTTCCCGTTATGCACATAAGCCATAATCATAGTATTCCATGAAACAACATCTCGTTCAGGCATTTCCACAAACAAGTTCTCCGCAGCACTAACTTCACCATCTCTAGCAAAACCGCCCAACATTACGTTCCATGTGACCACATCACAAAGTTGCGGACTTTCCTCAAACACTTTCTTTGAACTCTCAACCTTGCAACAAGAAGAATAAAAATGAATCAAAGCATTCTTGACGTATACATCCTGTCCAAAACCAAGCCTCAGCAGCTGACCATGAATCTGCACCCCTTCACTTAAACCCAAACTCTTGCTACAAGCCTGGAGCAGAAAAGTGAAAGTATAATTATTGGGTCTTGCACAGCTTCTCAGGATAGAATCGGAGTAAAAGACAAGCGATTTACGCGGCGAGTCGCTCTTAGCAATGCAACGTATCATGTTATTGGACATGAAAACAGGTGGGTTCTTGATGGTTTGATGAATGGCGAATGAATACTCAAGTGGGGTTGACGGGCAGAGAGCGAGAAGTGCAATGAGGTGACCCAGAAACGAGGCGTTGCCGTGAAGGCCAGAGACGACGATGCGAGCATGAGCTTGTTTGGTGAAGGAGACTGAAGGGTTTGCAGTTGAAAGGAGAGAAGATGGAAGAACAGTGATGAAGCGAGGACGTGAAAATACGGTGGTCGAAAAGTATTTCAACTTCTTATTGGAACCAAACATTAAAGTGATGAACAAAACATAATTGAAACCTTAATGGAGCGAGTGTGAACCTCAAGGTCAAGGCACAGGAAATGTAGGTTCTTTTTCTTTATGCAAAATAATGGAGCTACATTAGAGTAGTACCCTTCACGATCTGCCCCATCTTTCTCTCTAGAGAACTCACTGTTTCTCTAAAACCACGAGTCTTTTTTTTTTATTTTATTCGATAGTTATCTTCGATAGGGTGTTTGGGTTTTTGTGTAGACAGAGAGAGGATAGCTAATACCTTAGTTAATACCTTATGCGATCTAATAGCTACATTGAGTAAATCGTCGGGTACACGAGAGATGAATTAGTTAACAGAGAAAGATCAAGGAAATGTTCCAGCTGCTTCAGGTGACTGACTCAATTGGCTGGGGTGGAGCTCCGGCGGAGAAGATGTTCCAGTCGGGGGGATGGAGGAGTGAAAAGAAAAGATCAAAGCTGTTTTCCAGTTACAATTTCACGCAACTCAGGTAGTCCTCAATTTTTATACTTTGGATAGTTAGGTAGTCCCCCAGTTTTTGGCATACTAGCTTAGTCCGCATTTAGATGACCCATTCTTTCCGGATTTGTGATCTTTGAGAAGTCATGTTTTTTTTTTTGATAAATTATCATGACGTTCTCTAAATCTAGGATTTTTCCAAGTTATATTTATGAAATTGGTATTAGATTTGAGTTTTACCTCATGTGAATTTGGAATTAGATCTGGCTTTTGCGTCATTACCTATGTTTGACATTAGATCTTAATTTTGCGTTTTGTGTTCTTTCCTTATATCCACCATCGTCATCATTTTCTTCCATTACTTGCCATTGTGGTCGTTGGTGTGATTGTTGTTGTATTTTGAGTCTTGTTTTCTGCCGAGTTTTGTGTTAAGTTGTATGTGTTGTTGTGGTTTTCTTAATTGAGTGTATGTTGTCGTAATAATGAAGATGGTGAGATGGGAGGGGCATCCAGAATGGTTCTTTGTCGCTTAAAATCAAATTTGAAGGTTGTTTGAGTAATGCCTATTAAGTGTTCGATCAAAATTATGTTAGATTTTGATATTAAATGAATCTTAGGAATGAAATGTTCTAATTCATTTCTTTATTTGTGTTTTCACCTGAGGTTCCACTCTCAGGATCCCTCTTTTACTAGCCCTTATTGCAGCTGTTGTTTTTGTTTGTTTTACTCTCATCGACGTAACAACAAGTAAGTTTATCTGTGTTGCTCTTCCTCTTTTTCGTCGCTCTCACTTTCATCCTCGGTTAGCATTACTATTATTATTATTATTATTATTATTATTATTATTATTGAGTTTATTATTAATAGTAGTTTTATCATTATTATTACTATTTTAGTAGTATTATTATTATTATTATTATTATTATTATTATTATGTATTTATTATAATTTTATTTACATAAATATTTTGCGTGCTATTTTTACTTATTTACTCTTTTAACCTACACCATTATTTTTCTGTCATATCTGCATGTGAGTCTACCAAAAACAGTCTCTCAACTATATAAGAGTAGGGTTGTATACTATCAGACCTCTCCAGATCCCGCTTTACTGCGGGACTTCAGATTGGATGTGATGATAATGATGATGATGACGACATTAGAGTAGTAAGGATAGCATTAAACTCGCCAGGGGTTACTGTTTTGGGTTGAATTTTGGTATGGTACTGAACCGATATCGATTAATATCGGGTATCGTTTAGGATAATTTTTTAAATTTATGAAATAGTCCTTGAATTTTTTAAAAAATTACTAAATAATATATTGTCATATTGTACAATTATACTATATATTTTTAATCCTATCTCCAAAAATCATAATAATAAATAATAATCAAAATTTTAATTTAATTTATAAAATTAATTTAATAATTATTAATAAATATAATTAAAT
>JANZLX010000211.1:5032675-5043318 GCA_025531955.1 Erythroxylum orinocense | reverse complement strand
GATTGTTAAACAGTGTGGAATTCGTTTACTTCAAAATGAACATTAGTTAGAAAATCTTTTGCTGTTAGTTGCAGTGTCCTGACGATTTCTGAGATATATGTTTGCAAAATTGCATCATCTGTAATAATGATATGCTTTAAACAGAGTCTTATGATTCTTCAACATAGTTTTTACTGACGATTTCTGAGATATATGTTTGCAAAATTGCATCATCTGTAATAATGATATGCTTTAAACAGAGTCTTCTAATTGTTCAACATAGTTTTTTTAAGTATACTGTTTCGTCTTCTATTTTCTTTCTATACTAAAAATATATAATGCACTAAAATTTTCATTCTCAAAAAATAATATTTTCCAATTTCTTACACCCATATTATTTTCTTTTTTATGGCAAGGTCACCTCCTTTTGCATAACATAGTATATGAAATTTTTGTATGCAATATGACAAGTAATTCAGCAATGCATATCGATGGAAGCAAAAATATACAGTAAAGCTTCCCTATATAACTATATTGGTATTGTATGCGGGAGATTTATAGTGTCAACAATAAGTTTGTATTACAAATGACAAATTTTTATTGCACAAATCAGTTTTTATCCTCTAACTTAGGATGTCCATGCTTACTGTTAAAACATTTCAATCTGCATAACAATGTTGTGGTGCAGTAGTACTTGTGTATGATAAACAATATAATACAAGACAGCTGTAAAAGAAGAAGTACTACTGATTTCTTGTTACATCTTATTTCCACAAGGTTAAATTGAACATAACATTTTATCCAACAGTTTGCCTAACTGATTCAACACAGTCCAGCTTTTATAACTGCTAAGGTACTGTCCAGTCTGCTCTGTTTCTCACAACAACTTAAGAAGTTGATGCTTGCTTCTTACCATAATAAAATTATCTCATCTGCAGTAAAGATCACTTCAAATAAGATACACACTAGCTCAATTAATTAACTAGACTTGATGTTAAAATAAAAAACAAGAAATTTTTCGCTTTTGAAATAGTTTTAGATTTCGGTTGTTAGCTGGTGAAACTGGAGTCCTTGCTAGATTGAGAGGCAACAGTGACAAGTCCTTCTGCTTGGCTACTTTCTACACTATCCCCTCCTCAATCTCCTTCCTCGCAGCTTCTTCATGCTTGGTTATGGCTTCTGCTAGATGCCGCCAAAGTTATTTTATATGGGATGGGCTCTTTACATGAATTCAATTATATTCAACATTTCACCAATATCGATTCGAAATCTACATAGTTTCTTGAGAAAATGATGATAGAAATTGCTGGTCTTATATTTTCTTCAAGAGGGTTGCTGAATTTTGCCCTTTATCTAGTTTATTTACCATAAAGGTTTTGGCTTGTCTTTGAGAGTAAGCATAACGAAGATGGCTTGTAAAATTATACAACTAATACCCTCTGAAACACAAGAAAACATTGTACTTCCATAGTCCAGGGTAAGACTTGTAACGTGACATAGAATAGGAAGAGGACAAGTAGGGAACACAGA
Organism: Erythroxylum orinocense; assembly: GCA_025531955.1. Classification (NCBI taxonomy): domain Eukaryota; kingdom Viridiplantae; phylum Streptophyta; class Magnoliopsida; order Malpighiales; family Erythroxylaceae; genus Erythroxylum; species Erythroxylum orinocense. Next base: position 5,041,809 of record JANZLX010000211.1, on the reverse strand, counting down.
CAGAAAAAGCGGATGATGAAGGAAAGGGATTGTTTTGCTAAGACATAAGTTCTTGTGTATAAAACTAGATTAACTAAATGGGTGTTTGGTTTTTGTGTTTTACTCTCCTGACAAAAGCCAAAGCAAAAAAGAAAGGCAAAAGTTACAGTCAGACATTAAAGTATTAAGTGTACCAGGATTTCATTAACCTAAAAAGATACATAAAATTAAATTTACTAATACTATCTATTTTTACTTGGGAATTACCATATGTGGGCCAATGATTTTTTCTAGAACATAAATTCCACTTGCCTACATACACACACAAGCGGCTGTGCAATATGGAACAAGATTTTATCACAACTGTTGATGAGAAGTCGTCGAGAGTCTGATCCCTAGGGTTAATACACTTGATGTGTTGACAATATAAAATTAAGGCATCCTTAAGGCAGAAGGGAAAGGAATTCATCCTCCTATTCCACTTGTTATGTTGTCCCCAATTGAATCTAAGCCACAAATGCAAGATGATAAATGGAACTGTCTAGTAATAAAGTTCGAATCTGACTCAAACATTCTTCTAAAGCGTCCTTCAGGATTAGTTTGTGTACGAGTTCAGGATTTCCTATTGTTCATCTTTCGCTACAATAACATTTTTACAAGCATTCAAATCTTAACCTGACTTCAAAAGATTACTAAGAGGCCTAATTAGGACTCATATGTACCTATTTTGCATACGACACAGTACACATTCGGAATACATGCCTTGAACAAAAGAAGTATTTATACCTGGATTTTTAACTTTATGAGGTGTAGCCAGTAGCTTAATCTTGACTTGAAGTTTGAGAAGCCATTGTAGCCAACCACCAACCAAGCAATAAAATCACTGAAGAAGGAAAAGGCATTAAAAGATTACACTAGGGAAGTGAATAAAAGATTTTCAATGAATGAGAGAAGATCGTACAATAGCAGTTCTTCAACATTTTCATTAGAAACGAAATCTTCAACAAGCAAATAGGGAAAATAGTTTTCCAATTATAAGAAGAAGAAAATACTAAGTACGAAATGAAACCAACTGAAACAGTTTGAAGTCAACCTACATCAAAATAAAGACACGTAACAGAATTACTTTGAGACAGTAAGTATTGGACCTATAAAGTTGCAGGTCATGTAAATGGCATAGTTGTTCCTCGAGGGTTGCAATCTATCATAGTAACACCTGCATTTCACCTTATGAATTGATTGAGGAAGTTCTGATATGAGAGTCCCACTTAAATCTAATTCTACCAAGCACTCTGAAAACTCTAGACATCTCTTGACACTTGAGCAACGTGATAAATCCAGAATATTAAGCAGAGGTGAATGAATCCTACTTGGAAGACTTCTAAGATTCTTACAAAAATGCAAGATTTACGTACGCGAGCTTGCTAAGGAGCCCAATAGATAAGGGAAGCTTAATTAAGCTTTCACAGCCTTCAAGATTGATGCTTTCTACATTCTCAGCTTCTGACAAATCTGGAAAGCCTTGTTAAAATTTTGGAATACCTCCTTAAATTCCCAAGATGCTGCAATAAAATTACAGGGAATTACTCCAAAAATTATTGAATTGTTTATAACAAGTTTATTTTTATATCTTCCAGTTTAAAAATAAAAGATGAATGTGAGAATATAAACCTAAAAGATATTAAAAAATATTACGTGTCAAAACAATTCTACTAATAATTATTTGTATTCTAAAAGAGGACAACTATCTAGGATAGAAAAAACTTCACAAAATCGCACCATCATAACTAAAAGAGAATTGGCTAGAACCCCCATATTCAAGCCCTATGAAACATGTAGTAGCAACTTAAGCCAATTCAATAAGAAAAATAATGGAGTGTTCCTTAATTATATACAAAATAATTAAATATTATTAAAATATTATTTTCACTTCCCCTGTTGGGATTAGAGCTAAGGGGGTGCTTGTTGGGGGTAACGAGGAGAAATCTATGGGTATGGAATGAAAACTCATGTTTGATATTAATAGGGGTAACACTTTCATTCCCCCATTTTCAGCAATACTCCATACCTGTAGATTACTAAAAGAATGAAATTTATTGTTGGCTGTACTCCATTCTCATTCTTTACTATATTCATTCCTATTTCTATTCTCATTACCTTTTGTGAATTAAACGCCCCTAAGTGTTTCTAGAAAAGAGATGGATATATTAAATTGAGCTTATTGGTTTCATTTCACCTAGGGTAGGTGTCCCCAACAGTTAAGCCAATGAGTAGCATGTAAGTTCGTTTAGCCTACTCATAATTGGATAAACTGAAGTTTTTAAAGAAAAGGGATGGATATATTATATTAAATTGAGATTATTGGTTTCATTTCACCAAGGGTAGGTGGCCCCAACAGTTAAGCCAATGAGTAGCATGTAAGTTGAGATCTAAATTTATCGCTAGTTCATCTTTCTCTAGCACTAATCTTTCTCTAGTACTAATGAAAGAATTTTTAGTGCTAAGTTTGAATAAGAAAAGAGGAAGGCTTTGACACAAAATTCATAAGGGAAGCTTTAGCTTTAGGTTTTGATACAAGGCTTTATTATGGCTTTTGGAAAATAAGGAGATTACAAGCTCTAGGCTTTGGGTAAATAAGAGAAGAGAGGCCAGAGTTCCTTAGAAGAGGAAGAAGCTTAAAACTTCAAAGAAAGTTTGTAAGAACGCTTGTCTTTCTTTTTAACATTTGCCTCCTTTTATAGACATTTTTATGTCCCTTTCCTTTTATCATTTTGTCACATATTGATGAAAATATCCATTATGGCTCTTCAAATTTACAAACTTACATATGGTTACAGTTGGTGAATCTTGTAGTTGCAGACTTTACGTTAACTTATTTTTTTTTTCGATTGGGCTTTATTTCTGTAGATGGGGCATCATATCAAATTGATCTCTTCATCGTTTAGTTCTATACATTATTAGTCCCTGAAGAAAAAGATTTGGAGCAATTGTTTCACGATCTCAAAATATTCTTCTTCTGTTTTTGCATAGGATAATAGTGTTTGGGCTTTCGATTTGCATTGTAAAATAATGTGGCTCACTTGTTCATTGTCTTTTAAGCTATGAATGTTTGGTTAACCATTCTTTCATAGATTGTTGAGATGCTTTGAAGCCTTATGTAGATTTGTCTCACCATTTTACTTTAAATCTACATATTAGAACTAGGAAATTAAATTATGGGTCATGTTTATACTTATATTTCCATGTCATTCCTTAAGGAATGAAAAATCATGATATAAATGATAATGATAGACGGAAAATTTCCTTATAGTCTTTAGGTTTATACTTGTTTTTGAAGGTACAATATCCTTATTTTGGTAGAAATATTTATGGTATGGATCCATATCACTTCTATTAGCAGATAAACTAATTTGAAAATTTGTTTTAGTTCCATTGTTGAATAAAAATATCCAAGAATTACAACTTGTGTTGTTTGTAATTAGGAAGACATTAAACCAAGCTTGTTGGTAATAATAATTACTATAGATGGGACACTAAGGAAAGTTTGTGAAAAATCTAGCTTCAAACTTCATTTATTTCCAAAGCTTTTGGGCCCATTTAATAGAGTGAATGATTTTGTTAATTTTACAAGTAGAATAAGTTGGCGTGGTTTTTTCAATCTCAACAAAATGATGTTTTATGTTTGCAAAATCAATTTCTTCAAGAATATGCAAATAATAACCTTAAGGCTTTAAAAGATCCTAAGGGTCATAATTCAATTCTTTGGGAAAAATATTATGATTAATTCATAAGGGTTTGGATTGTAAATTTTGTATTTTATAATTACAATATTATGAAAATGCTCTTTATCAAAATAACTATTTTAAACAGATTTTGTGTTGAAATTTGTAAAATTTTTAAATTAATTTTATAAAATATCTTTTAATTTGGTTTGTAGAAAATAATTTTTTTGTCGTATTTTCAACAACCTTTTCGATAAAATTTTGTTTAAGAGAATCCTTTTGTATTGTTGTTAACTCTAGGATTACGAATATGTGTTATAACCTTTCTTCAACATTTATAATTGTACATGAGAATGTTGAGGTCTCACCATAGGATTTAGGTAGAAAAGGGTCAACCTTTTCCTTTTCCAATATCTTCGTCAAGACTTTACTAGTTGTTTTGTAATGAGATATATTATAAATAAGATTTGCTAGCTTTTTGGTAGGCTTTGTTAGGCTTTTAGAGAGACATTTTCTCTTAGAATCATGATATATATTAAAGGAATTCTTATGTTAATAAATAAAGGATAGAGTTTGCTTCACCTTTAATAAATTCATTATCAAAGTCAAAAATAAAAAATTGCTTTCCATATAACAAAATATGCTAAATACTACATGAATGAGGAACTATAAAAAAATTCTATCTAAATCCTTCAGTCTCAACTAACCGACCTTTAAGCAATTTCTTTTATACAAAACCAGTACTATATATCTTCTAAGTTGTCTTGGAAGCTAAGCCCACTCTTTCGCACCTGCAAAGTTAACGTTGTAATTTTGATGAGTTTTGCAAACTCAATAAGCTACCCATCATCGATGGTTCACTCATAACATATAACACTTACAGTTCATGTTTCAAGTTCACAAACAATTTATGTCATCATATAATGCACATCTTTCACCAATTATCAACAAGTACCATATAACACTTGGTTCACTTATTCACCTTTTACATTCATAATGGTTCATGCAATTCAATTCAATCATTCATATAATGCACATTAAATTGTATGTGCAATGTTCGGGAGACTCACTTTCATTTATTAATTTGTTGTGACCGAGTGCCTTTCTCATTGTCCCGTATCCCTTGTAGATACCAGACTCATTAATAAAAGTCTCTTATCTATTGGGAATATATGGTTCATTATACATAGTGAGCCAGAGGCTCTTACCACATTTTGAGCTTTAAGCTCTTTTTTACTGGCGATTCTGGTTACAATTGTCGAAATGCATCATATGTATTCAATCATTCACTTGTGCTTTTTTTTTTTTGCATTCACATTCACATTCACATTCACCATTGGACCTTGTTCCGACATTCAACAATTAAGTTGAGTATCACATATTCTGTCAAATTCACATACAATGAGCACTTCCAATATATTATTCATGCATCAAACGCCTCAGATATTCAATGTGATAGAATCAACCGTATTTACAACGAAAGCAACCAAGGATCAGAAATACACATACAGGCAAACCAATCACAAGAATCGAAACAAGACAAACATGTTGAAGCATAGAATCGCTAATTGATCTTCTTTCCATAAAAACTTCTTTCCGCAAATCTTCTTATCTTTACAGCCTTCTGTCGTATAACCTTAATCATTTTTATAACCTTTGTTTTTGGGTGGGCAGAAAAAATGGATCAGGTGTTTTAAAGAGAGTTTTTGTTTTCTCTCTATGTTTTCCAATTATCATCCTCTCTCTTTGATAAGAAGAAAAGCTTATATATATCGAAAAACCTCTCCTTTTCGCATAAGAAGTTACCGATAAGATTATACGGTTTTTTCAATGCAATTTGTAATTCAAATCAATAGGTTTTTTCTATTTAATTTAAAATATTAATAAATAAAATTTTTAATTAAAATAATCTGTTACTTATTTAAATTACAAATAACACACGTGTGGTCCAAACAATTAAGGCATGACAGGGACCGCAGGAAAAAATTAATAAGACTAAAATTATAATAGGAATCTATACAGGACTAGTATATCCTTATTATAATTAATCATAAATTATTCCACTAAAAATTTATGATTGAACTCACTTATTAATTTTAACTTTCCACAACATTATAAATTATGTTCCCCATGTTAAGATTACGGATGCTTGTCAAATAAAATAAACTATTGACAATTTATTTAAATAACAATTTTAATCTTTAAGATTGTCACTTAACTTATTTCATGTGTTAGATTAAAAATCCACCTGTAGGGTTTACACAATGAAACCTCATAAGCTTACTTAAAGTGCATCATTATTCTCTATACCGAGACATGGATTCCATCATTAATTAATATTTCAAAAATACAAATTGTCTTTGCCCAATTCACCGAGTATTATTGTCTCGATAATTGAAACTCACTCTTTAATGAATTAAAGCACAAGACAATGTATATTTGCTCATATTAACTAAACCAAGATTAAGAACATAAATCTTATTTCTAATTTCCTCAAGAATATGTTTTAATAGTCAGTATAAAACAACCATTCTCAACTTGGCCCAATTAGATACATATAAAATGTACTAACACATATTCATATTATACAAATCTCCAATTGAATATAATTCAATAATTGTTCAATGAAAAACATCTAAAGACTATATACTATTACATTTGCATATATGGTTAATAGTATATTACATTTGCATGGTTAATAGTATATATCTATCAATCTCCCACTTAGACTCATAACTATGCATCTATTATTTTAACTCCCATTCCTTCCACGTGACTATCAAAAGTCTTTGTTGGTAAGCTTTTTGTAAAAGGATCAGCCAGGTTGTTTTCTTGATGCAATCTTCATTACCATCACATCACCCCTTTTAACTATGTTTTGAATCAAGTGATACTTCCGCTCAATGTGTTTTGCCCTTTTATGGCTCCGTGGCTCCTTTGAGTTTGCAACCGCCCCCACTATTGTCACAATAAAGTGTAATAGGAGATTGAACTGCTGGAACCACACCCAGATCTATTAGAAAGTTCCTAAGCCATACTGCTTCCTTGGCTGCCTCAGAGGCTGCCACATATTCAGCTTCCACAGTGGAGTTTGCAACATAAGTTTGCTTAATACTCCTCCAACTTATGGCTCCACCTCCCAGGATAAAAACATTTCTTGAAGTAGATTTCCGAGAGTCCTTGTCAGATTGAAAGTCTGAATCTGTATAACCTATGGGTACAAGGTCTTCTAACTGGTAAACCAACATATAATCTCTAGTTCTTTTTAAGTACTTGATTATATGTTTGAATGCAGTCCAATGTTCTCGTCCAAAATTAGACTAATATCTGCTAACCATGCTAACGACAAAACAGATATCAAGTCTAGTACACAACATTGCATATATAAGGCTTCCTACTACAGAAGCATAAGGAACTGCCTTCATGCTCTCTATCTCTTCAGATGTCTTAGGAAATTGATCCTTAGATAGAGTGATTCCATGTCTGTAAGGAAGAAAACCCTTCTTGGAATTCTGCATGTTGAAATGAGTAAGGATAGTATCAATATAAAGTGTCTGTGATAAGCCAATCATCCTTTTCTTGCGATCTCGCATAAGTTTGATCCCAAGAATATGGGCAGCTTCTCCCAAGTCCTTTATATCAAAACGTTCAGACAGCCAGTCCTTGACAGAAGTCAATATACCTACACAATTTCTTATAAGCAGAATATCATCAACATATAATACCAAAAACACTACCTTCTTATCATTCCACTTCTTATACACACAAGACTCATCATGACACTGATCAAAACCAAAAGTTTTGATCAACTAATCAAAACAAATATTCCAAGACCTTGATGTTTGTTTAAATCCATAAGTGGACCTATTCAATTTGCATAGCAAATGTTCTTGTCCATTAGCAATGAAACCCTTTGGTTGCTTCATATAGATGCATTCATCAAGACTTCCATTTAGGAAAGCCGTCTTGACATCTATTTGCCAAATTTCGTATTCCAAATGAGCTGTAATGGATAGAAGAGTTCTAATAGACTTAAGCATGGCTACTGGCAAAAAAGCTTCATTATAATTGATCCCTTCTTTCTGAGTATACCCTTTCGCAACAAGTCTCGCCTTATAAGTTTGTACTTTACTGTCTACACCCCTCTTTTTCTTATAAATCCACTTACATCTGATGGGTTTAACCCCTTCAGGTGGTTCTATAAGTTCCCAGACCTGATTAGAGTATATAGACTCCATTTCATATTTCATAGCTATAAGCCATTTAGCATCATCTTTATCTTATAGCGCATTGTTGTAACATATTGGTTCGATATTCACTTCTTCAGGGATTCTGTCAAATGCTTCTCTCAAAAGTGTATATTAAATCGTAGTCGTCTCATTCTTCCACTACGACGAAGTACTATAGGCTGTCTAGCCACACCTTTATCTTGCTACAACTGTAAGGCCGGCAAGTCGATGACTAGTGTGACCACATTCTAGTCATGGTCTAGAACCTTAACATGTCCTTCATTACCAACAGGCAATGAAATGTTAGGGGCTCCTATTTCTTGTTATTGGATATTTAGATCAATAGCTGTTGTGTCAAACACAACATAACTCCCACTACTTTTGGGTTGTAGTGAAATGTTAGGAACTGACTGTTGGGGTAGATGTTGATCTTCTAGTCCACTAGCATTTCTCCCATTACAACGAGGCAATGGAATGTCAAGTCCGACCAAGAATGGTGCAGGTTCATATTCTGTTGGAAATGTTCTAGCTAGTATGTTTTCTCCTCTCAACTCACGCAAGGCTAATTAACTTTTAGGAATATGGTTTACAATATAGTCCTCCTCAAGGTAATGTGCATTGGTGCTAACAACGATCTTCTTATCTTTAGGACTATAAAATAAACCACCTTTAGTTCCTTTAGGATATCCAATAAAGAAACATAACTCTGATTTGGATTATAACTTATCTGTTTTGCCTTTAAGCACATGGGTTAGGCAACCCCACATCCGAACATGTCTTAGACTAGGCTTACGCCCAGTCTACAGTTCTGTAGGAGTTAGAGGTATGATGCTATTTCAATTGCATATCCCCAGAAAGAAATTGACAAATCTGAATAACTCATCATTGATACCATTTCCATAAGTGTACTATTTCTCCTTTCTGCGTGGTGAATGCTGTCGCCTGCAACCAAATATATAAAAAAAACCAACTTCCGGCAACACAAATTAATGTAGTAGTGGAAAGTTGGGTCGTTCCCACGAGGAATTCAGACGTTAGTAGTTACGCAATAAAAAAGGGGGGGTTTTGTGATTGTGAAGTAAACAGAAAATAATTGAAAATTGGAATTGAAATAAATAAATAACTAAAAACAAAATAATGAGAATTTAATAATCAATAGAAATAAATCTTGGTTTTCGGTCTCCTTCGTTATTGAACTTGCATT
>JANZLX010000211.1:5012608-5025848 GCA_025531955.1 Erythroxylum orinocense | reverse complement strand
AGTCCACTGGGAGGAGAAAAGTCAAAGAAATCAACTACTAAACTTTAATCAATTTAATCCAAAAACAATAAAACGGTTCGCCACTTGGCGATTTTTTTTGGGTCCGGAAATTTTCTCCGGAAAAATCTAGAAAACTTCCTTAAAATCTCTTAAAATGTAAAACATACAAAAACTCAGTCCAATAAATTTTTCAAACACAATTACCACGTTAGTCACATTAAAATTCAGTTTAAGCCCAATTACCGGGAAATATCATGAATGAATGTACAGTTATTTTATGTGCACAAATTCACTGTTGACCAATACCAGTATGCATGACAGTTTCCAATTCAATTCTAATCACTCTGACACCTAGCCAATTTACTACGTTACCTTTCCCGTCAGGGGTGGGATGTTACATGATTTCTGTCCCTAGTAGTGTTACTGCCTAATCCAAGACTCAATTTCACGTGAAATTTCAAGACCCATAAGGACAAAATTCAAATTCAATTTTTTCTTAACATTTGTCGAATGACTCTAGTTCAATTTAAATCAGCAATAATTTCATTTCGAAATATACATATCAAAATATAGCTAAAATATCGAAGCATGTTTAGTACAAACATTCCAGTTATTAAATTCTAGCACACCTCAGCATTTTCATCCTAACACCCCCTTTCGGGATAACTTTACAAGATCATTATGACAAGAAAAATGGTGTATTTCAGTAACTCTTTCTTTTAGACAATTATTTCACTATGTTTCCAATTTCTAATAACACCAATATCGTAACATTTTATTCAGTATACTGAATGTTATACCCCAAACATTTTATTTTAAACTATAATAGAACTCCTAACTCTACTTTAAGCAAGATTTTGAAATGCTTAGAGATAGAATTATCATTTGGATTCTTCAAGAATGTTGTAGAAATATGTCTCTAGTTTAATCTAAATCAAGAATCACATTCAGAAATCTACAACTTAAGTTATAATCAGAATACCGAGACATGTTTAGTGAAAGTTTTCCAGTTCATAATATTCTAACACAGTTCCACATCAACTTCTTATACAATCTTCCCTAATTCAATCATCATAAATTTTCTATCATAATATGCTATAAACACTAATCATTTACTTGCTTGTTTAGTTCAAATCCTAGCTCAAAAGTCACTCTAAATCAGTATTCCAAACATGCAGAATCATCTCACATTCAAGGTGGAAACTTGAAAGATTGCAGCTAGGACAAGGCAACTATGTTCTGATTCTCTACCTATTTTTGTGAGGGTGAAGCACGAATTATTAGTGCAACAATCAGACATGAACATAAACAAACATAAGTAGGTGCAAGGAAGAGTGTTTCGGTGGTGTTTGAGAGGAAGGAAGAAGAGAAATGACCATAGCTGGAGTTGCTTCTACTGAAACTTACACCTAAGGTGTTAGGTGTCATCCAATGGAATGGCCATATGTCTTATGGCATGTTCAACATTTATCAAGTATAGTTATTGCAAAATTTATGCAACTAATTAGGTCACTTGTCCACTAATCAACTATGCCACTTGTCATCAACTTACCAGCCCATTTGTCATAAAATGATTGATCCATTTGTCACTTAATTACTAGTCCATTTGTTACCAATTTAACTATGCCAAATGTCACTCCAATTTTCATGCATCAATTTATCTTACCACTTGGCATTTTTCCTATTCCAAATGTACCAAAAATTTTCAGAATTTTTTAAATTTCACCACAGTTTTTGAAACAATAAGTAGCAACACCAAATAAGTTTTTAACACATTTAAAGCACAATTCTCAATATAATCACATTTATAAATTAATTATACCCAGAAAATGTCAACGAATGCATATACAATCATATTCATGAGTAATAAATTCTCATGTATGTGCAAAAATATGCAAAACATGATTTGCATTTTCTAATATCTCATAATTCACTATTCTAGCCTTAACATGGGTAACGAGCCGTTACATTTGTCCCGTCCTAACAAAAATTTCATCCTCAAAATTCTAACCTGAGTAGTCAAATAGGTAGGGATACTGATTCTTCATACGCTTCTCCAACTCCTATGTGGCTTCCTCACTCGAATGGTTCTTCCAAAGGATTTTCACCAATGGAATCACTCAGTTCCTCAATTACTTATTCTGATAGCCAATTTTTTTCACTTATTCTCCAGCATAACTCAGATTACTAGAGACTTCAATATCTTGAGTTGGTATTCTCCAGCATACTCATATGAAATACATTATGCGTCTAAGCCATTTCAGAAGGTAAGGCTAACTTATAAGCACATGGACTAATTCTTTTAATTATCTTATATGGACCAATATTCCTCGGATATAACTTAGCCTTCTTACTCTCAAAAATACTTTATCTCCCACTAGATACTCCATATCTCTCCTATGTTGATCCACGTAGCTTTTCTATCTATCTTGTGTTGTTTTAATTCTGCTATAAAACAATCTCACCTTGTCAACAGTGTCCTGAATCAATTCTAGGCCTTCGAAAATTCTTAGACCCTCTTCATCCCAATATAAAGGAGAACGATACTCTCTTCCATACAGCACCTCAAATGGAGCCATACCAACATTGTTATGATACATATTATTATAGGCAAATTCAATCAAAGCTACATATTGATCCTATACTCCTTGAAACTCAAGAATACAAGTTCTAAGCATATCCTCAACATTCTTGATCATTCTCTCACGCTGACCATCTTTCTGAGGATGAAACGCAGTAATGAAATTTAGCCTCGTACCAAAAGTTGCTTGTAAACCCCATGCAATCTGACAACTTCATTTACATATTGCCGAGCCAACTAATTTAATGAATAATTTTCCCTCACTGGCAAGAAATAAGCCGATTTGGTCAGTCTATCAATAACAAAGTGTAGGATTTTATGGCAAAAATCAGAGAGAGAAGTAAGAGTAGAGGTCTTATAGGGCACAACAAGTTTAAGAACTGATCAAAGTCTAGAAATGACAAAGAGGTGAAGACATGTAATTATTTTGACAAGCTAGGATATCTTAAAACAAGATCATTAAAGTGATGGAGATGATAAGAATACAATTGCAACTCCTATAAACATAGATGATGACGTATCAGTGATTTAGGTTTTGAGTGGCTAATTGACACAAGAGTTTCATTTTATTATGTTAAAAAAGGAAAGTACTTCTCAAACTAAAAAAGTGTAGACTTTGGGAGCATAAAGATAACAAATCAAAGTTCCACCAAGATTATTGGTATGGGTGATATATGAGTTCAAAGAAACATCAGATGTTTATTATCCTTGAGAGATGTATGACACGTACCTGATTTACAGCTAAATTTGTTTTCAATAAAGGATTCTATTAGACTTTTTGGGATAGAAAGTGGAAACTATCTAAAGGAGCAATGATTGTTTCTCTATGAGAGTTGTATTACACTTTATACAAGATACATTTAAAGAGGCGTGGGGGAGAAGTATACACAATTGAAGAGGAAACTTCTCCAAATCTGTGGCATTAATAAATGGGGTACATAAGGGATAAGGGAATAAATTGATAGCTGGTAAATCCTTTATCTATTAGAGTCGTGCTTTAAAGGCAATCACTTTTATCACTTTGTACTAACTTTGTTTTGATTAATGAAGTGAAGGAAATTTATGAATTGATTTTTATCTTAAATCAAATTAATTAAATCCATGATACAAAATATAGTATGAAGGAAATCATGATGAGATCATGATAATGAGATTTTTATCAATTGCAATTATGTTAATGTCTAAATTAGCCCTAGTCATATGATTAATGAGACAGGACATTGTTAATATGGATAGACTAGCACATGTTATACTCCCTGATTTGATTAAGCAGTGGATCTCATATACTGTAAGCATGAGATGTTTAGAGTTAATATATGGGTGCTTACTAAGATTAGTAAGGACATCAAATGACTCGCTATGAGATAATCATATGGATGATCTATCAAATGTCAATGATTAATCTCATCATAGCAATGGTGCAAATATCTTTAAACTTGAGGTACTTAAGGATATCTTGGATACTGATCCTGTGCTTTGATACCATTCCTTGTTACCTCGAGATGACGTCACTTATAGGGTGGTGATTAGGTACAAATATTGGTATTCAAAGGTAATTAGGTAGCCAATAAAGTATTCATCACTTTGATAGAAGATGATACCCACGGCTTCTTGTCAGGGTCATTACTCGAGAGTCTCTGGCCAGAGCAATTATGTGTCATAAAGAGAGTCCTCAATGGCACATAGAGTAATGAGATCCCCAAGTTAAGAACTAACATCACTTAGACTAGATCTGACATAGTTAGTATAGTGGGAGTTGACACATAGCCTATACTCCAAACCAAGCGGTTTATAGGATGGTAAAGGACAAATTGCACAGAAATTGACTATAGAAAGGTTTGTAAGTCAGATAATTAACTATCGAAGAGTTTGATTGTTAATCCACTTACATTCCAGTAAATTGGAATCATGAGCACTTCATAATTTGCTCAGATTAAGAGTTTAACATTCATGTGACTAAAATTACTGGGAACCTGAGGATCAAACGCATAAAAGATTGGATGAAAAACAAAGTGTGTACAGCAGTCAATTAAGCAAGTCACGATTGTGGATTATACCGACTCACTTATGTACACACAAATGTGTAGCCATAAAACACACTCAATAGAAAAGATAAGGGTCCAGAAGAGTTTTAGAAGTTGAGAGGAGTGATCTTGAGATTTATTCATGCAATCTTAAGCAATTGTTGCATGAGATTAATTGCATGAAACTTAGTCTTGATCTAACTCTCACTATAGCATATACTTGAACTCATTTTATTTGATTTTTCTTCATCTTTGCATGCTCTCTAGAGGCTAAGGAAGGTGTTTAGTGTTTGCTACAACCCAAACAAGGAGAAGATTCAAGAAAGGAGGAGTACTTGTATGGTACATATGCTATAATTTCATGTTCTTATAATCTATTTATATATGCACATAAATTCTAGATTTTATGGGGGTGTCATGGGGTTGAAATTTTAATTCCGCACAGTCGTTGCCTTGCCATGTACATCATTCATGGATCCATGGCTCCCTACCAACGGCATCAGAGCTGGTTATGCATGTATAAGATGCTCTATTGAACATGTGCAAACTGTTTGCTGGGTTATGACTGACATGCATGTTGATTTCAAAAACTTCTTATAAATTATAGAAATTGTTTTTAGGTTTTCATTCATAAAAACGTGTATAAGATGTTATGTTATGTTTATTTCAAAGTAAATTTCAATTTAATGTAATTTTCTATTTCATTTCGAATTAATCTCTAGTCTTTTCATATATTGGTTTCTAGGAATTTTTGGAAAACAGAATGTATGTGCTGATTTTGAAAATTTTCCAATAATTCTAGGAATTTTTTTTTCTAATTTCTTTCATATAAATGTTTATAAGGTGTTGTTTTATGTTTTTGTCAAAGGAAAATGAAATTGAATGCCATTTTCTATGTTATTACAATTTTAATTTCAACTTGATGCATGTATGAAATTTTAGGAAATTCTAGAAATCTGATGAACAAGCATGCTTGTAAATTCTAAAATAATTTTATAAAAATTTGTTTTTATGAATTTCCTTCATAAACTTGCACATATGATGTTTCCACATGTATGAGATGCATGACACCTATTTTTGAAGTGATTGATTATTTATTCTCGATTTTACATGCATACTGGTGGTGCACGACAAGTGTTAGTAGGCATATGATGCGCTGGCTAATTCCACTTAGTTTATAAACAAATCCTAAGAATTAGATTCCGAATTGTTTTATTAAAAAAAATTAGAGTGTGTATAAGACTGGAATTTTTCCAGAATTAATTGAAATTGATTCAATTAATAGATCAAGTCAAACTCAACACTGGTAAGTTTTTTGAAAGCTGATGGGGTTGACTTGTTTGATGACTTATGTGTATGTGTTTCGGTTATAAGAACGTGAATTTTTTTACAAAATAAGAAATGTATTATTTTGATTCTAGTAGCATACTAAGTGCATGTGCTAAAAATTAGGGTTTTGGAAAATTTTCGGACATCGAATCGTCTCTTTGGTATCTAGTAGATTAACTCATTTATTTTGATAATTTTGGTCGTCTAGAAAATTTTGGCTTGTGCCCAAATTGCCTTGATAAATTTAAGAGGAACAAGGGATGTTTTATATGAATAATTGATTTTTGGGAATTTTTGAAACCCTAGGGATTAATTTAGAATTAATCCAAGTAGAGTAGAACATTTCTAGTGTGACTAGAAAAATGAATGTGTACAATAATTAAATTGTTTAATTTGCACATCAAAATAATTGAACTTTAGGGTTCCTAATCAAATCACTTTTATAATTTGAATTACTAGATACTAACACTAGTACCTAATTCGATTCCAAGGTTGAATCGAATCACGAACTTTGGATGCATAGTCAAGTCACAACCTAAATTTAACATCCTTTGTATGTTACATGCATTAGATGCATTTTAAGGATGGTTATGGACATAAGCCCAACTTAATTGAGTCGTCCATAATCTGAATATATATATAATACCATCCAAGTATTGATGAGAACTTATAATAAATCCCTCAACCAAAATAGTAGGACTTACGCCTTCCATTGATATGGTAAGAACCATAATTCTTTTAGTGTTGGGTTATTGGGCAATCCCAAGCCTACACTACATGAATATGTTCGAACCATGGAAATTAGATTTCTAGATTAATAGGTTGGTCCTAACTAGAAGCGTTGATTTTTTGGGAAGACCTAAGGTCAACATAGATATAGGCAAAGTTGGTTAGTTTGCATGGGATATATACACTTCAAAAGTTAATAACAGAATGAGTGTGTTAAATCAACAGTTGATGGAATAAGTCAATAGTTGCATAACTGAATGCAGTTGGTATGAATGATACCTACCGAATGATCTAAGGTGGCTTGTTGGGCAAACCCCCATTCTTAGTGATATTGGATATCAACCTATTAGGAATATTATAAGTTTTCTCGGATTCATAATAAAGGCTATGGATTTGGATAAAATAGTGGGACCTATAATGCATGTGCTTAAAGTCCTTATTGATATACATTTATGCACATTCTAGCACTTTCTCTCATTTTTCTAGGTTATTGAATTACTGTGATGTCTTCATTCAATATGAACTTACACTCTCTACTTAACTACAAAAAACTCAAGAGACCAAACTTCTTAGATTGGCTACAAAATTTGAGAATTGTTCTCAAATATGAGAAACTAGGGTATGTCCTAGATGATCCACTTCCTGATCCCCCTATTATTGATGCTTTTGATGAGGATCAGAAAGCTTAAAAGAAGCTACAGGATGATAGTGAGTTGGCTAGCTGTATTATGTTAACCTTTATGTCACCAGAACTGCAAAAGCAGTATGAGGCTATAGTTGGTCATACTATAGTCTACCTCTTAAGGGAACTACTTGATTAGCAAGCTCGTTCTGAAAGGTTCGAGACCTTGAGGTTGCTTTTTCACTTTAAGCTGGCTAAGGGATCATCTCCAGTGTAGTATGCACTGAAGATTAATGGATGCATACTTAATTTTGACTGGTTTGATCGATAGTTATTCAAAGTCTGTACTTAACTATCGGATGAATAAAATATTCACTTCGATACCAGAGCTGATTAATCTACATAAAATAGCTAAGCAAACTATCAAGAAGGACAATAAGGCTATGATGTTGGTGGACTTTAATTTTTGGTCCTCACAAGAGAAACCAAAAGAAGAAGAAGAAGTTAATGGGAATATGATTTCCATTGCAACAAAGAAGGGCATTGGAAGAGGAACTATATGGCCTATCTAGAGTCCCTGAAGCAGAAGAAGGCATTAGATGCTCCATCATCTAGTTCAGGTATGTTACTTTTATTGAGGTTAATACTATTTCTAATCATAACATTAGGGTATTAGATACCGGATGTAGCTCACACATATGTGTTAATATGTAGTTCTCAGGGATAGTAGACAACTCAAGAAGGGAGAGATAGACCTACGTGAGGGAAATGGAGCAAGAGTTGCTACATTAGCCATAGGAACCTATGTTTTGTATCTTTCTAGTGGGCTAGAGTTAATTTTGGATAATTGCTATTATGTACCCGTTGTGACAAAGAACATTGCATCTATTTCATGTCTTAATAAAACAGGATTTCATTTAACTTTTTCAAGTAATGGTTGTTTAATTAAGTTGAATGAAAAGTTGTATGGTACTGCTACATTGTATAATGGTATTTACATAATAGATATGTGCAATACAATTTTAAATAAAAGACAAAAGCATGATAACTTAAAATCATCTTACATCTGGCATTGTAGACTTGGCCATATAAGTGAGAGACACATGACTAAGCTACATAAGAGTGGTAGCTAATGTCATTTTATTATGAATTATATGACACATGTGAATCTTGCTTGTTAGGCAAGATGACTAAATTACCTTTTAAAGGAAAGGGTGAACGTGCGAATAGGTTATTAGACCTAATACATTCTGATGTATATTGTCTGACATCCATTCATGCTAAAGGTGGTTTTATGTACTTCATTACCTTTATCGATGATTATTCACGACATGGGTATGTGTATCTAATGAGATACAAGTTTAAAGCATTTGAAATGTTCAAACAATTTAGACATGAATTAGAGAAATAGCTTGGGAAAGGTGTTAAGACATTTTGATCAGATCAAGATGGTGAATACTTAAATGAGGAGTTTCTAATTTATCTCAAGGATAACGGGATTGTATCCTAATGGACTCTGCCTTACACACTGGAAAATAATGGTGTGAGTGAAAGGAGAAACCAAGCCTTGTTGGACATGGTAAGGTCAATAATGGACTTAGCAGATCTACCAAAATCCTTTTAGGGTCATGTACTCGAGACTATTGTTTATGTGGTAAATAGAGTCCCTTCAAAAGCAGATAATGTTACTCTATATGAGATATGGACTAATAAAAAACCCTATCTTTCTCGTTTGAAAGTTTGGGGTTGTCCGTCTTACATAAAGCAGATTCAATTAGACAAGCTTGAAGCGAAATCTAATAAATGTCTGTTTGTAAGACACCTAAGGAAATAATTGGATATCAATTCTATAATGCTTTAGAAAAAAAGGTTTATCTCAAATCATGTTGTCCTTTCAGATAAAGAGTTTTTTCTAAGAGAAGACAGTGGGAGCAAAGTTGAACTTGATGAAGTTCATGATGCTCAAACAGAGGCAGATCAATTGCCTAAACCCAAGATTATTGTTCATATAGATGAGATAATAGTTGAACCTTCTGACACATAAAATATTTATAGGTCAAGTAGGCAATGTAATGTTCTAAAGAGATATGGATTTCTTGTAAGTGAAGATAATGACGTATTGCTAATAAAGGATGATGAGCTTACAACCTATGAGGATGTTTTGAAGAGTTCAGAATTTGAAAAATGGTTTCAAGCCATGAAGTCAAAATGGATTCCATGTTTGAAAACCAAGTATAGACATTGATTGACCCACCCGAAGGGCTAAAACCCATAGGATGGTAATGGATTTTCAAGAAAAAAATTGACATGGATGGTAATGTGATTACCTATAAAGCGAGGCTAGTCGCTAAATGTTATCGTCAAAGACAAGGAATTAACTATGACGAGATATTTAGCCCTATAGCCATGCTTAAATCCATTAGAATACTCCTAGCTATTACTACCCATTATGATTATGAGATGTGGCAAATGGATGTGAAGAAGGCTTTCCTAAGTGGAAATCTAGTTGAGGAAGTGTATATGATACAACCTGAGGGCTTCATATCCGAAGATAGCAAAAAGGTATGTAAACTTTAAAAATCAATTTACAGATTGAAGCAAGCATCTAGGAGTTAGAACATCCGATTTGATGCGACAATAAAAGAGTTTGTTTTCTCACAAAATTTTGATGAACCTTGCGTGTACAAGAGGTTAATGGGGGTGCTATCATATTCCTTGTGTTATAATTGGATGACATATTATTAATAGGAAATGATTTCTCAAGTTTGCAGTCTATCAAAGTTTGGTTATCTCATAATTTCTCCAAAAAGGACCTTAGAGAAGCGACTTATATATTAGGGATAAAGATCTGTAGAGATAGATCAAGGAGGTTGCTAGGTATTTCACAGTCTACATACATAGATAAAGTGCTAAAGAGGTATAGCATGGAGGGGTCCAAGACATGGTTTCTTCCCATCACTCATAGGGTAAAACTCGCAAAGTCTATATCCCAAGACGCAAGATGAGAGGACTCGCACAAGTTTGATCCCGTATACTTCAGCTATAGAATCAATCATGTATGATATGTTATGTGCAAGACTCGATATATCGTATTCCCTCATCCTGGTAAATGTCATTAAGTGGCTCTCAAGAATATCCTACAGTACTTGAGAAGGATGAAGGATATATTCTTGGTATGTAAGGATGGAGATCTCATAGTGAGCAGGCATACTGATGCTAGTTTTCAAACTAACTATGATGACTCCAAATCCTAATCAAGTTATGTTTTCACACTGAATGGTGAAGCAGTCAGTTGGAAGAGTTCTAAATAAGAGATGATTGTAAATTCAACAATCGAGTTAGAGTACATTGCAGATGCAAAAGAGGCAAAAGAAGTTGTTTGGATCAAAAAGTGGGAGATTTGTAAGCCTAATATTGTTGTATTGTGACAATAATAGGGCTATTGCTTATGCCAAGGAACCAAGGTCTCACTAGAGGTCCAAACACGTATTTAGGAGATATCACCTGATCAGGAAGATCATTAATAGAGGTGATGAGAAGATAGAGAGAGTGCTTACAGATCAGAACATCATTAATCCTTTAACTAAACCACTTCCTCAAATGAGATTTGATTATAGTGTACTCGCCTATGGTATTAAATACAAAAGCGATTGGCTTTACTGCAAGTGGAAGACTGCTAGAGTAGTTCTCTAAAGACAATCACCTTTAGCACTATGTACATCTAGCCATATTAAACAAATGAGAATGTCTCATTTATTTCCATCTCTTTCATTTTGATTAGGTGAAAGAAGTGGTGCATTGGTTGGATTTTATGACTACCCTCTCCTTTCTTTCATGAGCTAGCCGAAATTACGAATGAGAGTGTCTCATTTGGATTTTTTCAACTAATTGATCATAAAGGGAAAACCTCTATAATTTTTCTTCTCCTTTCTTACCAAAAGATCTTGTTAACAAAGTTATCTAAGGGGAACAAGTGGTAGATCGGATTCGTTCAGGATACAATAATGAGGAGAGGATACAATAGCGAGGAGTCAAAGCTGTAGCAAAGGAGTCGGTAACATTTTGATCATGTTCTTATGTTATTTATTTTTCTAATAACATATCATGTATGTATTAAAGCATGTTGATTTGGATTTCATGCTTCCGCTACGTTTTGATTTCAGAAAAAGTTTTTGAAATCTACCGTTTAACCTTACCTACTATGATATTGTTTTACGATCCATAAGTGCACAGTTCATTAATGTGGTACCTAAGGTGTCGATCCCATGAGGAGGGATAATCTAATCCTAAAATCTAAGGCCAAAAAACAATACAAAAATTCAAATTTTATGAAACTAAAAATGAGAAATTAATTCAATCAATCAAATCAAATTAAGAATCAATCACAAAAATACTATTACTAAGTAATTATAACACACACAAGAATCATCCTAAGGATATTACCAATTGAGAGAAAGGGGATTTTACCTATCCTTAATGCTAACCTAATTGATTATGAATTAATGGATTATTGGTTCTAGACGATCCTAAGGTTGATTACTCTCTCTTGAGTTATAACGATTATCCCTAAATCATAAACCCTGATTAGATTATGAAGGTCACCATTTGTCAATTTATAAGTTATCCAAAACCCTAATTAGTTTTGTAGTTCTCTAATAAACTACAGGAAACCTATTCAAGATCTTCCTTTACACAATTTACCGATTTGATTTAATTATAATTTATATTAAATCACCTTAATCTCGTTAACCCAATTTAATCATTTTTCATTTGATTCGCCCTTTCAGTTTATCATCAAATTATGCAATCATAGAATTAAATCACAACCAGCCCAATAACCATATAAACAATCAAATTCCATTAATTTAATACTACAAGAAAAATAACGTTCGCTGACGGAATATTTCGTCGACGAAATAGAGATCTTTGTCAGAAAATATATGTACCGACAGAAAATGACGAAATACAAAACCGTCGTGAACAAGGCCATCGCTATTACTTACCAACAGGCCAACGTCCGTCGATATATTATCAACGGTCATATGATAGAAAACTATCCATTGTTGTTATGTGGCAACGGACATTGATTACATTATCCATTGGTGAAGTACTAGTGTCACCGACGGTTATATTCCGCCGGTATTGTAACATCCCATCACCGATGGGAAGGGTAGAATAGACATTTGGGACGGGTTAGGAGTGTGTAAACTTGTCTCAATATGATCATGCATAATATGGCCTACACCTACACATGAATAGTAGTTCTTGTATATGCACATGATTGTACATGCATTCATGACATTTCCCGGTATATGTGTCTATAAATATGATTATTGTGAAAAATGTGTTTTTTGTGCTTGAAATTTTAATTGGAGTGGGTCTTTGTGATTTTTGAATTTTGGGGGAATTTTAGAATTTTTTCTGCAAAATTCGGGGTACTTTTTCAGATTAGGAAAAATGTCAAATGGCAGACTGGTTGGTGATCGGTAGTAGAAATTATTGTCCAATGGCATTGGAAATTTAGATACATGATGGTAAGATTTATTAAATTGAGCCATTGAAAATTGGGAGATGATTTGTGTAGAAATTGGACTAGGGTTTTAAGAACTACTTTGTGGAGCCAAACATGGCCTTAACTCCACTAACATTAATTTAATTCAAACTTTTCCCCTTTTAAGTTAGGCATTCACGATGGTTTTGCTTAAATAGGTCATTTGGTGTTTAAGTAAGCATTTCTCCATCATTGCCGTAGGTTCCCTTCTTCCTTGCTACTTTTACAATTTTTGCTCATCTTTTCCACTCTTTTCCTCTTTGTTTGCTCTTCCTTGTTCATTAAAATTCAACCAAACCCTCACCCCCCTCAAGTGATGATGATAATCGTCTATGGTGTTGGGAGGAAGTGATTTTGTGGTCTTTGTGAAGAGTTGAGGATTTGGAAACTTAATTAGGTAAGAT
>JANZLX010000211.1:4980673-4992411 GCA_025531955.1 Erythroxylum orinocense | reverse complement strand
TGATGTTGTAATAAAGGAAGTGAAGTTGGGATAAATTCGGTATTGATCTATGAGGAATTTGACTAAGTTGATTTCTAACTTTCCAATATGCTAATTTTTGATTATCGGATTAAGAGGTTGGGTTCCGGGAATGGTGATCAACATAGGTGGTATCAGAACAAGAAAAGATATGATTCGTTTCTGATGAGTTGGGCTCCAGAAACGGAACCCAACATGTGTGGTATCAGAGCAAAAAAAGGTATGATTTGTTTCTGATGAGTTGGGCTTCAAAAACAGGACCCAACATTATAGACCAAATAAGTTAAATCTACTCTTCTACTAACTATACTAAGATAGTAGATAATTATTGATAAGGATTATCATTTGTTTAAAACTCAAAGTGTCATAGATATATGCTAACGCTCTTCAACCTAACTTTGGTAATCCCTAACTTAGTGGGATCTTATCAATTTGTTATAATTAACTCACTTTTGTACTCTATAAATAATTGATACATTAATAAAAAACTATAAAAATCTATTGTTCATAAACATTGCTTCCTCATGGTATCAAAGTGCGTAAGTTGTCTCACAACCCATCTATTTTTGTATAGCTTATGATTAAATTAATATGCAATCTATCATTTCATCGTCTTTATCATAACCTGTTTTGCCTTTTCACCTCAATGCAATAACTCACCTATCCTTAAATTAAACTCTACAAGCTGCCTATTAGGAAAAGCACAATTATTGCATCTACTTTATAATTATGGCCTACCAAACATATTGATGCTTCCTTATAACCACCACCAAAAGCCCTTGAAAACATGTAGCCAAACTTTGCCTACACATCCTGGTTTCAAGCAAATCAGCTTGTACTAAGTTGGATAATTGACTTTATTGCAGAAAGTTTCAATCTATAAATTGTTGGAGCACAACAAGCTTGGAAGAAGCTGATTGCAACATATACTTCAAGTTTGAAGGTGTAAGTTCGAACCATCAAATCATATTTTTATAAGATAAAGAAGGAGAACTTTGAATCCATTATAACCTATATGCACTTCGGGTTAAGGAAATGTATGATTAACTCGTTGCAACATCCAATTAAGGAGGATGATCATGTGCAATTCATAAAAAATGGCCTTAGATAATCATCTTAATGATTTGTATTTTGGTGATTAATATGTCCTACTTTTAAGTGAATAAACTAATATTGTAGCTAAAACTAGTCCAACATACTTGTCTAAACCTACAAATTTCTATACTTCAAACAAAGAGGTGACTATTAAGGAAGAAGTCATGGTGGTCATGGCAATCTTGGTGGTAGAAACTTCTTCAATCATTAACCCAATCAAACAATTCCTCAAAATACACTAGCAATATGCCATAATTGTCATGGCATTGACCACATACCTCCCTAGTGTCTTCCAAAAATATATGAAGGAAACTTGTAACCTCAAACCTAAACCATCCAGTCACATGCCACGTCCTTTCTACTAACTAAATCTTGATAGATATTAAACACTAATGCTACTCATCATTTACCTCTTGATCTTGATAATTTGAAACTTCATAGCGAATATCATGGTCTTGATGAGATCAAAATTAGAGATGATAAAACACTCCTTATCTCTCATATTGGTAGTTTTATTTATTATGGTTTTGATTTTTCTTTTCAATTATAAGGCTTATTACATGTGCCTCTTGCTAGTGCTAATTTGTTATATGTCTCCGCTTTCACTAGAATTAGTAATGTTTCTAATGAATTTATCCAAGATTATTTTCTTATTCATCATGTTACCATGAGATCAATCATGTAACTTGTCAAGCTTGATAAAAGTTTCTATCATCTGTCTTTGACATATTAATCACTTGCCACTAATTCTAAACATGCATATTTTTCTAGCTTGTAAAAATAGCATTCATGTCTTAGTCATGCCAATCTTTACAATATTTGTCACTTATTGAGCCAATCTAATATTTTTGCTTCATCAAATAAATTACCTACTTTATATCATGCTTGTTCAATTATTAAAAGTCCCAAGTTACCTTTCCTGGTGTCATGTTGTTTTGCATAAGGGCTTTTAGATTTAATTTGTTATGATGTTTAAGGGCCATCTATGTTTTTTATGATCATTTCATTAAATAATGTTGGATTTTCTTCATTCAATAAATATTGTTGGATTTTCTTCCTTATTTATAAATTTGAAGTTCTAAATGCATTCATCAAATTTAAACATGTCGTTAAAAAGTTCTTTTGTAGACAAACTAAACAATTTCAATCTTATTAAAGGGTAAGTACCAAGCTTTATCCAATTATCTTTCCAAAAATGGTATCTCATATTTTAGATTACATCCTTATACACTAGAACAAAATGGTTGTGACAAACATAAACAATGTGATATATTTGAAAATAGGTTATCTTTATTAAATCATGCTTCTATTCTACATGAATTCTAAACTTGTGATTTTGATTCAAGTATTTATATTATTAACATATTGCCTATTCATATTTTAAACAACTGAAGCCCATACTTCAAATTGCTCAAAAGTCAGCCTAATCCTTATGAACTTAAAATCTTTGGTTATTTGTGTTATCAATTGCTATGTTCCTATGCTTCAAATGAGTTTTGCACATGCTCCACTAAGTGTGTCTTTCT
Organism: Erythroxylum orinocense; assembly: GCA_025531955.1. Classification (NCBI taxonomy): domain Eukaryota; kingdom Viridiplantae; phylum Streptophyta; class Magnoliopsida; order Malpighiales; family Erythroxylaceae; genus Erythroxylum; species Erythroxylum orinocense. Next base: position 4,989,772 of record JANZLX010000211.1, on the reverse strand, counting down.
TGCCTACAACAAACTTCATAAATGATATTATTGTTTTAATTTATCTACTAAGCAAGTTTTATTCTGACATCATATGGTGTTCGATGAACAAATTTTCCTTTTAAAGATGACGATGCAAGTCCATATTTCCAATAGTCCACTCCATATACAATATTCCTTCCATAATCACCATTAAATAAAAATGTCCCATATTTTACCCAATTCGATAACCAACAAAACACTCAACATTTCCATTCTGTTAACTACACCACCAACCACTATGAGTCACTAACCATGACTTGCCCTTCATTAATATCTAATGTTTCTATTGCTGTCGATTTCACCAAATCTTCGATAACAGTTGTTGATTCTAGTTCCAATTATTCTTAAGCTTAGAGACATCATCCTATAATTACAAGGTCTCAAACTGGTTCTCTCAAACTAAGAGTTTTCTTATCTATTTCCTCCTATTATGATAAGCCTAGTTGTTTATCCTAGTAATTAAACAAATTGAATGATGTAGAGTTATGGCTAATGAATTTGATTCTTTAATTGTTAATTATAATTGGGACTTGGTGCCATTTTATGATCAATAAAAATTATCGAATGTGTTCATAAATAAATACCACATAGATGGTACAATTGATAGATATGATATTAATTACCATGATACATATCACCTAGTTATTAAGCCAATTATTGTGCATATGATTCTTAGTTTTACCGTATCATGTAGCTGGTCCATTAAATGGTTGGACATCTCTAACACATTCCTATATGGCAACTTAAAGGAAGATGGTTATCTTTAACAATTGTAAATTTTTGTTGATCAAAGTCATCCTACACAAGTTTACAAACTATAAGATTAATTGTACAATCTCAAACAGACACCTCACAGTGTTATAAACGTCTTACAATATCATAACTCAAGCTTGGATTTAAGAGTTCGAAGATTGACTCCTCTCTTTTTCACTTTACTAATGACAAAGTTTAGTTATATTGTCTCATTTATGTTGATGATATTATTTTAATTGGTACTCACTCAAAAGCAATAGAATCTCTTATTAAACAATTAAGTTTTGAATTTAAAATAAAAGATCTTAGCTAGTTGTGTTATTTCTTAAGCGTGGAGGATACTTGAACATAATTAAAATGTTGTTCGATAAATCTAAATACATTCGTGATTTAGCACATCAAGAAGTTCAAAGATTAAGCCCTCTGCCTTCTATAGGAATTCATTTGAAGATGCTCAATTATATTGTTGTATTATTAGAGGTTTGCAATATTTATCATTAATGAGACCTGATATTTCTTTTTCTGTCAATAACAAAGTATTTTAGTTTATACATGCTCCTAAAGACATTCACTATTCAACAATAAAACACATATTTCGTTACCTTAAAAGGACTATGCATCATGGTTTCCTCATCTTTAAATCTTACTCCTTTACCATTAGTGTTTATACTGATTCAGAATGGGTATGTTGTATCGATAACAAAAAGTCAACAACATTTTTTGCAATATTCTTAGGATGCAATCTAATTATTGGAGCTTTCACAAGCAATCCATAGTCTCTTGTTCATCTATAGAACTAGAATATCCAACACTTACAGCTTCAGTTTAAGAAATTCATTGGCTATGTTCCTTACTCAATAAGTTACATGCATCAACTAACGATAATCCCAACTGGTATGTAACAATTTAAATGCCGAATACTTGGCTACTACTCTTATTTTTCACTAACCCTCGAAACACTTAGAGATTGATTATCACTTTGTTTGGGACAAAGTTTCCATAAAAGCATTATGTGTGAATCAACAATTGACTAACTTGTTGATCCTCTCGACAAAGTTTCCATAAAAGCATTATGTGTGAATCAACAATTGACTAACTTGTTGATCCTCTCACAAAGACATTATTAAAACATTGATTTATTGCTTTAAGACATAAGTTGACCGATATTGCATTCCATGATTAACTTACGAGAGGGTGATAAGGATTATCATCTATTTGAAATTCAAAGCATAATAAATAAATGTTAATAATCTTCTAGCTAACTAGGTAACCCCTAGTCTAATGAGATCTCATCAATTTGTTGTAACTAACTCATTATTATACTCTATAAATAATTGGTACATTAATAAGAGAAATACCAAAAGCCATTATTCACAAACATTATTTCTTTAGTTGTGCACTTTAGCTTAGTAGCTCGTCTTTTACATATGAGATTAATGTTTGGAAGTTTTCAATCCATCTTCACAACATCCAACCTACTTTCCCATGACTTAAAGAAATGCTCTCACTTTGTTAGGTAGTGCTCCCACTTTCTTAGTCCATTACTTACAAGTTCTTGTTATGTGTTCTCACATCATCAAATCTTAAAGTTAAGTACCTTAATAGCCTTAGGTTTAGCTATCCCAAGCAATTTTTATGTATATTCTATGCAAGTACGTTCATATCGTAGTCCCATTGCTCCATAACCTAGGTTAGCAATAATATGAGTAAGAAACTTTGCATGTTTACATACTGTTTGACCTTCTCATTAAAATTAAGTTCCTTTATGCATCCTCAAACTTAGTTGTACCTTTCATCTTTGGTCTCATATTTGACTATTACCTCTCATTGAATATTTTTTTCAATATACACCATTGCATGCTAATGTATTCCAATTCATGAACTTCGATAAAAAATGACAGTTTTGTGTCACCTACGTATAGTTTTTTTCTTTGTTTTATAGTCAACATGTAACCTTTGTATTAACCCGAGTGTCAAGCATCAACAACACTGGCACGATTATGCAAATTGGAATTAAAGGTCTAATAAACCACCTACATTAGAAAAAAATTAATGTACTTGTTAAAATAATTTGCAAAAATTCCTCTATAAGTGATTCTCTTATAAACTCCTTAGCCAAAAATTTTAAGTCTAACAAACCACCTCCATTAGAAAAACTCAGTATCCTCGTCAATATAATCCATGGAAAATCCTTTGCATATGATTCTCTTAAAGACTCTTTAGCCAAAATTTACATCGGTTTTATATTTCTTTAGACGTTCATTCATAAAGCCCACTGTGCCCAATATTAGAATATTTGTTAGGGAAGACTTCTTCTATTGATTCTTCAACTTCTTTTCCTTAATCTTTTGCAATCTTGGATTTAATTAACGCTTCACCCACCTTCCATTTTAGGCATTCATGAGAAAATTTTGGCCCTTCATAAATGAAAAAAGCAATATTCAATTTTGATTGTTTCTTTGACTTATAGTGAGAAGTTTTACATATCTTCTCATTACCTTTTTCCAAAACATTCTAAGTTCCACTATTATCCTTTCTCATTGTTGATTTGAATGGGTGGTGGCATTTTATAGATCCACCAAGACATTTGTAATTGCTATTACGCTAGGGCACTCTTTCATGGTTTGTCTCTAAAGTTCTATTTGTGTTCACCATTGTAAACCACTTATAAAGTTGAACAACTTGTCCTTCTCTGACATGTTTTGCATATCTAGCATTAAACATCTGGATTTTCTCACATACACCTACACTAACTCATACTATTGTAAAGCTTCAGTCACGAATCATGAAGTGTTGTTAGGGAGGCATTGATATATTATCTCCTTTTTTATCCACTCTTAAGTATCGACAGGAGATCTACTTGCATTAATAGTATTAGAGATCTATGTACATCATTGTAATCGATACCTTCCCCGAATGGGACACATTTTATCACTACAAAGTATTGTTCCATGTCTTAACATAAAATTTTCAAGAACCTTGACACTTTGTTTGTCATTGAAAACTTGAAGTGCATCACATTTTCATCAAATTTCTCTCTAATTGGACTTTCAATTCTTGCTTAATCATAGCACGTTTAAGTATCAACAAGTTATATCTCTTCTCTTTGTAACATTTCAATTATTCATTGAGTGCTCTTTTTATCTCTAAAAGCTCAATCTAGATCTTTTAATCGTTCTAATAAAAGAAATACACTCTCTTTCATTGGGCCTAGAGGACCAATGGTTGCCTATGTTCTACTAATTATTTTTGTAAGACTACTTATGCCAGTCATTACTCACCAACAATGAAGAACTCCTCACCAAGCTCTAATCCCAATTATCCTATTGGAGTTTTGGTACCATCATTAAGCAATTAACTCCGATACTAGTTACATAGGAACATTTTTTGGCTCAATAGAATTAAAGTAAATTTACCAAAGTCGTTATGCAATAGTTAAGTTTAAGTCCATCAAAGCTTAACTCAACCTTTTCTTGAGATTGTAACCAATAAACTTGTCTATGTTTAAACACTTTACATTACTCGTATTTAGATGCTTTACTCATATTTTTAATACATAATTTTTTTATATAGATTAATCAAATAAACAAACAAGAGAGATATGACAAAGCCATCTATTTTGATATATTTATAAATAAGCAATACAAGCACTTCAGTTTGCTTCTAACTTGAAGAACTCCACAACAATATCACTTAGAAATCCCCTACTTAAAGCTCTCATAAGAACTTTCTCTTAAAGTTCTCAACACTGTGTCAAGTAACTGAATGTGCCATGTTACTTCCAAATGAACTACAAATGATGCCTTTATATTAGCTTATAAGAAGTTATGTATCATGTAAGTTAAAACTACCCATTTCCGACATTAACCCACCAAATTAGTAGGGAATTGTTACTTCTTCCACTAACTCCACCAAGTTAACGGGGATTTTTCTACCTTAACTACTAACTCCTCTTTTTTACATAAGATAAGTATTTAAAGGATGTCAATCCATTGTCATATCGCCCCAACCCACTTTCCACTACTTGAAGAAGTATTTCCGCTTTATAAGGTAGTGCTCTTGCTTTTTTAGGTCAACACTTGCATGTTCTTGTCATATGCTGTCATATTATCGTATCTTGAAACCAAGTAACTTGTTGAGCTTTGGGTTTATCCATCCTGAATTATATTTGTGCATGGTTCATCCAAGCACGTCTATAGTACAATCTCATTGCTCTATAAACTATGTTAGTAATAATTTGAGCTATCTTATAAATAAACTTTGCATATTTACATAACTTTCAACCTCCTCGTCGAACTTAAATGTCTTCACGAATTCACATACTTAATAAGACTTAGTTGTACCTTTCATATTTGGTCTCACATTCAAATCTTACCTCTTATTAAAGATTTTCATCAATGTGCACCATTACATGTCAACGCTCGCCTATTCTCAATCTTTCTTCAGTAATATTTGCTTTATCTTGCCTACTTGCAAATCTTTGTGTTGTTCCATTGTCAACATCTTTATGTTAACTTGAGTGCTAAGCATTAACCAAAGCTTGTCAACACTTTCATAATTCTATAACTTGAACTTAAAGGTCTAACAATTACCATCCATTTGACACTAGGTTTTGGTCATCTCTTTTTAGTTTTTTATTTAGTTAATAGAACTCATCTAAACTATAAATTATATCAAATCCTATTATCGAGAGTTCATATACATTTATACATGGTTGAATATGCAAATCTAACACTACTTGTACTTCGCCATCTTATATAGATAGATATTAGATGACCAAGTACTCAATCTTCGAAGGATTTATAGTATGAACTTGTCATGCATTTGCTATATTATATAGGTAGACATAGGAGGGTAAGTAGTCATAGTATCAACTCATAATAAAGCATGAGATCGATAAAATTATTCACCTACGAATATTTTGAGGGGTAAGACAGTAACAGGCCACCTTGATGTAGGGAATTTCAAATAACGCCTGTCCTGAATACCTTCTTTAATAGTCTCCAACTTCACTTCCATTTATTCTTACCAAATTCACTTTAGCCTAAGCCCAGGGTACTAGATTAGATATGCAATTTCCAATCTATGAAAAAACTTTCATGAAAAATTTCAATCACATCAAAAGAAGATAATTTTAAGGGAAAGTTGATTATTGAAATTATCTTGCTTGAAATTATCTTGCCGTTGGGTGATATTTCTTTGGTTTCATATGCTAGGTAGCTTTGAGATTTTGGTTGTCTTGAATCGTTGACCATGATTATTATTATTTTATGTTAGGAAGAAAAAAATAAACAACAAAAGAAGGCAATACAAAATTTCGGAAAATTAAAATAAAGTTGCTTTGTCATCCATGGACAAAGCATTAGTGCAAGTAAGTGAGCATGGAAGTCCAAATTAAAGCATAGAAGTAAGTAGGATATCCATTTTCCAACAAACCGTAGTTGGAGAATGAATATTGAAGTAACCTACGAAGCATCCTAATTACAAACCAAACACATAGGCTTATAGCCTTATACATATAATGATTATCTTCAGTTTATCTCCAGCAAACGTCCAAGACAGAGAGTAGAGATAGAAAGTTGGCAGAGATTGGAGAAGAGAAGGGACTAATGAGGATGACTACCTACGACCTAACCATGGTTGGTGAGTTAGTGGAGAAGAACCCAGTGGGAACCAAAATATATCCCTAGGGTTTGCATGCATGTGCTATGACCTCCATATCCATTCATGGAGCTCTTAGCTTGATATTTAACTAAAAAATGCTTAATGCAAGCTACGAACACTACCCCTCCTAATTGTATTCTAAATTCGGCTAAACTCCCATGTTTAGCCAGAACGAAATTTACAAGTGATTTATGAGAGAAAAACAAAGATGTGGTTTAAGATTTCTTCCCTTGACCTAAGGGGAGATTTCTAGTCAAAACACATCAAGATTTTCAGAAGTAAAAAAAAAAAATGAGTAACTGAAAAGCATTTTAAAGAAACATGACTGCATGGTCCTAGTTCTATAACCCTAAGACTAGCTAGCTAGATGTTAATGCACAAAAAGAACATTGGACATTCCAAGTGCCCAATGTTATTTTTTCCCCTAAAAACTTCCTCTCGATGAGGTGATTGATTAGTCTTTTTTGGAGGGATTAGCCATTTAAAAACAAGTAGTGGAACTGAAAATTTTCTTGTTGAAATGTACATTTTCGCAAATCATTTTTGAGTCGATTAGCCTTCCCTAGGCAAAAATTTACAAAACGTTTTTTTTTTCAGTTAGCCTTTCCAGGGCCACAGGAAAAAAAAAAAACTTTTTTCCCAACCAAGCTAACTCAATAGCTTTGAGTTGGTGATTATACATACAATACAAGTGATTTATCTGGTTCTTTTCATGGAACCGTTTTGATGAAAAGATATGCACGAGGAAAAAAAATGCATGATTCTCCCCAATTCTCGGGGAGTGGTCGTTTATGACCCCTATGGAGGGCATGTATGTGTGCAAAAAGCCCAAGAACCAAGCATGGGCTTAGGTTAGGAAGAGATTAACCATGGTTAGGCCGAAGGTTGTCGAGACCTCAAAAGGAAGGTGCTGAAGGAAGCATACATACGATTGGCTAGACTTGAAAGTTTCTCTAGCGATGAGGAATTGGTGGGGCATGAAGGGCCATTGTCACGCCTGTGGCACAGCAAAACACACTGTCAAAGATATTAGTACTCTTTCCACTACAAAACAACCTAAGAGTAAGGTTAACACATGTAAAAACATTATTAATTAAAGCTACATATTTATGGTGCTAGAAGAGGAGATCGTTACTTTGTGTAACTTGAAATACATTTTGAAGGTAAAAAAGAAAAGCAAAGAATAGTAAAAATTTACCTGATGGTAAAGCTGCAGTTGGTGCAAGAGACATGGGTGTTCCATAATGCTGAGGGTAGCCGCCAGTTGAGTTAATGGGGGAGTACTGAAATAGTTGTTGTGGATACTGGACTCCATAGCTCTGTCCAGAAGCATAGCTTGTGGCTCCTCCGCTTCCTTCACCGAACTGAAGATAAGGGTAATAAGCAGCTGCAGCGCCAGTCATCATTCCGCCTGGTCCAGTCCCATACAATTGATACTGTGCAGCTGCTCCCCCATACACGCTGTAGTAGCTCTGCAACATGGTTAAATTCACATTGAATACGTACGTGTGAGTAACTAACACTTGCAGTTTAATTAGGAGATTGCATTTAAGAGAATGCATATGTATATGGAATATGTTACTTCTCATATTTCTATGAAATCTGTATGTATGTGAACAGAATGGACCCCCACCAATATGATCGAATTAATAAACGAGTCAAAACGAGTCAAAGTAGTATAGAGCACCAGCTGTTAGCTTGCTTTTCCACCATTTGTGTCAGTACTCCTTACTCTTTCCAGATTAAAGAAAACTCAAATTGGATCCCTCTCTGGTTAATAATTTTATTGGTAACTGATGGTAATAGCTAAATGCAAAGCTTTAAAGAGTAATCTTGTCACCGGCATTAAAGAATTCGAAAAGTTGATGTGAAGACAATGGGGATAAATTGCAGAATATTGAGTGCGTAAATAAGTGCAAAAGTTGGTTAAACTCGACGGGTATTGAGGTATTCATTATTCCATAGTTATCAGATGTAGATTGTTAGATAAATAATGGTAAAGAAAAGTTATTTTACAAATTTATCCTCACAAATTGATTTATTAGAATGTGATTAAATGAGGGTAATTGATAATTCTATTGAATTGCCTGAAAATGCAGTATAAGAACTTGCGAAAAATCGATTACCTTAATTACCATTCTATGTCATAAACAAGTCGGTTGTTGCCTTGGCATAGTTTAACTTTGCCCCTTGAATCAATGGTGATGCCATAGAGGATAAGAAGAAGAAGAAAGAAGGAGGAGTTTTCGTCTGTAGACATTATATTTCTTAACGTCTATGGAATATACTGTTGAACATATTGATTGTATGATTATCAAGGATTTTTGCTTATGATCAGTTAAGCCTAATTAGTTGCTTTGAGTGAAAGCTGTTTGGAAAAGGAGAAAAAAGAAAAAACGAATCTTTGAAGAGTGAAAAGAAAGGTGAAAAGTCAGTGTCTGCGAAAAAGCATGGCCATGTATGATATCCTTCAAAACGCATCCTAAGATGTAGTGTGCCAAAAGCAAAGCAAAAGAAAAGGAGAAATTTGTACAAACCGTTGGGTAACTGTAGTCTGGAGAGTATGAAGAGTACCTGCAGACATGAAAATTTCCAAAAAGCAAAATGATAAATGTTTTGAATCTTCTAAAATAAGTATACGTATATGATATGTCCCATTCG
>JANZLX010000211.1:4957931-4967999 GCA_025531955.1 Erythroxylum orinocense | reverse complement strand
CAATTAATTACTCATGCCAAATGTCACTAACTCATAGGCTTAATCTTTGCAATTTCATAAATCAATTTATCTTGCCATTTGAAAATTTTACTAATTTAAGTATACATTTAAATACCTCAAATTTTCAATAACTTTCATAAAATTCTCCAAATAAATGTTCAGATAAAAATAATTCACCAAAAATTTCAAAATATCCAAAATATACCAAATTTTTCAAAAATTTATAAAATTCACCAAAAATTCTGAAATAATAATAAAACTCTCCAAATAAATGTTTAATACAAATAATCCACAATTCACATTTTTAATCGTATTAATAAATCAATTATACCCGAAAATGCGTATTAATAAATCAATTATACCCGAAAATGCCAATGAATGCATGTACAATTTTGTATGTGTCCCAAAATGCTTATGCACAAATAAGCAAATATTCACATATGCAAAGCATATAATGTATTGAATTTTCTTAATATCCTAACCCCTAATATGGGGTGTTACAAACCAAGTTCTTATCTCTTTATTTTTCTCTATTCCTACATACTTGTACTTGTTCATTATATTTGGTTAGGGACAAATGGTGATGTAAGAATGATTAGCTTTTTGTGCTACTTATGGTTTTTTGAAAATTTTGAAATATGAATTTATGGATTTCTCCCTTTGATTTGTTCATAATTTATGGATTTAGCTTTTCTAAGCACAACTTGTCGTAATGCAAAGTACATACAATAGTTCTTTGCATTATTCTTTACATTTACAAATGAAAGAGGGCACAATGGTTTCCTTTAGTGGGAAAATATTATATGGTAAGCTTTAGCTATTTGATTGTTGAGTTCACCTGCATGGTGTAAGTTGTAGACTTTTAAAATGTTATTTAATATTTTGTTATCTTTTTGTAAATGAGTTTGGATTGTGATGTGATAAATGTATATTCGTTGTCTGGGTTAGGAATTTTAATGTTTGGGAGTTTTTGGCAATAGTGAGGGAGAAGAAGCAAGAGGGAAACATTGGCTTGAGTTGATATCATAGGAGCATTTTATTTATACTTTGTTATGTAAATCTCAATTCTTTTGCTTGAAACCTCCAGCTAGAGAGTTATAACAAATAAATTTAGTTTGCTTTAATGATGGTAAACTCAAATATCAAAGCTCTAGTTATTTTCTAGAATTAGTATGGAAAACTTCTAGTTATAAAATCATCTTTAGAGATTTAGGAGTCTTTTTAATCTAAGAGGATTTTGTGATGTGTACTTCTTTATTGGAAATTCTTTTTATATGATTTTTACCATATGGAATACATTTTAAACCCCTGCATTTAGTGGGAGCTCCTTTTAGAGGATCTAAATCACTTCTCTATTCTGTTATATGATTAATTGTAGGAAAGAAGAAAACAAAAGAGTAATGCATATTTTTCTAAATGTTGGAGTATTCTTTGCACGATTATTTTCCTTGTTTCTCTAAGGTGGTATTGTGATATTTTTTTGTTATGCTTTAGAATGATAAATGCTTTATGATATTTTATGTTGACATTGTGGTTAAATTTTTATGTTTCTTAGCTCCCCTTCCTATGTTGCAGAATCTGCTAGGTTTATGGTGCTACAACCTTAATATTGATAGGGAGCAAACAAATAAGGAATATACCTCTACCATAACACCCTCATAAACACTAGTAACTCTTAACCTAAAATCTTTGCTAAAGTCATTGCAATATGAATTTCCTACGCTCATGCTTGGTGTTTGCATTCGTAATCTCTTAGCTCCTTCACTTCATTTAGTTAATTGAATTGGGTATTATGCTAGAAGACGTACATATCCATCTTATCAAGTTCTTGTTTTGACTCCTTATCCTTGATATTATCTGCAAGAGGTTATTGTAATTCAAACCAGTAAAAGAGTCACGATTACAACATGTAGTTTTAGTTTCATTTAGATTAGATAATTTGTTATATCTTTTCATATTATGTATAAGTGCAACATTCCACTCTCATAGGACACATACCTAACATTCTGAAGGATATCCGAGTACGTACCCCGCAAAGGTGGCATGCTAGAGTAGCCATGTCACTAACTTAATCATGACATCATCATTCAAAGATTAAATATCACAATATTTAAAAACTCAAAATTTCTCATTTCATTTCATAAAAACTGAATATTACATTGTAGCTTTACAAAACATCCATATATGTACATTATCAAAACCAATCAGAGTTTACATCTCTGTATTCAAAACATGCTACATACATGAGGAATTATACAAAAGTTCTAAACTAAATCCTTCAGTCTCAACTGATCGACCTTTGAGCCATGTCTTCTATAAGAAAATTAGTGCTAACTCTCTTCTAATTTGACTTAGAAGCTATGTCTCCTCTCTTAAACCTGAAATGTCAATGTTGCAATTTTGATGAGTTTTGCGAACTCAATGAATTAATCATCCTTGATAGTTCACTCAAATCATATAACACGTCAACACATACAATCACATAATTCACATCATTTCATTTGTCATCATGTAGCGTCACAAAACACTTTGTACACAATTTTCACTTTCTCATTCAACACAATTCAACAATACATTTCAATCATTTAAACATACATATTAAATGTATATGCAATGCTCATAAGACTCATTTCCGATTATTACGTTATTGTGACCGAGTGCTTATAACTGTCCCGTATCCATTGTAGATACCAAACTCATTGATAATTGTTCCTTATCCATTGGGGATATAGGGCTTGTTATACATAGCGAGCCTTTGTCTCTTAATCACATTCTGAGCTTTAAGCTCTCTTTTTTGTGGCTATTGAGGTCACAACTACCATTATGTGTTCATGCATTCATGTAATGAAATGTATCACATATATCCAGTCAATTAAAAGTGTTCAATATTACACAGTCATATTCATTATCGCATTCTCATTCACATTTATTATCAGACCTTGGTTCAGCATTCAACAGTTATGTTGAGTATACTTATTTCTATCAAATTTACATACAAGGAGCACTTTCAATATCTCATTCATACATCAAACGCCTCAGATATTCAATGTCCGAAATCAGCACAATCACATTCACAAATTAATTCAATACAGCATTTAAAACAAACAATTTATTAAGTGAAACCATCTAGGTTACTCACTGTTTGCTCTAGATAGCTATTGCCTCGAAGTCCCGATAACTTATGGATGTTGATGCTCTAAATGTTACTTTATATTATGCAACATACATTTACACATATCACAACTTTGCACAATTATAAAAGTACTCATTTATGCACAAATGTGTATATGGATTATATACAATGCATGTTCAATGACAACCCCAGGTATGTTTCCTTTATTCACATCACATGATCATTCATATTTCAAAACTCATATATGTCTAATTTGAACCTAGGTTTACACCTCAATAATACAAATTCATTTTAAGTTCATCACTCAATCAATCATTCCAGCTTTTTCTCAAAACAAAATTTTCGAGTCAATTCTGCATGGTAATTATGACAAGTAAATTGAGGTATTTAGGCAACATCTTCTTCTAAACAAATATTCGTCTATGACTTAAGTTTCTAATGGAACCAAGTTTATACAATTTGGTTCAGTATTCTGCAAGTTATACTCAAAATACTTCAGACTGTTCTCAAACTGCAACTATACTCAGTATTCAACTTCGAGCCAAAATTTGAAACTCTTATAGACAGAATTAAAATTATATTTTTCAATGAAATTTTTATCCATGTGTCTTTAATTTAATCTAAATTAAAAAAACTTTCCATTTTGAGATCTACAGATCAAGATATGGCCAAAATACTGATGCCTGTTTAGTGAGATCACTTCATTTAACAAATTTCAACACACTTCATCATTTTCATCCTAAAATCATCAATCAATCATTATCAATTCTTTCCTAATAAATTCATATGTCCATGAAATTTGGTGGAGATGAAATACAATGTGTGAGGAGTTTGTGGTCCAAATTTCAGTTCAATTGGAGGTCCGAAGAAGAAGTTATGGTCAAAATAGTGAAGGGTGTCAAAAATTATCAAAAGGCATTGCACCTTCACTGTCACAATCGTGCACTTCCTGCTGATTCCCCTCTGTCACGATTGTGCTTGTGCATGATGCACTGCCTAACGCTTCCTCTCTGTCACCATCGTGCACTGCCTATTTTCTTCCTTCTTTCACAATCGTGCAAGTCCATTAAGGGTTCCTCTTTGTCACGATCGTGCAACTCCTCTGAGACTCCCTCTATGTTATGCATGATCGTGACAGACGTTCTTCTCCAGATTTTTACGAAAGTGCAGATTTTTCATCTCTTCTTCATCTCTTTTACTAAATCCATCATTTTTAACTTATGTCCTCTTTATTTCCTCTTCATTCCTACCTTCATTTCAGCCCAACTAAATCACAAACAAATCAAAATCTATGATTAATCTCAAACATAAAAAACCAAACATATCAAACACGCATTCTTCATATTTTCTGCATTTCTTCATCTTCATCAACACCTTCATTTCATCTCTAACTTTTATAAAAAAGAAAATGGGCAAGCCACACGTAAATCTATTGGCATGTGTGTGACAGGGAAAGAATCTTGAAGGCTTGGATTATTACATCAACAAGAAAGATAAGAAGGATGTGAAAAGTAGAGATGACATGAACTTGAGTCGTAAAAGTGAGAAATCAACATTGGAGGAGTTGATCAGAAGAGCGTAAGACTTAGATTCCACAAATTAGTTGCTTGGTAAGGATAGTCGATGGTTTGTATAGAAGGTCAAATGCAAGTTTTTTAAGGGTAGATACTAAAATTTTTTATTTCAAAGTGTCTATGAATGAGTAAATTAATGAAGGTAGTGCACTAAAAGTCGTGGATGGGAAGCTCTTAAAACAATTAGTTTCATAATTATTCCTTACTTTTCTTTATTCAAAATGCTTATTCATCTTTTAGTAGTTAACGTTCTAAAAAATCTCAGTTTATTTACCTTTTTATATATAATAGATTCAGTAAGCAACTTGTAAATTTATGTTATACTATTGTAACAAAAAGGTTACTGGTTCGAATTACGGAAACTTCTTTGTAAAATTTAAAGGAAAAGTTGAGTATAATTGATGTTTCTCTCTCAATCCTCACAAAGGGAAGGGCGTTGCGCACTAAGATTGTTCTTGTTATTGTTGTTTATATAGAATTGCTTTTGAGGTAAAAGGAAAATTTTTATAGGAATTTAGGTGAAACATTTATGATAAACAAAAATTTTTGTTGTAAATAATTTATATTATAGGAAGTTCATTTTCACCTAGCAGCATGCCAGCTTTAAAGTATTATAGTATAATGAATTTTTTTTAATATAAAATTAATTTGCAAATTTTATTAATTTTATTAAATATTCATATCATTTTCTAATCATGACGATGATCATTATTATTATTATTGTTATGATTATTATTATTACTACTAATTCTACCACAACTACTAATAAATATAATTTGATATATAAAAATGAATTAATTAGAAATTAATATTAATATCTAATAGTATAATAAAAATAAAATAAAAATAAGATGATAAAATTAACAAGTTTTTATTTTCATTTTTTATTATCAGTTTTAATTAAATTTTATTTTTAACATAAAAAGCAGAAATTGTAACAAAAATTAAAAATAAAAACAAAAAGTAAAATCAAGTGAGGTCGTTTGGTTGTACTTGTAATTTTTAATTTTAGTTTTAGTTTTTATTTTCTTTTTTCTTTTAAATTAAAACAAAAACATATTTAGTTGTTAATATTAATATATTAAATTATAAATAATAATTATTAATAATTAATATATCAAATAATTAAATAATATATATTTAGTTGATACTAAATTAAATCATTAAAAAATAGAAAAGCAACTTTTTTATTGAAAATTAAAAAAACTAAAACTAAAAAAATCAAACAAACCAATTTTTTTATTAAATTAAAACTAAAAACTAAAATCAAAAACAGCAACAGACATATCCGAACAATTCAAAACAAAATTACCGGGCGCGTGTATAAATATGATTACCTCAACTGGCTTGTGCCCCGATGAGAAGCACTTCATCCTCTTGAATGAGAGGCCAAGTTTGATGTTTATTGTATTTTTACTTATTTTTAATTACTTAAGAAATATTAACACATACTATTATTTGTCTAATTATTAAGAATGTGAAAATTTGGTATATTAAAGTAACTAGAACGAAATTTAGAAACTAATTTTAAGTATTTATAATATTATAATAATTTTTAAAATAAGGAAGACATTTATTAGAAGGTGTAAAATTTTTAAGAAATTTGTGTAGATTTTACTTTCATAAAAGAAAAAAAAACAACTTTAGTTCCAAACTTAAAAAGGAAATTTGTATATTTTGCTTTAATTAGTTATATCTATATAAAGGAAATTTATGTTATAAGGTTAGAAGTTTTTCTAAATGTTTTAAAAACCAAATCAAAAGTTAAACAAGTAAGATAAGAGGTTTGAGGTTTAAAATGTTAACATGTATTAGACTTTTATAAAATTGATTAAAGATTAAATAAAATTAAAGAATTTGAAATATGATTGAAAGAGATTATTTTTACTTATAAAAAAATTTGAAGTTTAATTGAATAAAAAGATTGTTAAATTAAAATTAATTAATTTATTTTAGTTTATAAGAATTTATTAATTTTAAAAAATCGACCAACTAATTTATCCGATTCAATTAATAATTAGTTTTTCTCCAATTATGCCTAATTTATGATAAAATCAACTAAATCGGTTGAGTTTTTTAATAATTAGTTTTTCTCTAACCAATTAGAGATTGTAAGATGATATATATGCCTCATTTTCCTCTCCTAATAAGATTTCAATATTGAATAATAGCAGATAAAATATTTTGTTCCAACTATTCTATTATAAGACTATTTTATTAAATTTTATCCATATATACATAAATATGTAGATAAAATTTAATATAACATGATAAAAATATTATAATCGAAACAAGAGATCTTATTTCAAATAATAGAGCCTAAAGCATCAATTTTTGCCTTAATTATTTAAACTTGATCGTTTCTCTTTGAAAAAAATAATACACTTTCTGTTTAGTTTAAAAAGTTTGCTTTAAGGTTTCAGATACGGGGCATACGCTTGAATGCTGTCGTCCTGTTTAAAATGGCTGCGCAGCCATTGGAGAAACGTATATCCCAATAGCAGCCAACTGCCTTTTGGTCAATGCAGGCAGCCTATTTACCGTTAATTACTCCCTTAGAGACACAGGTCATAAATAAATTACCACCTATGACAACGTGACTCATGACAGAATCTCAGGAATACCGTACAAAGGGCAATCATATTCTTGGGACTTGTAAGCCTACTCAGACCAAGTGACCTGGTCATATGCGCTTTCCCCTCCCGAGTCCCGACACAAAGCGTATCGGTAATCCTAGCCGGCTAGCCCAACAAGATCCTAGTTCATTTCGAAGTCATACCTACTTCTATTTTTTAAGTTTCTTTTTTTAAATAAAAACAAAACTCTATTTAATTATTAGTATCAATATAATTATATTTTTATTACTAATAATAATTACATATTAGAAAAAATTGTAAAATAAATTATTTTTTATTAAATAAATTTATTTTAATCTCTTTTATATTGTTTATTAACAAATTATTTTATTTTATTTTATTTAAACAAATAATTTAAAAAATAACATTTTTATTCATAAGATAACATTTATTTTAAATATATATATTTTTGAAGAAAATTTAAATTAATTAATAATTAGTAAACTGAAATTTAATTTAATTACAAAATTTAAATAAAATTATTCATATCATTACTAATAGTTAATTTTAATTAATTAAATATATAATATGACATTAAAATATTCATAATTAAAATTAATATAATAAATAATATATATTTAATTGATAATAACTTAAAAATAAAAAATAAACACTTTTTTTTTAATAGAACTGTTGATAAAGCTGTACTTTCATGATTAGTGTAAGAATTGTAACCCTGTAAACAGATTGTAGCACTAGTGGAAGCTCGACGGATGGCAATAGAGAAAATAAAGGAATAAACGGGGGCGGAAGGAGTGAGAGCAGGTCAAGCAAGCCTTTAGCTTTTTCTATCAGGACCAGGGCCCTTATTACAGGCAAAAATATACTGAAAAAGAAAAGTGGGAAAAATAAAAAAGCGAAAGACTAACTGGCTATGGCAGAGGCAGCTGTCTCCAACTTGTTGGACCAGAAAGCAAAATATCAACCAACTCGAACATTGTAACTATCCAACTCCAACCCCACTGTCTGGCCGTAATTAATTGGGATTAATTATCTGATTACCTCAACCAACCTACTGATACAAAATAGCTTAATTTAGGTAAGATCTTTAATTGATCTCCGTTATGTCTTTAATCGTATCTGCAAAAATAGACATCATACATCTTTAAAAAGTTGATGAATGCAGTGTTGCATAACTAAAAAGGCAAATCTATAAGGAAATGTTTCGTGAAACTTGTGAAAGTCGTTTTCTCTTAATCTTATAAAATTTTTGTTACATCCAAAACATCGGCCAAGGAAATAATACTCTTTCTGATTCATAATAAGTGTCGTTTTAGAAAAATTTTAATTATTCAAAATAAGTGTGTTTGTGACTTTTTATGCATATTTATAATTTTACTTCCAAAATTACCCTTTAATTCCTCTCACATCTTAATTACACAGATTATACAGATTATATTTTCAAGACATTTTAACATGTAATTAATAAGGGTATATCAGATATTTCATTACCTTTCTTAATAAATGTGCATTCCTTTAAAACAACACTTATTATAAATAGGAGGGAATAAAAAAGAACTAAATTAAACATCTTATATTTGATTCCTTCACGTGAATCTCTTATATATAGCTCTATTCACGATTCACGTAATAATGGCTGATCTTAAAAAAAAATGGCTGGTCTACATGCTTGGCTTCGGTCTACTGTAACTCGTACAGGGATTCTGAGGCTGTTAAATCCAACCCATTGCACTAAAACTTGTGTTATAGGTTGAGTGTGTTTCTTCACCATTCTATGCCCTAAAGATCACCTAGGGTTATTTCTGACGCTCACCGAGAAAGGATTGACGTTGATGTGATAATATTTTTTATGGGTATTTTTGTTTGGTGTGTTTTTGACCTAGAGGGATTAAGAAGAATGGCAAATTTGAATTTAAGAATCAAGAAAATAAAGATACGCTTTTTACAACATTTCTTGGAAACTTATTCCAAGCAATCTCGATGATCAAAATAAAACCTAGAGAAATGAACAATCGACACGTCACAATTGGAAAAACAATTGATAAGTAAAAGATGGCTTGAAAAGTAACAAGAACAAGAAAATAATGTTTCTCCCTATTGAAGCCGACGACACTCAAAATAATATGATCTGAAACTTCTAAAACCCTAAAATATAAGTATTTATACCTAAGTCAAATAATAGAAGGTTGGGCTAAAATACATAGAAGTCCAAAATAAAACGAAGTTCAAAAATTAAATAAATAGTTCTAATATGCTCTTAGGCTTAAGTGATGAAGCATTAAAAATAGCTCAAGTCCTCGTGTCTTCAAGCTTTAAGCGTATCCAGTCCAAGGATTTGAGTTAAATGGATTAGTTTGGGCTCAATTTCATTAAACTCTCCTCCAATAGGCTTGGAGGTCGCCATCCTCGTCACGTATAGCATCTCTATGATGATCCTGACGCCTGCTCACATCAGTCCCTTCCTCCTCAAGAAGATTTGTCCTCGAATTTGAATTCATATCAAAAGGAGAAAGATCAGTAATATTAAAAGTTGCAGAAATAGAATACTTACCTGGCAGGTCAGTCTTGTAGGTGGTGTCATTTATCTTCTCTAACATCTGGAACGGACCATCGCCCCTCGGATCTAGAGTAAAAACACTAGGCAAAGCATCAAGAGGGTTAGTGTCCGAAACTAAACACTCTCTGTATCTCACCACTACTAGTGCTCTTTTCTCTTTCTTTTCACTCTTCTTTTCTCTCCCTGAACTTTTCTCTCCTGCACATC
>JANZLX010000211.1:4944239-4957831 GCA_025531955.1 Erythroxylum orinocense | reverse complement strand
TTATATTTTCAAGACATTTTAACATGTAATTAATAAGAGTATATCAGATATTTCATTAACTTTCTTAATAAACGTGCGTTCCTCTAAAACGACACTTATTATAAATCGGAGGGAGTAAAATATATAGTCAGTGACTTTTTCAATAATTTGATTCATAAATATAAGAAAAAAAGTAATCCTTTTTTAGTTGAGCTTTCAAAAGATAAATAAGTACTTTTTTTTACTATAATTTTTTTTAAAAAAAAGTGTTTGGTTGGAAAATGAAAAAAATACTTTTTTAATAGATATAACTTTTTTGACAGCTAAAATATGACTTTCTAAGAAGTTCAAATTTGGAGATTCTCAAAAAAAATAATTTTTTAGATAGATTTTTCATATCAATTAATAAGCCTATATTTTGGTCTTTTTTGTCCTTATATTTTACACATAATTCCCACAATAACTACAAACAAATTTTTACGTTTATTTTGAAATTTATATAATATTATTTGACTTTTTTATATGTTTTAATATTTATTTTTGATATTAGTTTTACTTATGTTATAATCTATATAAAAGATTTGGTTATATATTTTTCATTCATGTTTTATATGATTTACAATTATATAATAATTAATATATTGTGCTTTATATATTGTTTAATATATTTTAAATAATATTTATATGTATAAATAATATTTATTACAAAATAAAACTTATTTAAAATTAAAAGTATTTTTTATTTATATATTGTCAAACAATTTTTTTTAAAATTTGCATATTTATATAAAGCTCTGTCAAAAAAGTTTTTTTTAATGACAACTAAACAGTCAATTAATTTCTTAAAAAAAAATTCTACCGATATAAGCTCGTCTAAACAGACAATTAGTCAGTTTATACATGCCATTACATAAAGTTTTTAAAAATCTTAAGTAATCAAATGTTTATAAGTCAACGAATCTCATTGCATCCGTGATTATTCGAAACTGTAATTTTACAATCACAAAAGAGTAACCTTACTCTTCTAATGGCATGGATGGATTGAAAACAAAGAAATTTCTAAACCCGTAAATTTGATTTGAATAATGAAGCTCATCAATTCTTTATCTTGTGTTTCAAACCATCACTGGGAGATATGCTTACCTGGACACGTAACTCAGCATAAAACTGTACATTGTTTTTCAGTAAGTAGTATAATGGAGTTCAGATCTTATATCTAATTTTTATAATATTTTATTATGTTCAGTAAATTTCAGTCATTTATTTTATATAAATTTCACATTTATTTATGTAAAACTTACGTGAAATCTGCATAAATAAATAGTTAAAATTTACTGAACATAATAAAATATTATAAAATTAGACAGACAATCTTATTATGGGATAAATGATGACTGAATTGAATATAGATGTATCTTGTGGGGCTCATTCCGCTTTCTCTGTCTGTGTCTATAATATCTTCTTCTTTTGTGTTTTCCAAAAGAGGGAGTGGTACAGTAACGTGTGGGTTTGACAGACTGGAAGTAGTACACTTGTTCAGCTTTTGTTATCATATCCATTTCACTCTTTTCTTCTGCCAGCTATGTAAAACAATAATGGTTTTATCTCCTGCATCATCATGCGACACCGGATGTGTCATTTATGGTCTTTTGGCATTTACTTTTAAACACACATTTACGTGTATCCTATACAAATATGTACTTGTTCAGCTTTTGTTATCGTATCCATTTCACTCTTTTCTTCTGCCAGCTATGTAAAACAATCATGGTTTCATCCCCTGCATCATGCGACACCGAATGTTTTGTGTCATTTAGGTCCTATTTAGATATCTGTTAGATTTAGCTACCAAATTGCATTAATTATTTATCATTTAATATTTAATAAAATTAATTATTTAGTATTAATAATTTATATATAAAATAATTTATAAGGACATAATTTTTAAAAAATTATAAAGATATAAATATTATATATTTTAATATTTTGTTGAATATTCTTATAAGAATTTAAATTTTAGATATTTAATTCTATAAAAATTAAGTTTATAATTTTAATAAAAAACATAAAATATATAATTATAACAATAATAGGAATAACAATAATTAAAAATTTTCTTAGGTCTTGGAATCTAAAACCACCGTGTATAGGTAAAGAAATTGAATTCAGAAGATTGCCCGTCATTAGGTGAGGCTAGTTTTGACAGGGTTCTTCGGGATTCGAATGGTACTTGGTTGGGGGGCTTCTTTGGTAGTCTTGGCATTGATATTAATATGGTTGCTGAGCTGTCTGCAATCTTCTTTAGTTTCCTCTCAGCTTGGGATAGGGGACACAGGCATGTTATCCTTTGCTCCGATTCTCTCGAAGCAATTCGTTTGATTCGAGATGGTCATTTTATGGTTCATCCTCATGCTAAATTGTTGGGTGAGATTTCCGCTATGTTACATTGGGATTGGACGGTGGTTCTTATTCATTGCCTGCGTGAAGGCAATCAAATCGCTGATATGTTTGCAAAAATGGGTAGTCGTTCTCCCACTTCCTTTTAATTTTTGGAAGCGCCTCCTCCTGAGGTTGACCTTAGTTTATTAGCGGATAAGTTTGGCGTTCAAAGGTAGCTTTCCTTTATTTTTCAGGGTTGTGTTCTTTTCCTCCTTTCATTTGCATAAAAAAAAAAGATGTGCCTTCTTGGCTATCAGATGCGGATATCGATTACTACGCTAGCAAATAAGGGCTTCACTGGAGGGTTGAACTACTATCGATGCATGAACCTGTAAGTCAGAAGATTGCAATAGCAACTTATAGCTTCACGTAGCTGGAGGATGGATCAAAAGTTAAGTGCATTACAGGAAAGGATCTTCAGCTATTGCCCAAATGCAGCTTACAAGCAGCTTTTTATAAAATTAGTTGGTTGGATTAAATTATCCAACCCAATTAACCAACAATTAAACAAGGTCAATAATTTTTGATAAAATTAATCAGTTAATTTTGGTTAATTAGCAAAAAAATTAGCTGATCAGCCATCAACCAAACAAGACATCAGTATTTTGACATTTACTTTTAATCATACATTTTCGTGAATCTTATATAAATATGTAGATAATATTTAATAAAATACAGTAGAAATTGATTAATTGAAACAAAAGATCTGTCTTATGTTAACCTGTGAAACAATCAATTTTACCAAATAAATAACATAATAGGATACACTTTGTATAAGTGAAGTTTAATTTCAAATGAAAATAGAGAGATACCGTTGAAAATTCACAAATTAAATTATTTAATATTAAAAAACAAAATAAGAAACAAGGGCGTTGTATACAAAGATAAGAATTATAACCTTATATTTCTTAAAAACTGAACACGAGCATCAAAATCTGCTAACTTTGAGTTTAATGAATAGCATTTTTTGGAGTGGCTAAGCTAAGAATAGATTAAATTGAAGCAAATTAACTTGGGGCTCAGGAGAGCTTCAAATCCAATCCAAAATCCAATGGTGTACAGGATGGAGCTAGGGTTTGGATTCCATGACATTTGCTGATGTGAATGCCGAAGCTGATGTGAATACTTTCGGAATCAGCCAGCCCATTTAGAATTTGGAATTTCTGAACTCCAAATTCAGCACATGAAGATCACCGTGTTCTTAACTCTATTTATTCCATCCAAATTCCCTCTTGATGTTAGAAGTTTGGGCCAATTTATAAACTTCCACAATGACTTTAAATCTTATTATGTGCTTGAAATTTCATGCTGGCAAGTGAGACTTATTATATGAAATGTCCAATAGTCACGTATTAAGTAAAACTAAGAAGTATTTAAGGTCTTGGATCGAGTTCCTGTAATATCAGAAGCGCCACTTAATATTGGGAAGTCTGGATCACCTTGCATTAAAGGCCTTTAAAGAGCATTTAGGTCGAACCAGTTCTTTAACTTGGAATCGTTAATTTGCGAAATGGCTTATCTGAAGTGCATGTATATTTTAGGGTTTTCTTAATGGAAACTCAAATGGTCACCATTTCTCCTTAATCTATATTTAATTAGAATATAATTTAAAACTTTAATTTAATAAATTTTTGTATTAGTGATTTGTTTATTTTGGGCATGATGTTGATTCTATAAATAATTATATAATATTTTATTTTATGTAAGATAGGTAAAAATAAAAACTTTATTGTAAAAATAATAGGTGTGTGGAAAAACTTAATTATTATGAAATGGTGATCAATAACTAAAGTTGGCCTTAAAGCACACTAGCCAATGATTAGCATGAAGAAGCTATTTTAGATTAGGAAGGAGGTTTATAGGTTGAAACCATTATTGGTGCTTAGGCTATGATATTGTCCTCAGACTCTGGAGATTAATCCACGACTATGTCGGCAAAGGTTGTTACTAACAGGGGCCACGGGGGCTTTTTAGCCCACAAAAGACGGATATCGAGCGGTGGTAGGAGGATAGTAGTGCAGGTAGGCACTTACAAGTGAAGGGCCTGCCTATAAACATGTTTTAGACATGCTTTCTTTTATGAAGAAGATGTGGATGGCTGAAATTAGTTCAATTGTTAAAAACTGCTTCGCTTAGCTTTTGCTTTATGGAAGGTTGCTTTTGGAAGCATGCTCTAAATTAACTATGTAATCATCATCCTTGTCATGGTTCCTTTGAACCAACTTTGAAATTATTCTTTTTTCTACTAATTAATCATATACTCTTAGTATTAATTAGTATAACGATGGTATTAATAAACTTGGGAAAAGAAACAGTTCAACCAACTAAAGCACACTAATACCAACCCCATCACTTATATCTTCCTCTTTAACAAAAGGAACAAAAAAAGAGAGAGAGAGAGAGAGAGATGAGGCCGTCCTTAGATGTGATCATGCCTCCACAGAAAGAAAGCAAGATGAATGGAAAGAGGATACTTCATAGGATGATGCGTTGAATCTTGAAGTTGATGGGATTTTAACCTAACCTTTATTACATGTCTTTAGTATCAACTCATGGACCATGTCATAGCCTCCAAAGTAAGATCCACATTACATGTCCATTCTACTTCATACCACATTAAGACAGCCATATCCATATATCTACATAAAGTTGGTACCCTAAGTGGGTATTGTCTTAACTTACCAATCTCTATCTACTTGATTTTCACTTTTCGTAATAACTAACAGTACTAAACAGGTCAAGGCAAAGCTGGAAAGGAGGAAGAAACCATGATTAGAAGATACTGTTGTTCAAGATACACTACTGTGGAATTCAACGTGCTTTAAATCATTGAAGCTTTGGACTTCCATGTCTTCTTCATGAGAATTATGAGGTGAAGTAGGTGAAATGGATGGGTTATAAGAATACCGTCTGGCCCAGAACAGATAATTCAAGAAGTTGATGAGACTTAGGGCAGCTAGTAGCCAATAGAAGAGGTCTAATCTATCTTTGTTGAGGTCATTTTCACTAAGCCAGCCGTTACCATAAGAGCTAGAGGTGATTCTGTTCACCAATGAAACCAGGACAGAGCTTAGATAGAAGCCAAAAGAGTATGAGCAGTAAGTTAGGGCTGTTAGAAATGACTGCATGCCCTCCAACGACTGTTTGTAAAAGAACTCTATGAGACCAACTGCAGTGAACATCTCTGAGAGGCCAAAGATGAGGAACTGTGGAGCAATCCAAAATATGGACATGTTTGTATTGAATTGCACAGCTTCCATTTTTCTCTTCTTCTCTATTATGGCAGCTGAAACCATAGAGAATGTTGCAGTAAATAGTCCGATGCCAATCCTTTGCAGAGGAGAGATTCCAGAGTCTATTCCTGTAATTCTTCGAGCAAATGGTACAAATAAGGTTTCATAGAGAGGGACAAAAAAGATGAGCATAATATAAGGGATGGATTGAAGTGACGCTGGAGGGATGTGAAAGTTTTTTGTGATCTTGCTGTTCATTGCACTTCCTTGTTGGACTGAGAATGTTTGAAGCTGTGCCAAAATGGTGTTGAAGATGATTGTGCAGGCAAATATAGGGATGACAGAGATTATAATCTTCACTTGCTCTACTTGTCCCACCGTGGATAGTTTCCATGGACCTTCGCTTTCCTGAGATCTATCTTGGATTTTGATGCATGCCTTGTCAAGAAATCTGCAAATAACAAGAATTTAAGGTTGTAAATTGATTACGGATGTATGAATTCCATGTTGTGGTTTTAGAGATTGTTGAAATTATTCTTCCGTACAATTTGAATTTACAGTAGTTAGAATAGTGCTCCAAGTACATTGTAACAGCAATATTTCCTATTCCCTATCTTCCTTTATTTGGATAACCGCACCTGAATTTGTCAGTATGAAGCAGGTTGCTGACAGAAAGCGACGAAGCAGATGCGTGCTGAGGCATAATTTTGTGATTTCCATGTAGCTTCTGCGCATTGGAGGGACAAATTTGCTTTCTTTTAGTAATGGCAGCGACAAAAACCTGTCGAGGAGATTTAAGAATTAGAACAGGAATAGAGAGACCAATTAATCATACATATTTTATTCAAAGTAGGAGGTCCGTGGGACAGTGCTGATCTCGTGAGCCTGGCAACTTATACTACGTGTTTCGTACTAGAAAGGCGGAAGGGTTAATAGTAAAACTAAAAGATGACAACCAATCCAATGAGACACTATCTTGTAAACTAAGCAATTCATTTTGGGAAAAAAGAAAGAAAGAACATGTAGATTTAATGATTATTCAAAGCAGAAAAGGAAATCCTGAATACTTTGTATTGTTTAGTCCTCTAATTAAAGCATAGAAACTGCTTTTAGTTGTCTAAAAAAATGAAAATCCAAGGACAAAAGACAGAACTCAATCAGTCCATAGAAATAAAGCACAACAGATTAAACCTGAACCACAGAAAGATTATAATGGCTTAAAATTGTTTAACATGCAACAATTTGGAAATGTGTACAAACTCCTGTAATCTCATATTTTACCAAAATCCAAAATTTGAGAATTGAAGAGCATCAATCATTAGGTCAAATTCATGATGATTTGTGTATTACTAGATGGAAGACAAAAAACATAAAGATTTGTGTATTACTTGTGCAATTGGAGTGAATATACTTCCTCGAGGTGGCTTGTTCCTGTAAAGAAACAGACCCGAAGTCAAGAAAATCAATCCAACCGTCATAACAGCAGCTGAGACCCCGAACCCAACATCCATGCCAGAGTGAGTTTGAAGCCAAACAAGAAGGGTAAGTGCTATAAGCTCCCCCATGCAAAAGGCAAAGTAGGCAGTGTTAAAGTACGTGGAGAGCTTCCTGGAGTCTTCTTTTCTGAACTGATCTGCTCCATGAGAAATTATGTTTGGCTTTAAGCACCCACTTCCCAAAGCCACCAAATAGAGTGCCACAAAGAATATCAAAGCTTTGTAGCCCTTGGCGACTTCGCAGAGACTTCCCTCGGAGTTGGAGACCATGCTGCAGCGTGGTGGCCTCAGCTGTGGCAGGTGGGCTTGAACTGACAGTAATACGAAACCCTGTAACGTTACTAAAAGTTAGAATATAATTAAGTGCTTATAAGTTGAATAATTTCTTGGGCTTGAAAGCGTGATTGGTGGAAAACAGGTACTTACAGAGAGTTCAACGAACCCGAAGATCAACATAGTCCAAAAGCTTCCGAGATAAGAATCTGATAGGAACCCACCAACGAGAGAAAGGAGGAAGACAGTTCCTATGAAATTCGTGACTATATTTGCAGATTTTGATAGTGGGAAGTGCATTTCATTGAATACATAAGTTATGAGATTGTTCCCAACCGCTGCTATTGCCATCATTTCAAAGCATTGAAGTCCTGAATCAAACAAAAAGTGACTATGAGCTCTTTAAACTCAAGAGATATGTTATGCTTCAACACAAACTTAAAATGAAATTTCCATATTCCATTCTGTTGCTGGGTTTCGTACTGTCTAATGAACTGATAAGACTGATCAAAAGAAGCTGGTACTTGACGTAGGAAAATGGTAATGGGCACATGTTGCAAATCGTGGATACTGCAATCAAGTTATAATCTCCTGCCAGAAGCAGAAACTCCATGTGGACATGATATTGGTTAAGTTTTACTTCAAAACCATGTAAGTCCTATAGAAATGTTCATGATCAATGCGTATGCATAAAACAGAGATCGAAGACAAGGAGATCAATGTGTAGACTGTAAAGAGAGATAGAGACAGACCAAGGACAAAAATAGCCGCGGTCATGCCACCATGCTTGTGATTCTTGCAGGGTCTGCCTCTCCAATCAACAGACAACTCCTCCACAGCAGCTACAGGCAAGGAATCTCCTGTGAGCTTCATCTTTTATAAGCCTTTTCCTAAACTTTCCCCTATTCTAAGGAATATTTGTAATGCTATGGTAAACCTTGAATGAAACCCAAAAAAAAAGAAAATGCCTGACGAATCAATTCCACAATCCCCCACAAGTATGTATAAAAAGCCTTATCTTTTCAAGGGCTTCTTTGGTGACTTTGAGACTTAAGAAGCGACTAATCCAACTGCCACATTTATAGTGTTTTTCAATTCCATTTCCTCGTGCCCGATCTTTCTCATTTCCATTTCAACGCGTCCCCAATAGTTGACTCACTCACTCACTGTACTAGTGGGATGCATGGCCCATATCTTCTATGCTCAATATATACTAAGTTATATGTATGTATGTAAGTCAGCTCCCATAATTAGTAAATCCTTCCCTGTTAAATCTTTTCCGCTCGTTGTTGTGACTGGGTGGGGTGCCAGTACCATGTAGAAGGCACGTATAGCTGCGTACAAGCCATTCATCAATGATCATGCCATCTTCAAGTTAAGAGTAATATGCATTTTTATGTCATCCCTTGGGGTGGGACACATTCACCACACAAAGTGATATAAGTGAAGAGTGGAGCATTAATTCCACTACATTACTGCTGTTAATTGAGCTTCAAAAGCATCTTCTTTATGTTCATATTTTTAATTTGTGGTTTTCAAACTTTCTAGAGGATCAGAATGGAATGGTATCTCTATACGTACTAGACGTACTTCCCTTAGAACCTCTTTGTCTATGTGTGTAGACATTGGTATTTGATATATACGGTGGAGTCTAATCGATGATCTTTTCAGGTTCCCGACAGTTAGGTTAGGTTGGTCCGTGGAAAGGCATAGACCAAAATGATGGGAATACTGATATTTGTCATATGTCTCCCTTTAATTCTTAAAAAGAGGTATTGAAAATTAATCTTAACCTCCTATAATAATGAACTATAGTCTCATTCCTTCGTCTTGACAAGATCACTACGGACGTATATGGGTGAGCTCACCTTCATGTCACAATTAAGATACTTGAGTAGCTTGGAATGTAATTGGACCTATTAAAAATTAATTGGAGAGAAAGGGATTGATGCCACAAATGAGGATATTATGCAAATGCTTACGACCATAAATCTTCTTATATCAAATTAGAACTACCTTCAGGGACGGAGGTAGGTGGGAGCCAGTGGTGCACTGGATCTCCCACTTTCAAAATTATTAAATAATTATATATATATATATATATATACATGTATATATATATATTAGGATGGGGTTATTTAGAGGTTAGTGGTGCAATGGACTCTTCAAAGTTTTAAAAATTAAATATTTAGAATCCCCTATCTTAAATTTCTGGCTCTATCACTAACTACCGTTGCTAAGTTATGGTAGTTCACCGTTATGAAGTTGTAGGGTTTTCTCTTTTCTCTTTTTTTCTGTTTCCTTCTTTATTAATAATTCTTATACACTCATCCTTTTCTCTGGGATCAAATCCATATATTTACTAGCATAGTAGCCTTATTGAATTCAAAACAAAATCGAAATGTACATATAAATGAATGTACTTGACGCTACCCGTATTTATTTTTTGTATTATTCTATGTGATAACAGAATTGTCTCCACCAAATTATATTTCTTGGCCCTTGTGTTACCATTTTATATAGCCTGAATGTGGATTGGTTCAATGGGTCCATAGAAATGAAAATGAAAATTGATCGTGCGTTTTGGCATTAGAAAGCGGATAAAAAGATACCGCTAGTCTCTTTGTGGGATGTATGCAGTATTTTTTATTATTAATTATGAAATAACGAATGGAAGTCAGTCTCCAACACCAATATCTATACTATCCCCATTTAGACTAAACTTAACAATCACGCTCGATAAACAATTTAGTGATTCTAATCCACAAAAGACACGTCCTATTCTATTTGACAAGTATTCGCTTTAGATATTATTTAAGTAGAGAAGCCATTTCACTATTGCCTGCTGGTATTGTGTTTTACAGTAAAGCATGCACCTAACAAGGCGGAGGGAGTGACAACTAAATATTGAAAAATGGCATGAGAAACGTCAAAGATTTAGTGTTTTGCCTACCCTTTTGTGCATGTTGTACATATATTATCTTGTCTCTTTAAAGCTTATCAATCTTTATCAATATTTTAAAAAATAAAATATCGAATTGGAATAAACAAAAAAAAATCAAGATTTCGCTATCAAACTAAATTTTATTATTAAATATAAACGATAAAACTATAACATAATTATTATATATTATTAATTTATAAAATATTGAGTATAAAATATAATCTTATGAATGAAAGAGTATAAATTTTGTATAAATAATAGTTAAATGACTAAGTTTATCAAAAAAAACTTTCTTAATATTATATTAGTCTTCCTTCGAAAGTATATTTTTAATATTATATCAGTTTCCCCTCGAAAGTATAGGATATTACACTTTCATATGATCTTAAATATGGTAATAAAAGACTTGACCACTATTCTCTGTAACATCTAGTTGAATTGATAATTTTTAGGGGAATACTTGCTAGGTTAGACTTTTTTCTTTTTATGTATAAAAGGTTCAAATTTATTAGATTTGACTCGTTACTTTTACAAATTCATTGTGATCTTTTGGTTCACTTTTTAATATCTAAAAATTGGATTAATGGTGAGTATAAGAGCGTCAACATAAGAGGTAAAGAAAAGGAAAGAGAGAAAGAAAGAAACAACATAATCTTTTTGAACTAGCCCAAATTTTCTGATTGATCTAGAATGATTTATAATTAGTTGAATTCAAATTTAGTCTACAAGTTCCTAAGATATTGCTTTATAATCTAAGTAGTACAAATCTTGTTTGAAGGATTGTAACAGTAACTCAACTTTGGGTAATTTCTCTTTTTTTTTTCTTCCTTATTTGTAGTTGCTTCCTTTATCATTTGTTTCTCCTTACACTAGTTTTATGACTATTTTGGAGAGTATTTTGTAATATTTTTTTGGTATAATGGATTTCTTTTTATGAACTGGAGGTCCTGTTGTTTTTATATATTCTTGATTTGATTCTTCACACAAAAATTTTGGTGTCTCTTGTGTATTTGATTTGCATTGGTTATATTTATTTTTCGTCATATTATACTTATTGCAACATCATTATTATGCTAAAGTTTGCTTTCTCCTTGAAGATTCAAGTGCAAAAGAAAATATTAATTAGGCATTATATTTCGATATGCTTTTGATATTGCATATATTAGTACTTCCTTCCTAACATTATAGTATCAGAGCTTATGGTTGAATATTTATGATAATTATATTTGAAAGATGGAGGCAATTATTAGGAAAATGGTGTGTTTAATTTGTATTAATTAACATAAGTGGAATGTCGAAATGAGAATTAGTCATCAACAAGTTTTTGACTATATTAGACAAGAATAAGGTAATATTCTTAATCAAATTATTAACAAGATGTATTCTAGATTTTTGTAGGATAAAGACACTTTACACTTCAAAAATAAGCAATTACAATTTGTTCCTATTTGAACAATTAATGAATTTAAGATACAAGGAGGATAGTCCTATGATCATTTAAATGATTTTTAGGGTGTCCTTGATCAATTGTTTAAAACAAATGTAAAGTTTGATGATGAGATATAAAGACTTTAGTTGCTTAATACTTTGCCAAATTCTTAAAAAAAACTTTGTATTTCTTTGACTAATTCTACTCCTAATGATGCGGTGACTATCTAATATATTAAAAGTGGTGTTTTGAATGAAGAAGTTATAAGAAGATCTATAGGCTCATCTTCATCCTCATCATAGTCAAATGTTTTGGTTAACAAAGATATAGAGAAGTAAATTCAAAGGTCAAATGGTAGAGAGAAAAGTAGAAGTAACTTAAGATTCAAGTACAAAAACTTCGTTTATAATCATTGTGATAAAGTAGAGTATATTAAGAAGCATTATTTCATCCTAAAAAGAAGATGAGACAAGAAAAGAAAGATAAAGATAACACAAACTACATTGTTCCTATTGTTTATAGAGACCGTCTTATTGCTTATGATGAAAATATTATCAATTAATATACCATATATATGACTAGTTGGGTTGATGATCGTAATGCTTCCTATCTTGTCACGCCAAGGAAGGAATTCTTCATTTCTTATACTCCTAGTGATTTTTTAGTATTAAAAATGGGCAATGATAGTAAGATTAGGTTTATTAACAGTAAGACAATTTACTTGAAGACTAACATATATTCAAAATTAGTTATTAAACATGTCAAGCATGTGTTCGACATCCCTTTGAATTTGATCTTCATAAAACAGATTGATGATAATGGTTATTACAAATCTTGAATGATGGATAATGGGAACTTATTGAAAGTTTATTGGTTGTGACTCAAGGTAACAAGTCCTCTAGCTTGTATATAATACAAGGTTTTATTTATGACAGCTCAATGAATGTGGTGGAGAGTAATACTTTATCATAATTAAAACAAGGAAGAATAAGTCATATGAGTGAAAAGGAGATTGGTTTTTAAGGATGAGAAGTCAAAGTGCTTATTAAGACTAAGTCGTGTATCTTTACTGATTATAATTGAGATAAGTTTGGCTATCAATCTTGGAGGACTAGACTATTGATGACATTGATAAGGTTGAGAGGAATAAGTTTTAGAGCAAGAGGAGCTTGGTTGATGTTGAGTCAGTTTATTTCAATGATTCACAAAATAAAGCTAAAGATAACCTTTAGCTGAGATCCAAGATGATAATGAAAATGACAATCAAGTGCAAAATGATCAACAATGTAAAGATACTTTGGATGTTTTTAGTATATAATGTTATGGTTGGTTAATAATTAACAAATATAAAAACTTCAAAAACTTCTCTGAAAAGATCTATAAAAAAGAAGAAGTTCTTATCAGGTTAACCTCTTAGTGAGTATATACTTGCCACAAACAATAGAGAATATAAAAGCTTTAAGGAAGCTATGAATAATAAGTTGAAGGAAAAATGGTTTAGAGCTATAAAAGATGAAATGAAATCTTTGCATGATAATCACACGTTTGATTTGGTTAAGCTACTTAAGGATTAAAGAGTTCTAAAGAATCAATGGATTTTTAGATTGAAGCATGATAATAACATTTCAATTCTATGATACAAAGATAGATTGATTTTCGATGGCTTTGGCCAGTGAAGGAGCCAAGGACGGAGATATGCAGGGCCCAAATAAAATAAAATTTCACATTAAAACTAAATAAAAAAATAAAGTTTTATTAAGAATATAAAATAGTTAAAATTACAATGATCCTCGCCTACTTTT
>JANZLX010000211.1:4910261-4922256 GCA_025531955.1 Erythroxylum orinocense | reverse complement strand
CATTTTTAGATTAAATCCTAAAGACTTGACT
The DNA here is from genome assembly GCA_025531955.1 of Erythroxylum orinocense. NCBI lineage: Eukaryota > Viridiplantae > Streptophyta > Magnoliopsida > Malpighiales > Erythroxylaceae > Erythroxylum > Erythroxylum orinocense. The sequence goes on along the minus strand of JANZLX010000211.1, from coordinate 4,922,225 downwards.
CTCATTATCATAATCTCCATTATGATGGCAAGTGTATAAATTTAATGAAGGATTTATCATATTATAATAAAAAGCAATAAACATAATATGATAAGAAAATCATTTGTCATGTTATTAATCAAAATTAATAATTACAAAACTAAAGTGTTCAGTCTATTACATAACGATTAGGTCATGGGCATAATTCCAACACGATTAACTGTGGAAGAGGGCGAGGTTATACTTGAATACACTAATGGTGCAGACGGCAGTGACCAGGGTGTTTCAGGGCCCGAGTGGTAACATTGTGTAATAGGCCAATTGGTAACGGAGAAGATGATAAATTTTATGATTTTTAAATATAATATGGCGCGACTGGTGTGGCGTCCTATCAAATGTATTATGATAAAAGAACTCGGCAATAACGTCTTCATTTTTCAGTTCTTTCATCACTTCAACGTGGAAAGAGTGCTTCAGGATGGTCCATGGAATTATCAACAAATCCCGCTTCAGTTACACAAAATAAGCCCAATGAGAACCCTCGTCAAATAGAGCTGGTAAGACTGGAATTATGGGTTCAAATTCATAATGTTCCTAATGGTTTTATGTCTAAAAGAATCGCCAGCGACGCTAGAAACTACATCGGAGAGTATATTGAATCAGACCCATGTAATTTCTTACGTATACGGCGAGATTTCATGCAGATTTGAGTGGCAATTGATATTTGCAAGCCATTTGGTTCAGTCTGATTCTGAAGGGATTGGACGTTGCTATTCGGATCCATGATTTTGTATGACTTTGGCTGCTGAATACCTGCAAAACAAACAAGGCGCACCGGGGGTTGATCGCCGGCAGGCCCCTCCGACGCTCAAGTTAGTCTTTTTGCGAGGGTTTTGGTTGCTAATAGTAGAGAAAACTAGGGTTGTAATGTCGTACCTGTATCATGGCCAAATAGTACCTTATATATGGGATAATTGCCAGGGTTAGGTCTTTACGTAGGTCTTGGTATTTGCATAGGAGATGATCACCTACGACTGGGCCGTGGATGTATGGGCCTAGAATTGGGCCTTGTATGGCCAACCCAACCAGAGAGGATGGGGAGACGATACAGGAGATAATCGTGTTGTGAAAATCGGCAGAATTAGAGCAGGTTCGCACTTAAATAAGACTGAAGGGATAGTGAATAAACACACAAATTTTACATAAAAAATTCTTAAATTAGAGTTAAAATTACGGGTAAGAATAGAAGAATTTTACTACCAAGGAGAAAAACTAGACCCATAAAAAATACATAGAATATTTTTGTATTTCTCTCTTTTTTCTCTTACCTCACTTCTCTCTTGTTGTTCTGTCCATACTCTTTCTTTGTTCATCTTCTGCCTATTTATAAGCAGGTGAATGAAGATATGGTTGGCCAAATTGGCCAACCATTCTTTATTGTCTTATTAGGCATGTGCCAACCAAGTTTGACAAATTTCCTACTTGAAGATTTAATTGAGAATCAATCATATCTTCACACAATTCTTTCTATCTTACCGCTTCATGTTGCTTACGTCTCTGTCAGGCCGTTTGAGGATCGACACCATATAAACTTGTCAGTATTGATTACTTTTGTCAGGTTATCCATTGTATGAATTTTCTGCATGTCCACTGTTCCTTCTTCCACTTTTTCACGAATGAAGTGATACTGAATTCAAATGTGCTTTGTCTTTGAATGAAATGTTGGATTCTTTGCAAGATACAAAGCACTCTAATTGTCACAATATAGAGTAATATTCTTTTGTTTATTCCCAAGTTCTTCCAACAACATATTCAACCACACTGCTTCTTTATTGGCTTGTGTAAGTGCTATATATTTTGCTTTTGTTATTGATGTAGCCACAACTGGCTGTAGTTTTAAAACCCAGCACACAGCTCCTCTAGCTAGTGTAAACACATATCCTATAGTAGATTTACTTTTATCAAGATCACCTGCATAATCAGCATCAATATATCTTCTGACAGTAAAATCTAATCCTCCATGACATAATGGAACATTTGAGATTCCCTTGATATATTTGAGAATTCTCTTAACAGTATTCCATTGCTCTCGACCAGGATTTGCCATGTATCGAATAACTGCTCCCACTGTATGTGCAATGTCTGGTATTGTACAAATGATAGCGAATATTAAGCTTCCCACTACTGATGCATACGGTACTCGAGACATCTTCATCCTCTCTTCTTCATTACTAGAACTCATACTTGAGGATACCTTGAAATTAACAGGAAGACGGGTATAAATTGACTTACAATATTGCATGTTGAATCGTTGCAGGATCTTCTTCAAATAATTCTTCTGAGAAAGCCAAATCTTCTTATTATTTCTGTCTCAGTAAATTTGCATCCTTAAAATCTTGTTTCCTGGTCCCAAGTCTTTCATTTCAAATTCCCTAGCCAACTGTGCCTTCAATTCTTTGATACGATCATTATTGGGGCCAGCTACCAACATGTCATCTATATACAATAGCAAGACTATAAAATCATCTTTTTTAAATGTCCTGAAATATGCACAAGGGTCTGCATTCAATCTGCTGAATCCAAGACTTATGATGAAGGAATCAAATCTCTTATATCAACACCTCGATGCCTGCTTTAAACTATACAAAGATTTGTTCAACCTACAAACCAAGTTCTCTTTCCCTTTTTCTTCAAAACCTTCTGGCTGGAGCATATAAATTTCTTCTTCAAGATCTCCATGAAGAAATGCAGTTTTCACATCTAAATGCTTAATATGCAAGTCAAATGTAGCACATATTGCCAGGACGACTCGAATTGTGGTGAGTCAAACCACAGGAGAAAATATTTCATTAAAGTCAGTTCCTTCATTCTGAGCATATCCTTTTACCACCAATCTAGCACAATATCGCTCTACTTGATCGTCACCACTCCACTTGATCTTGTAAACCCATTTATTGCTAATATGCTTTCTTCCTTGTGGTAGTGATACCAGCTCCCATATCTTATTTTTATGCAAAGCTTCAATTTCTTCCTGCATTGCTGCTATCCACTGAGATGCATCTGAACTATTCATTGCTTCTTGAAGAGTTGATGGCTCTCTGTCCTTAGTTAAAAGACAGTATGTAATATTACTCTCCATAATATAATCAGAGTGCTAGCTCGGTGCTCTTCTTGTGCGAGTTGATCTTCGAGTATCTGAAACATCAGATTCGACTGGTTCTTGCTCCTCGTGCTCTAATGTAGCTTCAGAAGAATAATTTTAATCAAATTCCCTTTCCACCTGTACTGTTGTAGTCTTTAAATTCTCTTTTGAAATGCTAACATCTTTTGTTTGCTCTTGATCATTATCTTCAAAGAAAATAACATCTCTGCTGATAATAATCTTGTGGGTAGTGGGATCACACAGACGATATCCCTTTACTCCTTCAGCATATCCCAAAAAAATACATCTTCTAGATTTTAGATCTAACTTTATAGTTTCTTGGGCATTGAACATCACATAGGTAGGACTTCCAAATATATGTAGGTTGGAATAATCCATTGGTTTACCAGTCTATATTTCCATCGGTGTCTTCAACTCAACTACAGTTGATGGAGCTCGATTCACCACATAACAGGTGGTATTGATTGCTTCTACCCATAATTTCTTATCTAAGCTTGCAGTTCTCAACATCACTCTTGTTCTTTCCAACAGAGTTCTATTTATCCAAACTGCTACTCCATTTTGTTAAGAAGTGTATGCCATCGTGAACTGCCTTTTGATGCCTTCTTGCTTGCAGAATTCATCAAATTCTTTGCCAGTATATTCGCCTCCATTATCTGAGCACAAACACTTGATCTTCTTATCAGATTCAAGTTCCACCTGTGCTTTGTAAAATTTGAAAGTTGGAAACACACCTACCTTCCTTTGATAGGAATCACCCAATATATCCTCGAATAATCATCAATAAATGACACAAAGAAATTTGCTTCTCCTAGGGACGTAACTGGTGCTTGCCATACACCAGAGGGAATCAATTATAGAATTTCTTTGCTTCTGAACTTTGATATGTTGAACTTCAATCGATATTACTTACTCACAATGCAATGCTCACAGAAGGGTAGTGATACCTTTATGAGACCTGGAAGTAGATTCTTCCTCTGCAAGTATCTTCATTCCTTGTTTTGATATATGTCCAAGCTTTTTATGCCACGTCATTGCAGATTTGTCATTTAGACTAGTTATCATAACGAATGTCTCTCCCTTTTGCAAAGTTACTCCCTTTAGCATATACATAGTTGCAACAATCCTCTCTGCTTTCATAAATACCAGTGCTCTTTTAATCACTTTCATGATCTTGTTTTGAATCTCAAATCTGAAACTAAGATCATCTAGTTGTCCTATAGACAACAAATTCTTCTTCAGGCCCTCCACATGTTGCACTTTTTCAGTAGTCTGAGTTGTCCCATCATATATTTTTAACTTGATGGTGCCAATACCAACTATCTTCAGAGCTTGATCATTACAGTTGTACATAGATCCCCCAGAGCTAGATTCATACTGATGGAACCACTCTCTTCAAGAGATCATATGAAAAGTAGCTGCTGAATCGAGAAGCCATACATTAACAAATCTTCTGTTACCTCCAATAGTCGTTGCCGTTTCACAGACCATTGCACCTTCATCATCTAAAGTATTTGCCACATTTTCTTGAGGAGTAGAATCTTTCTTATTTAGGTTCCAACAATCCTTCTTCAGGTGCCCTTTTTTGCCATAATTGTAGCACTTGAAATTCTTCTTGCTCCTGAATTTTGGTCTACCATGACTATGACTCTCACTTGGGCCATGTTCCATTGATCTTCCCCCCGTCACCGCTAAGGCCTCCGCTTGTTGCGAATTTGTTAGCTTGTCTTCCTTACTTTTGCCCCGACTCTTTTCTTCCAGAATAGCATCTGCAACATTGTCGAAAACTAGAGTGTCTGTGTTGTTTTCTAAATTGATGACGAGTTGATCATACAAATCTGGTAAACTTTGGAGTAGACGTTCCACACGTTCACTTATCTCTATTGTGTGCCTCAATGATGTGAGTTGGGAAAATAGAGTATTTAAAGTATTTAAGTGCTCCGTCATCAAAGTGGATTTTGCCATATGTAAAGTGTATAGTTTCCTCTTCAGAAAATTTTGTTATGGAGTGATTTGGCCTCGTACAATTTTTTGAGGTGATCTCATATTTCCTTTGCAGTCTTCTTTTCCTCTAAAATGGATAATACTCCATCGGCTAAAGTTAGGTGAAGATTAGTTACAGCATTCCCATCCATCTTGTTCCACTTTTCATCTGTGACTCTAACTGACTGTTCACTAATGACCGCCAGACAATTATCTTTCCTCAAGATAGCTTTTATCTTCAACTTTCACAACGAAAAATTACTCCTATTGAACTTTTCAATCTCAAATTTTGTTGCCATTGCTTCTTTCATTAATAGAATTTAGTTCTCACTATTTCACGAGAATAGTACTCATATATATGAATAGTGCTTGTACGTATGAATAATTTTGTATATGTGAATAGTATCATATGCGTATGTATGAATAGTACCGTACGTGAATAGTACTGTATACTTGAATTACCGTAACTACAAAGTTTAATGCAAAAATAAATGCATAAAAAATTGTCACTTTTTTGTTACTTTTCACCAACTTTTATTATGCTCACTTGAACTCCGAACGGATTACGCCAAAAAATTCGTCATAATTTTTTCACCTCGCGCTGTACCACTTGTTGTAAAAATCGATCGGATTAGAGCAGGTTCACAGTTAAATAGGACTGAAGGAATAATGAATAGACATAAAGATTTTACGTAGAAAACTTCTAAATCAGGGTAAAAATCACAGGCAAGGATAAAAGAATTTTACTACTAAAAAATTAGAGAATTACAAGTAAAAAACCTAGACCCATAAAAAATACATAGAATATTTTTGTCTGTCTCTCTCTTTTTTCTTCTTACCTCACGTCTCTCTTGTTGTCCTTTTGCCATTTTACTTTAGCCACAAACTTTGCAATAAATAAATGGGATAGAGCAAAAGTTGTGGCAAGAGAAGGATGACACAGGATGACACAGACGATCTCATGCCAGATGATAGAGTGATAGAATGGTAATGGCATTGAAAGAGGAGATACGTAGTCCAGTGACAGTGACAGTGAAGATCCACTGATGATGAGGAGATGAGAGCATGTCAGACAAAAACAATTGTGAGGATAGTTTTGGTGTTAAATCTAGGGTCAATTTGGTAATTGATGAGGATGGGTGTTTCTAGACTAAATTGGAATGAAGTATGGTCTTGGGTACAATGAATTAATTAGGTTAATTTGGTCAACTTTGTGAATCAACGATGGTGATGCGTTAAGGGATGTCGTCCTCTGTAATTCTACATAGGGCACTTTAATGCATTAGTGGTTACTTAAGTAACCATTTCACTGCTCATATTCCATCTGTCTCAGTTGAATCACCATTTTCATTCTCAGATCTAAAGTGCAAGGTTCAATTTCTGGCCAAATTCGAAGATGCCAAGATGATGTAGCTACTTGCTTCCACAAATGCTACACGTTGCTGAGTGGTAAAGGATAACCAACACTAAAGAAAAGATCTCACAGAGAAAAGGGTTTCGATAGAGAACAAAAAGAAAAGGTAGTAAAGGAAGAGAAGAGAAAGCATGAGAAAGGAAGAATAGAGAAAGCACGAGAAAGGTGAAAAGCAACAAAGAGAGAAAGATAAGTTTTGAAAATTTTTCTTCTTTTATTTATTCTTATTCTTCTCTTGCTTATATATTATATTTTTTGTTGAATTTCAGCCCATCTATTACAAGTCTCTCTCACGAGCTTGGGCCCACTTGTTACAACAAACTCCAAAATATACTCTACAAGAAGGATGGTATAGTAACTATTATAACTGATTATATCCATTGCTCTACTTGGTCTGTAAAATAAAGAAATGACAATATATAATTGACTGGATGGTATGTGTGCGTATGGTTGATTACATGCATAATGATGGTAATGGGTTATGATAGTTGCTTATATATGTTGCATTGATATTTATGTCATCACAATACCCCTCCTTTGGATTCAAGTTGATGCCAATATCGGTGAAGTTTACCAAATAATTTATGAGAAAGCAATGTTTATGGCTTCCCAATAGGGCTTTGCACCAGTTTGAGAGTTAAAGGGACAGACAAGAGAGAGAGAGGAGAGAAGGAAATTTTATTTTCTTTAATTTTGAGTCTCATTTGCATATAAGATACATATATGATAAGGGCCTACAAAAAATACCAAATTTCTTTTTGTTTACGGGGGTTGACGAAAAAGTTAAGTATGGGTTCAAATTGAAGGGGATTGGCGGTTATGAGCTTGATTTAATATTTGGGACCAAGGTAAGGCTTGTTCTTATAATTTATGTGTCAATTAGAATAGTGATTTCCCTTATGAACATGGTCTAGCTCAGTCAACTTTATTGGTTTATACCCTACAACCAATCGGTTAATTATAGTTTAGTGACAAAACAATTTAAAGATATTCTTTATCTTATACATATTTAGATATATATGATAAAGTTCATAAGATAAATATACATTACAAATAAAATTATAACGAGATTCATATTGTGTTTATGTATTATCCCTAAATTATTCCTATTTATTGTTTTATTAAGACTGGACATTAATATAACATAAAAGACTAACATAGGTTATTTCCTTATGAAGGCAGTAGTTGATCTCATAAACTAAGTATGAAGATAATTATTCAAATGTGTAGGTGCTTGTTAAAGAACAACTTTACGTAGCTGATCCCGTACGAGAAATTCATTTAGAACATTACTTGTATGTCTATGAAAATTCTCATTATAATGTTTGTATAAGTGATTCTTTGACTTGAGATCTTCAAAGTTATCTCATATGAGGATTTTTATGTTTTGATACTATTTATTACCTATTTTAGTCAGAAGTAGCTTAGTTAGTAATCATTGAATATAACATGAACTTTATGGAGGTAGCGGAGTGATCAATACATGACTCATCACCTAAAAGTTATTAGGGGAATGTTTTAAAAAATGATTGGACTTAAATAAAGTAGACATTAATTTCATTCTTTGTGATCAATCAGAATATTATATAATTAAATGTTTGAATTATATGAAAAAAACCATATATGAAAAGATTAGCTAAAAATACTTTGACATTTCTAATTATTTGCGTGATTATGATGTGTTGCTAGACGTGAATCTTAATCTTTGGATAAAAATTGTTTAATTAGAAAATTAAAGATAAATTAAAGGAGTTTAATTTATCTAATCATAAATATAATTTAGAGTTATAATTTATATCTTTTGTGAACATATTTTGGATCATAGTGGGTTACACACTAAAATAAGTTAAAAAGCGAAAAGTGTTTTAAACAAGTTGGACTTGATATCAAAGTTTGAAAAACTTTATGATTAAATATGAGATATTTAATAAATAAGATCAATATGAGATATTGGATCTTATTTTGGCATAATTACTATTTAAATATTTCTAATTAAAATTAAAATTTAATTCAACTAAATTATTATAATGTTCAAAACCTATTATACAACAACAACATCTCAGTAGAAGTTCCACTGACATGTGGGGTCTGGAAAGGTCCAAAAGGATGTAACTTTACACCTAACTAGTAGAGAGATTGTTTTTAATGGCAACTGCAGATGTCTTAATAGATCTTCAAATGCCACCACCTATTTGAACTAATGAAGAGGGCAAACTAATAGTGGAACTTGGAATGGCTAGAAGAAAGGTGAAGAGAAGGTATGTAAAACTTCTCACAATAATTTAAAAACTAATCAAAACAAGATATTACTTGTTGCAATTGTAACGGGGTGCATTTTATGTAACAACCCAGACCACCGCCCACAAATATTATCCTCTTTGAACTCCAAACCTCTCACGGTTTTGCTCTTTCCTCACTCGGGAAGACTTTAGACAATATCTGTGGGCGAGTAATCTGGGTTGTTACATTTTATGTAAAGACTAACAAAAGATTTATACTTTAATATTTTTGATATATTGGATGTGATGAGACTTATGCAGGTGTATAAGAAAAAGCAAATTGAACGGAGAGGGAAAATGACATGTAGGTGATGTGCAATGGAATCAAAGACTAGCTCTTGCCTTCAAACCGTGGCTAATGAGTTTTTGAGAGAATCACTTGGCGAAGGAATTCCCATAAATTATTTCGATGAAGGTTTCAAATTTTTCTAGTGGGGATGGTTTTCTTAGACCCTTAAGTTTAAATTTTAGAATCATACAAATGTTAGCGAGTCTTAGCTGATGTTTAACTCTCCAATTGATATAAAGATGACATATTAACAATAGAACAAGATAAAGACCTACAAGTAGCTGAGGCAAAACAAGCAATATCGACAAAAGCTCTAGAATAGGTGAGTATTGACATACATTAGCGTGCATTAGCATAAATCTTTGATGATAGATGAAATTTGGATGCAAAATCAGAGATTAAAGACATAATTAAGTCATGTAAATTTAAAGGTACACCAAAGCACTTTATTCCATGAGAAGGTTGAAAGTTATGTAAACTTTTGAAATTTATTATATGATAGCTCAGATTATTGCTAAATTGGGTAATAGAGCATTGTGACTATACCAGGGGTGTGCTTATATGAAATATGCACGAAGATGACTAAATCAAATATTAATAAAGGCACTTATCTTTAAGAGGAGATGATGTTGTAACACATGACAAGAACATAAAAATAGTGGAATAAGAAAGTGGGAGTACTATCTTACAAAGTGAGAGCATTTCTTCAAATGGTGGAAAAATGGACAGTGGATGTGGCAACAAAATTAATATCTTCCAAGTATATTTCATGCGTTCTAAAGTGGAATTTGTGGCTTAGAGTAGATAACTCCCACCAATTTAGTGGAGTTAGTGAAATAAGTGATAACTCATTACTAATTTGATTGGTTAATGAAAAAAGTAAGTAGTTTAACTTACTTTGTTCCTAAGTTCTTGTAGAATTATGTAAAGATATTCTTGTAAGTTCATTTGTGACATTATAGATTCAATCATCTACAAACGAATTAAGAGTTTTCAGAGAAAATTCTTATTGAGAGCTTCGAGTAGAAAGATCTTTGAGTAGTAAATTGAAAGTAAATCAAGTTCCTTTCTATTATTTTTTAGTGAATATAACAATAAAAAGTTTATTTTGTCATATCTTTCTTATTTGTTTCATTTGATTAAGTTGTGTTAAATACTTATGTAATGAAAGTGTGAGTGAAACACCTAAATATAAATAGTGTGAGACGCTTGAAAACAAATAAATTTATTAATCAATAACCATAAAAGAAATTAAAATTAAAACTTAATGAATTTCAACTTGATTGTGTACAAAAATATAAACAATTTTATTTTATTATACTACGTAGAAGTAAGTTTGACATTTGAGTGAAGTTGAGTTTGAGTTCGACCGAGCCTAAGCCAAGCTCTACTATTTTTATTTTAAAATTTTAAAATAACATATTCAAGTTGAAAAGAAGATTGAAAATAGTTTGAAATTCGGTCAATTCAAATCAAATCTATTAATTTTAGATTGAGCTAAGTAAAGTCCTAAACTAAATGTTATCCTAGCGTAAGGCTTTTGTGGCGATCGGTATCAAAACTATATAGACTACATTTAGCATCAAAAGCAATGATATGAATATCGTACCGAATTTAGTACCAGATTGAATTATAATACGGTACTGTACCGGTACCGGCTAACACCGGCTATCATTTCAGGCAATTTTTTAAATTTATAAAATAGTTCCTAATTTTTAAAAAATTACAAAGTAATCCTTTAATATTGTAGTATATAATGTAAATCAATCTTGTCTTAAACAATCATAATAATGGAAATTTAAAATAAAAATTATTTATTTATTTTTCTTAATATTATTTTCACATATTCTACATATAAATAATAACCACAATTAATATGAAAAATATTATTTTATCATCATAGAAATATAAAATTAAGAATAATACAAAGCATTTAAAATATTACAATTTTATCATATAATAAATAATAATTACATCAAATGTCAAATAAAAAGAATAATTATTATCAATAATAAATTCTTTCGTAATAATTAATTTTTAATAATAAAAATATATATTTATCTTAATATGAAATTGTTACTAATAATAAATATACTTATATTTATATTAACAATTTTAAAAAGAAATAAAAAAATTTGAGGCTTCTTAATTTTCATTTTAACATATTTTGAAGTATTCTTGGTAGAAAAAATATAACTATTATTTATTATATGAATTAATTATTATATTATTAATAATGAAAAGAGATGACGATAGTGTAGAAAGAGAGAGAGAGTGAGAATGAGAAAAAAAAACAAGATAGGAAAAAGAAGGTAGCATAGTGGGGTGGGGTAAGTAGTACTATACGAAAAGGGCAATACAGGATGATATTTAAACTCGGTATCTAAACATTTCATTTTGTACCCATTTTGTCCGATCCGTACGTAGGTACAAGATTCATCCCATTGATCAAAAAGACGTCCTACACTCAGTTCGAGAAGCCTAGAAGTTGGAAGGTCCTCCTAGATGTTGAAAGGTCCAATCTTTTCCTTCTTAACGAGATAAATATTAGGATGTCTTACTCCATCTTATAAATTTCAGCTATTTATTTATACGAACAATGACAGAGTCAGAAATTTAATACAGGAGGGTCTAAATATTAATTTTTTAAAATTTTAAAGGGTCTAATATACTACTAACTCTTAAATAACTATGTCTTTTCAATATATATATATATTAAAAATAATTTTTTAAAAAACCTTTGAGCCCCATGTAGCTCCGTCGTTATCAGTGACGGAGTCAGGAATTTAAGATAGGGAGCTCAAAATTTAAATTTTTTAATTTTGAGAGGCTCAGTACACCACTGTCCCTATATATA
>JANZLX010000211.1:4881894-4896553 GCA_025531955.1 Erythroxylum orinocense | reverse complement strand
TTATTTTAAAAACAAAAATTAAAAATTCACAATAATTATAAAAGTTGAAGTAAATAAAATAACTAATTAAAAAAATTTGAAAAAAAGAGGGGAGAAGAAGAGGCGGGAGGGTAGAAGAATTTAAAATTTTTTGAAAATTTTGTAAAAAAATTTCTCTATTTTTTAAAATTTTCGATACTGGCTAGTATTTGACCGATATTTTAAATACTAATAGCTAACGATTAATATAAGCCGATACTGACCGGTTTTTAAACTCGGTATGCCAATACTAACCAATATTTAAATTCGGTAAAACCAACTCTTTATTTTGCACCAATTTTAATCTGATACGATATATATCGGCCGGCACAAAACTGTATCCAAAACTTTGTATTAAGCCCTAAATTTGGGCCTTAAAATCAGTATATTTGGATTTTTTTAAAACCCCTAAAGTACAATCCACATAGGATTTTACTCCAATTGACGTCTTTACGTCAAGTGAATGGACCAAAACAGAATGATTAATTATTAGAGAATTATAATAGCAAGTGGCGTTAACTTCAAAGAAAAGAAATATATTTTCCCAGATATACTGAACTGCGATACATCATGTTGAATTGAAAAATATAGCTTTCTTATAATGGATGTTCATTGACCATTCCAAAAGCCACTTATGATTCTTCAAACTTTACTGCAAGCCTTTTATAATTTTATATGTTGTAGAGAAGTCTGAATAACAAATTAAGGTGTAGTAGACAGGGTGTTTCCCTACATGCGGATCAGCCGATTAAGAAATCATAATTGGTAAGAGTTTAGATCTCTTGTTTAATATTATGGTGTTTTATTGTGTCTAATAAACCTCAGCCGTTTATTTATGTGGGTCCTTCATGAGATTCACGTGGGGACCGATTCATAAGACAGAATAAGACAGTGTAAAACTGGACAGAAGATCAGGTCTCAATTGGTAATAGCTGGCAAGCGCTTGATCCTTCTCACTTCCTCCCTGGAACCATGTGGATGGATCCCTCCTGCAAAAATCCAAAAAGTTACAGAAGAAAATGGCATGAAAAATTATTCTTTTTCTCTTAAGTATCTTCAGGCTCACTTGATCCAGGAATGTTGGAAGCAGCAAAATTGGTATTGATGAGTAGTACTCCAATGGTTGCGTAAGTGATTAGTTAGCAGCGAAGAACTCTTAACGCAAAAATTATAATTCAAGATTTAGGAGAAATTCATTTATTTACAATTTTACAGTTATAAATTACATAAACACAAAAATTATAATTCAAGATTTAGGAGAAATTCATTTATTTATTTTTACAATTATAAATTACACAAGGCAATGGTAATTATAATTGCGAGTATATATTTTGTTAATGAGATCTAATCTAAATTACTATCATAATTACATTCGAAATATTTATAATTATATTCACGTTGTCTATGATTATCACACTGATTATGGTTTTATATAAGAAGCAAGATGAAGTCTACATAATAGATCACTAATTATCACAAGGTTTTTCATATCGCTCGTAGACATTCCATCCATACTATCACTCCACCAATTCATATTGAGAGAAGTATTTGATAAATCCATCTACACCAAACCTAACGAAGATCCACCTGGATCATCTGACACATCTAGCCTCATTTTAATGTTACAACCGGTTTTGTACACAAAGAAGGAAAAAATAATCCTCCTATCCACCATGTCAAAGATGATGGCCAATCAGTATATATTAACCATCATCGATGAAGTTATATATAAGATATTGACTTATATATATGTGAACCAGATTGTAAGATATGCTCTACACTAGATTGTATCAAAACAGATAACAAAGATGAAGCTTATGTTTGAAAGGGGTAGGTAAAATTTCGAAGGAAAGGAAGGCAATAACAATCCAGAGAAATTCATCATTGTCAACCTCAAAACAATTTCATCCTAAGCACGATGATTATGATCCAGATACATATTCAACAATTTTGTTATTATTTCTAAAAATAATTTCAATTTTTCAATTGTTAGCTCAATGTTTATTTTTAACGATTTTGATGATAACTTTATAATATTTCAAAATTCAAATTGGATTTATTTCTTTATATAAACAACGATATAATTCTTAAAAGTTGCTTCCTTTTTTACAGGAACCTTAATTATGAATTTACCTAATTAGAAATGGTTCCATAACATCCAGAAGGATCTTACAAATTTTAATAATTAGCTTTGAAAGTTTTGATAGAATTTTGTCTTAACGTCTGAATATCGAAGATTTTAGTAGACATGATATCGAAGATTCGTTAGATACAAAGTCAACTCAGAATTAAAATAAAGCAATGGCTAGTTGAAGAAAATGTCTACTTAAGAAAGAGTCATTACATTTGTAAAAAACACAGATTTTTTAAATACTTCAGCATCGTCAACATTCTTAAAAATTATATTAAACACCTTTTTCCTTAGAAAGTGAAAACACTCTATCGAGAGAGAAATTGTTATTCTTTAAGAGCTTCCATTAAAAAAATATGTATTTGTGAGCTTCAAGAGACATGTCAAATTTAATACTTGGATTCTTATAGTAAAATACTCAAGTTGGGTACTTGGGGATTGGATGTAGGTTTCGTTAATGACCGAATCAGTATAAATCGACTGTATCATTCTTTCTTTTTCCCTAACTTTTAAATTTCCACATTACAAGTTTGTGTTTTCAAGAGGCTCCTTTCGTTTTTATATCGCAAGAGGTCCCTTTCGTTTTAAGCGTTAACAATCTCCTATCGATTAACATGCTCCTTTCTTTTTAAGTGCTAGTAGGCTCCTTTCCATTAACAAAATCCTTTCTTTTTAAGCACTAGCAGGCTCTTTTCGATTGACAAGCTCCTTTCGTTTTTAAACAATTAATAGGATCCTTCCATTTTCAACGTTAATAGGATATTTTCAAAAGTTGATAGGACTCTTATATCTATAAACTTATTTTGTTTAGCAAGATATTATCATTTGAAAGTACCTTGCTATTTTTTTACACACAATTCACCCCCCTCTTGCATGAATTTGCTTTATCATTTGGTATCAAAGTGAGGTTTCACATTTATTGTGTTTTATAACACGTAATAGATCATGACAAACAATTGAAAAACTTTTAAGGATAATCCGTCTCAAAGACTCCTTATTGCAATGGAAACAACTATTCCTATTGGAAAGAGAGAATGACTATTTATTTTTAATTTGTAGATATTGAAATCTGACAAGCTATCAAAGTTGGGCCCACACCTCTTGCTACTGACGACTTAGAAGTGTGGACTGATGCTGATAGAAGAAACACACAGCTGAATGCCAAAGCAAAATATTATTTGATCTGTGCACTATCTCCGAAAGAGTATGAAAAGATATCTTATTGCTCTATAGCAAA
Organism: Erythroxylum orinocense; assembly: GCA_025531955.1. Taxonomy (NCBI): domain Eukaryota; kingdom Viridiplantae; phylum Streptophyta; class Magnoliopsida; order Malpighiales; family Erythroxylaceae; genus Erythroxylum; species Erythroxylum orinocense. The sequence goes on along the minus strand of JANZLX010000211.1, from coordinate 4,893,167 downwards.
GAAAATGTGGGACAAACTACAAGTCACCTTTGAAGGGACGAACGAGGTAAAAAAAACATAGAATAAGTCTTTTAATACATCAATACAAAACTATTTGCATGAAACAGGGAGAAATAATAGACGAATTCTTAGGACATTTCAACAGTGTCATCACTGCCTTAAAGAACTTTAGTAAGATATATCCCAATAATGAGCTTGTTACAAAGATTCTAAGATCACTACCAAAAGAATGGAGACCTAAGGTGAAGCTCTAAAGATTGCAAAGGATGTCGACACTATCTCACTCAACTGGTTAAAAGAAAACTTAATGATCCATGAAGCTGAACTTAGGTGAGATGAAGGATCCTCATACAAAAGAGGAATGACACTAAAAGTAGTTGATAAATCAAATCCATCAAACGGAGATGAAAGTGACACTGAATTGCAAATAGATCGATACGACGAATTCAATTTCATGGTCAGAAAATATGTCTGCTTCTATAAAAAGAAGCTCATAAAGAAGAGAGAAGGAAACAAGAAACTAGAAACAACAGGTTCCTATCAAAAGGGAGCAGCGATAATAGCAATACACAAAACATTCAAATCATATGTTATCACTGCAAGAAGCTTAGACACACAAGACCAGAATGTCCCCTTCTTCAAAAAGACAAATCAAAAAATAGAAAAACCCAAAAAGCAAGCTATGGTTGTAGCTTGGTTAGATGAAGACTTTGAAAAATTTTAAAAAGAAGAGTCTAAAGAAGTCAACAATGTTTACTTTATGGTCGAATTAGGAGATGAGGAGGTATATTATTTTGACTTTAATATTGAAATTGATGAATTAAGAGATGCATATCATGATTTATATGATTAGTACAAAAAATTAACAATGCAATATTTCAAAAAGGTTGAGAAGTCCAAAAATAATGATGCATCCTTGACAAATAAGATAAAATCACTGGAATCTAAGAATAATAATTTGTTGTCTAGAATTATGTCTCTTGAAAATGACAACAAGCAAAAAGTCTCTAAAAAGGAATTCTTGGAGTAAAAGGCAAGTTAGTTAGAGAATGCATTGCTTGAAAATGATTATGTTAAGGTAAACAATTAGAAGCAAAAATTGCTTCTCTAAAAAATGATCTTGCCAATTTTGTTAATGGAAGGAACAATTTTGATGCAATACTTAGGAATAGTAAAGGTATTTTTTTATAAGGCTGGAATAGGATATAATGAAAAAAATATTATTAGGTCATACAAGAATTTCTTTGTTAAATTCAGCAGTAGCCATAGTTAAAACAATAGGAACCTGATAAATAGCAAAAATTACATTGATTCTCATTCATCTGTTTTGTACAATTATTGTGGTGGACATGGTTATATCATTCATTCCAGTAACTTTAGAAAAATAAAGAATTATCTCAGATGTATGTTTGGAGACTGAAAAGTTAAACTAATAACCTAAAAGGACCTAAAAAAATTTGGGTACCTAAAATGAGACAATATATTCTATAGATATGCTTTAGAACAGAGACAAGAGAAAATCAATGGATAATTGATAGCGGTTATTTGAGACACATGACAAGTGAAATATCACATTTCAACTATATTGAAAGGAAAGACAGAGGTAATATTGTCTTTGCCAATTAAAATAAGGCAAAAATCACTAGAATTAGTAAAATTGGTAACTCTAACTCTGCTTTTGTTGATAATGTCTTTTATGTTGATTGATTTGAAACATAACTTGCTGAATGTAAGTCAATTATGTGATAAAGGTTATAGAGTTACTTTCTATGTATCACATTGTGAAATAATTGATAATCTTAATGATAATATTGTATTCGTTGGTCCTAGAAATCAGAACATATACTATGCTCAACAGGAAGATATGTCTTTATAAAATGTCAAATGTTTTGTTTCAATAGAAAAGGATTCATTTATCTAATATAGAAGATTTGGACATCCCAACATGAGCATCTTATCAAAATTGTCAAAAAATGAGTTAGTGAGAGGACTACCAAACCTGAAGTTTAAGAATAATCAGGTCTATGAAGCTTGTTTAAAAGGAAAACAAAATAAAAGTAGCTTCCCTCCAAAAAATATTATGTCTACTAACTAGCTGCTTGAACTTGTACACATGGACTTATTTGGTCCTATGAGAGCTTAAAGCTTTGGTGGTAAATATTATGACTTTGTTATAGTAGATGATTATTCTAGATTTACATGGGTTTATTTTCTATCAAATAATGATACTTTTGAAGTCTGAGAAGTTTCGTAGAAAAATTTATACTGAAAAAGGGTAATGCATTACATCAATTTGGACCAATCATGGAGGAGAATTTGATAACAAAATATTCGAAGATTTGTAATGAAAATGAGACATCTCATAATTTTTCATGCCTAAGGGCTCCTCAGTAAAATGGAGTTATTGAGAGAAAGAACGTGACTCTCGTTGATATGGCCAGGACAATGATGTGTGAAAGTCACCTACGTCATAGTTATTGGGCAGAAGTTGTATCTATTGCCTATTACATACTTAACAGATGTCTTATAAGACATATTCTCAAAAAGACCCCTTATGAGTTGTGGAAAGGAAGAAAACTGAACGTTGCTTACTTTCGAGCGTTTGGCTATAAGTGTTTCGTATTAAATAATGGAAAGGAGTACAATCTTGGAAAATTTGATGCAAGATTAGATGAAACTATTTTTTGGGGTACGGTACTACCAATAAAGGATTCAGAGTTTATAGTAAAAGAATAAAAAGGATAGAAGAATCAATACATGTGGTATTTGACAAAGCCTTACCCTCGACAACGTCAACTGATTCAGATGATGAAGAGCATCCTTCAGCTCCTAAAAATACATTACAGACTCAAACTACACGTATAGTAACTTTAGAATTACAAGATCAAGAAGTCCTTTTGAAGCTAGGATGGAGCAGACTCCTTCATCTCAGTAGGAGCCTATACAACAAAAAACATCAAGAGAATGAAGAGGTCAAGATACACATCAGTACATTCTAGGAGACCCCTCTAAAAGTCTAAGAACCAGATCATCCTTCAAAAACAATCATGTTGCCTTCATTTCATAATTAGAACTAAAGATAGTTGAAGAGACCCTTACTGATGAAAATTAGGTTTCAGTTATGAAAGATGAACTGAATCAGTTTGAATAAAACAAAGTTTGGAATCTAGTACCTCGTTCGAAAAATAAGTCATTCATTAAAACTCGTTGGGTATTTTGAAACAAACTTGATGAAAATGGTAAGGTGATAAGAAACAAAGCTAGACTTATAGCTCAAGGTTATAATCAATAGAAAGCATTAATGCAGGGGGAGTTTGAAATGAACATGATAGGAGAACTATCTTTCTTTCTCGGATTACAAATCAAACAAACAGAAAAAGGGATCTTTATTAGCTAAGAAAAATACACAAAGGAACTCATCAAGAAGTACCGTTTTGAGAATGTCAAACTAATGGGTACTCCTATGTATACTAGAACTAAATCTGATAAGGATGAAAAAGGCAAGGAAACGGATGAGACAAAGTACAGAGGAATGATTAGGTCACTACTATATCTTACAAACTCAAGACTAGATATCATGCTTTGTGTGTGCCTTTACGCACGCTTTCAATCAAATCCAAAAGAAAGCCACCTTCAAGCAATCAAAAAGAATTTTCAATATCTTCACAGAATTATGGATTTTGGATTATGATATCCAAAAAATAATTTCTTTAACATAGTTAGCTATTGTGATGTAGATTATGCAGGTGATAAAGTGATCACTGTCAATTTCTTGAAGGATTTCTAGTTTTCTGGTCTTGCAAGAAACAAAATTGCACAATGCTTTCAACAACTGAAGTGGAATATATAGCAGCTGCCAATTGTTGTGCTCAAATCTATAGAAAAAGCATCAACTCTAGGATTTGTTTCTGAACTTTAATCATATTCCTATATTATGTGATAATACTAGTGCAATAAAATCTTTCTAAAGATCCTATACATCACTCTAGGACTAAACATATAGAAATCAAGCATCATATTCTTAGAGGTTACGTTTTAGAAAGAACCATTGATTTTTTACATGGTAATACTAAAAATCAAGTAGTTGATATCTTTACTAAGCTACTCTCTAAAGAAAGATTTTGCATGTTAAGAAAAGAGCTTGGTATATGCAGACTATCTGATATTATTTTTGTATGAATTTTCTATGCCAGACATTAGCAGGCTCCTTCTAATCTGTTTCTTTATAAGCCTCCTCTTATTTTAGTAGGCTTCTTTTAGTTTAGAAGGCTCCTCTCAATTTAGAGGTTTCCTTTTAGTTTAGTAGGATCCTTCTAATTTAGAAGGCCCCTCTCAATTTTACAGAGTAGGATACATGTGTCCTAAGAAGGAAGATACTTCATGGCATCGTTTAAGCTTTTAAAGCACGTGAATGCCACCCTTGACAGTTTTCCATACGTGACCAACAAAGACACGTAGACGATCACACTTCCTTCATTAGTGTGTACGACTGCTAATCTTCACACGAAATCAACACCCTAAAATCGTTTAACAGACTTCTTTCTTCTACTCATCGTTGTCTTTCTTAAAAGCGTCATTCTTTCCTCTCTGCACCCTAACTCTCTGCTTCCTCTCAAATCTTTTAAACCTCAAATGGCACGAAAAAAATCAAAAAGACAAAAGAAAACCTTGACTTCCTCTTCTAGACATGGTGAAATTCTTCACCATGAACAAACTCTGGTTTCTGATTCTTCTTCTCTTTCACCAAGAATAGGATCGTTAAACACTCCTACTGAACCTGTTTCTATTTCGTAAAAGCTTCAAGTTTCAAAAACACCAATTCAAGAGACTCTAGATGAGAGAAAAAGGTAAATTTTGGCTAGGATATCCTTAGAATCAAACTCTGATTCATCCTCCGAGCACAAACAACAATAGTCTCTGACTTTAGTGAAGAAGAAAAAGAAGAAGAAGAAGAAGAGAAAGCAAAAGAAGAAAAATCTTTGAGTGAGGGGGAGTTAGCAAGAAAAGCAAGGTTCTACTCTCCTTCATTCTCACTACCCACTCTTACTTTGCCTATCCTATCTTCCAAAACTTCCTTACCACCTTCGACTACTCCTTAACCTTATTCTAAGGATAAGAAAGTGCCTGAAGTGCACTAGATTGTAAATGATGATGGTTCAGATGAAGAAATACCTTCGTTAATAAGACGACCATGGACCAGAGTAAGTGTTGCAAAACAAGCTGAGAAATTTGTTGAATAAGAAGGAACCCCTGACGTTAAAAAGAAAGAAGAAGAAGAATATCGAAAGAGAAAAAGAGAAGAAATAAGAAAACGTAAAATGCCTATGATTAAAGAAAAGATTGAGGAACCCATTGTTAGGGATGAGCCACCTTATGAAGAAGCTCTATTTGAAGAAATCCCCAAAGCAAAAAGATCAAAACTAAATAAACAAAAGCAAGGAGTCTTTAGCACTGGTTAAATTGTTCCAGTGAAAGGAAGCTGAAGCTTGGTATAAAATGCACTACAAAAAGAGAAAGGTGGTCATTGGGTGCATTTTGCCTCCCAACATATTCGATAATATCGGTATTCCAATCTCTCCCTATTTTCTTACTATTGGTTAGGGAAAAATTTTAAATTTGGATGAAATAATGTGTGATGAATTAGTTAGATGTTTTTACACACACATGAGAAAAGAAGAAATTGATGGGAAGCTAGCAATCATCTCATAGGTACATGAGTGTGAGATCTTAACTACAGAGGAAATCTTGAGGAACATTCTGAGTGTAATTCCTATAAGTAGGATTGACCTTCTCTGTCATAAATAAGATATGTTGACCTTGATCTGGGAGAGGTTGTGGACTTTATATATCTACACACTGAGAATGCCCATGAAGGGAAACCCTGGTGTAGACACTTAGACCTACTGCCAAGATGTCTTGCATCCATATTGGCTACTTCAATTTTTCCAAGGAGTAGCTAAATAGAAAGATATAGTCTCCTGGATACGTATATGGTCTACAATCTTTTGAAGGGCAATGAGATGAACCTTCCAGCAATGATTCTGAAGTTTATGGTGAACAAGGGAAGTCACAAGAATACCACTGGTGGTCTACCATATGGGATGTTGTTGACCAAGATTTTTGCTTATATTGGAGTGTCTTTTGACAATCTGAGTTGGTATAAACCTACAAGATTCCACTCTTCAATTCCCTACCAATTTGGTTACAAGCTAAAGGACAATATGTGGATTGAGAAGAAATCAGAAAGAGCACCAAACCTCTTGGATCCTACCCCACAAAAGTCAGCCCTTGTCATACTCTAGAACACGAATGACTTGATTCTTCACCAATCGAGGGACATTTGCTCTATTCAGGATCAAATGCGCGGACATATTAATAGCCTGCAAAATCAAATCCTGGACATGCAAATTCTTCTTAGAAAAATTATTGATTCTCTTAACTAATTTTGTTATTATTTTTACTTGGATTTTTTCTTACATCTCGTGATATTTCTTACGAATTAATTTCATTTCCTCCTTTTTTTGATAATGATAAAAGGGGGAGAATAGTTCATGATAAATTTTGCATCTATGATATATTTTCAATATTGCCTTTATGATATATTTATTTTAATGATATATATCTGTAATATATTTTGCTGTGATATATTTTCCTAATTGCTACTGAAATATTCTGCTAATTGTTGAAATGTTGTTGAACATGTGAAGTTTAAGTTTATGATATACAAACGATAGGCTTCTTCCTTTAAAAGTCAGGCTCCTTCTAATTATAACTGTGAGTAATAATATATAAAGTTTACATGTATCTTTTGAACTCCTTTATTATTATTTGAATTTTGAAAATATATCTATTATTATTTGTCATCATCAAATAGTTAGCTCAAGGTTTATTTTTAATGATTTTAATGATAACTTTATAATATTTTAAAATTCAAATTGGATTTATTTCCTTACATAGGCAACAATATAATTCTTAAAAGTTACTTACTTTCTTGCAGGAACCGTCTTTATGAATTTACCTAATTAGAAATGGTTTCATAACATCCGAAAGGATCTTACTAATTCGAATAATTACCTCTAAAAGTTTTGACAAAATGTTTTTCTTAACATCTGAATATCGAAGATTTCAATAGAGATGATATCGAAGATTCGTTAGATATAAAGTCAACTTATAATTAAAATAAAACAATAGCTAATTGAAGAAAATATCTACTTAAGGAAGAGCCACAGCATTTACAAAAAACACAGATTTTTGAAATACTTTAGTAGCATTAACATTCTTAAAAGTTATATCAAACTCCTTGTGCCTTAGAAAGTGAAAACACTCTATCAAAAGAGAGATTGTTAGTCTTTGAGAGCTTATATTGAGCTTACTTTATATTTATTTTTTAAAGCTTGTAGAGGCTTGTCAAACACTTCGAGTATGAAGGTTGGAGAACCTTAAAAAATATGTACTTGTGAGCTTGGAGAGACGTCAAATGTAATACTTGGATTCTTATTGTGAAATACTCAACTTGGATAATTGGGTACTAAATGTAGACTTCGTTATTAGCCGATTCAGTATAAATCGACCGTGACATTCTTTCTCTCTTCCTAGCTTTTAAATTTCCACATTATAAGTTGTGTTTTCAAAAGGCTCATTCGGTTTTATAATAGGTTCCTATTTTTATATTACAAGAGGTCCCTTTCGTTTTAAGCGTTAACATATTTCTATTGATTAACAAGCTTTTTTTTTAGCGCTACCACGATTAGCAAACTCCTTTCTTTTTAAGTGCTAGTAGACTCCTTTTAATTGATAGGCTCCTTTCATTTTCAAATAATTAACATGATCATTTCGTTTTCAACGCTAACAAGATATTTTCAAATTTTGATAGGACCTTCTATATGTAGATTTATTTTGTTTAGGAGCATATTATCATTTGAAAGCACCTGTCAATTTTTTTTACACACAATTTAACATTACATAATCTTCCATTACTTAATCATTAACATCATCTTCAGTGTACTTTCCCTAAAATCGATTTTCTTTGTAAGGTCCGTTATATTTTTAATATTAAACTCACTTTTATAATAATCTTCCATTACTTAATCCTTAATTATCATCTTCCATTACTTCCTCTAGAATTGATTCTCTTTGCAAGGTCCACTGTATTTTTAATATTAAACTTCTTCTTTTTTTATAGTAATCTTCCATTACTGAACCCTTAATCTTCGTCTTCTTTGATTCTAGTATCTACAACGTAGCTCGTAGTAATCTATAACCAACAATTGTCTTCATCTTCGAACGTAAAAGAATATGTTTATCATAATAATTAATAATTTTTTCTGACAGGATTTTGTCCACATTACCTGATAGCTGTCCAGAAGTAACACATCCTACGTTTGTAATACTGTCTCTGTATTACGTGATGGTTTTGGCCCTGTCAAGAAATTAAAGAACCACCCTGGGCTAAGTAGCATTCTCCTGTCTCCATTGATATGGTAGATTAATTGGTTTTGCATGCAAATCTGAATCAAATACCAGATAAATGAAAAGGGTCCAGAAGAATAGGCACATAGCTAGATGAATCATGAAAGAAAAAATTGAGGGATATAGAGTAAACACAGGTCTGTTGGTTTTACCTTATCCAGGAAAGAAACAACAAAAAAGTTACCTGTAAAACCCATGCAGCTGCTTTGTCTCTTTCTATTGAATATTACTTGCAAACTATGCTGCCGCCTTCTCCACTATCCTTCATTTTCTCTACATCAACCATTCCATTTGTCTTTGTCTCTCTCCGTACTTTCTCTTCTCAAACTTTCTCTATTTCTTTTCCCTGCCCGATTTCTATAAAACCCAACATTCTAGTAGTTGTTTCCCACCGTGGAGAAAAGGATGTTTCTTGCACAGAAATTAATTTGCTATTACTCCTCAGCCATTTGTTGTACGAGACAACAGTGTTTAGTGCCTGAGTACTGTTATCTTCAACCTTCTTTGGCATGAGTAGCAAGCAGAGGTACGTAAATGTTGGTTCAGAAGTGGACGTATAGATGATGAATAAGCATGTTATATATCACTTAATGTACTGTAGGACTAGATTAGACCTGTTAAAATGGATGAAATGCTTGTATATTCCTGATTTCAGACAGACAGAGGTGAAGATTATCAGCTGGCCGGTAGTCTTTTTGTCTGAAAATGAAGTGCTCTGCCTGGCTCCCTGAATGCCATGTAAGAAGTTTTTGTCAAAAATGTTGGCGACCTTCCTATTTGGCATACGGGGAGTCTGGCAGGCTCCAACTTATTACCAGACGATATACACAGCACCATGTGTATTCCTAGCTATTAAGAGCAGGCCAGGCACTCTATATCTCCATTTCAAGCGTATGACGACTTCTATATTCGTAAGAAACTAAGTTTCATTTACATCTGAATCGAAGTGCATGTTAAAATTGTCACATCTGATATACACAAATTCTAGCAGAACTGCTACTGCTAGCCAAAAAGCATTAGTCCAGAGAAACAAAATAAATACCAGCGCTTGAAATATTGGAGGTATGCATGTTTATGTATTATTTCTGATTTTCTTTAATTTCTTCTTTCCTTCTTCTAAATAATAAGCATGCAAACAAATTATGATTATCTGCAGGATTGTACGTAAGTAGTGGACGTTGTGATGTCTGCGTAGTGTATGAATGATAATTTATCACTGTTACTTGTTTCATCAACTGTCATGTTACGAAAACTGATAATTTAAATCATTAATCTTGGCACTAAATGCCAAAGCATACATCTAAAAGCAAGTTGAAGTACTGTGCTAGTAATTGATAAAGCTTAGAAAAATATAATAAATGGTACTCCACTACTAATTCCACTAAACAATAACTTCAAAAGCATCTTATGATATGATATCCTAACTTAATATGTTATATTAGTCATCTTAAGATGTCATGTCATATTCTTGGACTACTATTGAACTATCACCTATTTAGTCAACAAAATTTTGAGAGCTTTGTGGCTAGGAACAAACCAAGGGAAAAGGAGAAACTCTAATTAGTCGAATCTCTGCAAAATGATCAGATGTGAATTAATTAATCTCTTGCTTGCTTCATCCGTCTGCAAGAAAGCATCAGGAAAGCAACAGCTCACGTTCGCAAGCTGTCAGCTTCTAGCATCAGATGTTGGAACCCTATAAATGCTTCTCTTACAGCATTACCTTTTTGTCATCAGTTAGACTGCTGCCCTTGAAGATTTCTCATCTCCTGTCCCAACTTTGTGAGAAGACACTAACTGGTTTCTTCCTACAATTACTCCATTAAAGGGAGTTAATGCTACATCCTCAATCAGTGGCAACCGGGACGACCAATATGTTCATGCAATCTCCTTATAAAAAGTTCTAAATTGCCATATGCAATCTTAATTTGGTTTCATGATTGTGATTTAAATTTTGAAATTGCAAGTTCTTTTAGGTTTAGTATTGAGATTTGATATTCTTCGAGAAGGTAATAGCGTCTCTAATATTCTAGCTAAACGAGGAAGTCATGGACAGGAACCGTTTCAATTTTGGCTCACTCCTCCGGAGTTTGTGACTGTCGCCATTCTTGGTGATGCTGTTGGCGTCATGTTTGTCAGGGACTAGTTCTATTTTCTATTTGTATTTTCTTTCCTTTGCACCAAAAAAAAAAGTATTGAGATTTGGATAATTGTTATGATAATTAAAGCTTATGAACATCTGTTTAACTCTGGTTTTTTTTTAAGAAAAAAACTAAGATAACTAGGTAAGTTTCCAACTCAATTTAACCTTTGATATCCAATTTCATAACAAACCAAATCCGATAACATGTCGTAATACTGCAGAACATATGGTTCTAAGATAGGTTTCCTGAATTCCTAAATATTAATTTCCACTATCTGCTTCTCATAGACAAATTATACATGAACAACTCTTATAATCAAATTAATGACATAGATGATATGGACGAGTGTTCCAATAATCTTAACATTTACGAACGTTTCATTAAGAAAAAAAAGGAGAGAAAATCTACATGTCAACTTCCAATTGCGATGTATATGATGAGACCAGATCTTCTGTCTAATATTATGGTATCTTATTATGTCCAATAAATCTTAACCATTTATTCAATGTTTTAAAAACCGGACCGGATATCGAACCGGTCGAATGAAAGGTTTAAGGTTTAGAGGTTCAACCGGTAGGGAACTGCTATAAAACCGGTATATAGTAGAGTTCTAAATGTTACAAAATTTATCACTACCATAAATTGATATAAAATAGAGTT
>JANZLX010000211.1:4826910-4851407 GCA_025531955.1 Erythroxylum orinocense | reverse complement strand
TATACGGTTACTTTTTTTGTCTTATAATTGCTTAGTGGGACCAATTCAAAAGTAGTGTTATTGAATTGCAAAGGTTTGCAATTTAAATCCCAAGTTAATGTGTGAGTACAAAAAGATGTGAATGAAATTGGAGCACATTTGAATCCATTCATTCTAAGAAAAGAAACAAATTAGAACACAAAAGATTAAACAACTTGGGCTTTGAAAAGGAACAAATTAGAACACAAAAGATTAAACAACTTGGGCTTTGTTTAATATAATTTAAAGCTTTGAGAAATTTATATTATTATCATTATTAAGTTCAATATAATTTCTTATAAATTTTTAATAATTAAATTTAATTTATTATTAGAAGTCTTAGTAGAACAAGTAGTTCTATAGATCCAATTTGTCTTGATCATATCGATCTTTTAGCGAATTAGATTTTTGAAGAACTAAATTTGATAGATGAGATTGATTTCGATGATAATCTTGGATAAGAAAAAATTGATATATCATTTGGTGTAACAAATTTGAATGATGATAATGATGAGACTCCTCTCAATAATAAGTATTCTATACTAAATGAGAATTATAGTCAAAGTAGATATTCGATTGAATAAATTTCTAGATCTTTCATTTCTTCTCTTCTTTTAATTTTACTTGTATTTGATGTATATATTAAATTCTTTATATATAATATAAATGTAAAACTTTTAACAAAAAATGTTTTTATTTAGGTCTTGCTTATATTTATAGTGTGAACTCTTGTAATAATAGTCGTAAAACTTTATTATTCTTACTATATGATTTTTTGACATAATTATTTTTTATTGTATGATGTAAATTGTAACTTTCTGGTCTTGTTTAGCAACCAATAATAAATGAATCAAAATAAAAAAGAGATTAAGAATGAAAAGCAGGAATACAAATAGCAATAAAATTAATGATTATATGTGTTTGATAAGAGATTAAACAAAGTTAATAGTTATACTAGTATTTGGTATCAAATATTAGGAATGACAACAAAATTTTTTAAACATATATTTAGTTATTACATGATTTGTTATGTAAATAATTAATTAAAATATTTTTTATTTTATGAATAAATTAATCAGAAAATTTTCAATGGTATATAAAATCATTATTATTTAAATAATTTTTATAATAAGAATACAAGTATCAATAAAATAAAATAAAATAATTGTTAAAAAATTAATATAAAAGATCCTAATGTATAATTTTGATGATAATATTCTTATAAGAATCAATATCGTGAGAATATCTAATAATATTTTGACAATAATTCAATAATATTCTAATAATATCTCTTTTATCTTATTTTTCGTATGAGTCCAACTTATACCTACACATAATAAATGCCAAGGATTGTTTAAAATTAGGTCCAATTTTGTCATTCTTATTCTAAACTCTTTATTATTCATTGCCGAACAAGACCTTTAAGTATTTTGCATTACCCTATATATATGATTAAACGATAATTTTTATATTAGTTATAATTACTGTTTATATACAAAATATGTTAAAAGTAATATTAATAAAAAAGATATAGTTGATATTTCAAATTTATATTATTATAATAATTGATATAAAATTAAAAATTACCTAGCAAAATATATTGAAAGATTATTTTGTAATTAAAAAAATTTAGATACTATTTTACGATTTTAAAAAAATTTGTAATAATCCAAAATAATGCTGATGAATGATAGTGACAATACAATGCCCTATTGTACTAGAACGAAAATCTGATACCAGGATCATCACGGTGTTAATGCCATTGATTGTTGCTCCTAAAATCTGCATGTAGTGAAGATAGGCCATATTCCATGAAAATGTGCACTCGTAAAAAGTAAAAGAAAGAAAGTAATTACCCATGTTGTGTACAGTTAATTGTGATTAAATAACATAACCTTTCCTACTGGTCTTCCACTTTGGGTGATCTGAAAAGAGCCGAGACGACAACAAGACAGAAGAAGAGAAGCAGGAGCGGAGTCTTAAGATTGGATTGGATTCCAAGACAGATATAACAGGGATCCCTAAAAAATCTCAACTTTTCTTGAATTCCTTGTTCTTTACTGATCTGAACCTGAAAGATGCAATCTTTATCCAACCCGAATAAATCCCTTCTTTGATTTCGTTGCTCTTTCTCTATATAGATATATAGATTAGATTGTTATCATAAGATCAGTTGTTATTGTTGTTGTTAGTATTATATCAATGGCTACACCTGGTAATCCAAATCAGAATCAACCAGGTGGTGGTGGTCTTGATGTGAATAAGCTGTTCAAGCCGTCTTCAGGGCCTATGAACTTGATGATGATGCAACAACAGCAATTTCAAAGCCCAAATCTTTCTTCTCCCAATAGCAATAACAGCAATCACTCAGGTGGCAATCTCACAACCTCTCCATCTTTCCCTCTTCCTTCCTCATCTCCTCCTCCTCCTCCTTATCTCACTCCATCTTCCTCATACCCTCCTCCCTCTGGCCCCTACCACAACCCTTATCACTCAAACTACATCTCACCTTACACACCTCCACCTCCACCTGCTCAACTCCATCACAATCACCATCACTACCTCAATAACATTTACCCTCCACACCAACAGCAGCAGCTCAATAGACCACAACCCATCTCTTCCTATCCTCCTCCACCTCCCCCATCCTCTGTTGCTCCTCCTCTTCCAAATTCTAGCGGTGGTTCTGTTTTGATGGACATGTTGAACAATCAAAACCAGCAAAAGCCACCTCCTTCCTCTGCTGACACCATCACTCCAGTTGCTTCCACCACCAACTTCCGTGTTCCTTCTGCTCCACCTGTCAGTTTGGAACCTCCTAGTCAGCAGCAGCCTTCCAGTCCTCCCTCCATTAGAATGCTCAGCAGTAAGCTTCCTAGAGGGCGTCATTTGACTGGGGACAGCGCAGTGTATGATATTGATGCGAGGTTGCGAGGAGAGTTTCAACCTCAACTCGAAGTCACTCCTATTACTAAGTATGTGTCTGATCCTGGACTTCTACTTGGTCGCCAAATTGCTGTTAATAGGAATTACATCTGTTACGGGCTGAAACCTGGTTCTATTCGTATCCTCAATGTCAATACAGCTTTGAGATCTTTGCTTCGTGGCCACAACCAGGTTGGTCCTTACTTAGACAGGGCCATTACCATCATATAATTGCTGTGGATTTATGTATTTAACATAAAAACACCACTCCATTTAGCCGTGTATTCAACATTACTAAGATATAGCTCATTATTGATTGGATTAGCGTGTACAATTTTTGAAGCTTTCTAATGATTTAGTACACATTATAGACTTCAAACAAGTTTTGCCCGAATAACGTCACCTTCTTGCACTTTAACCTATTGATCAGCAAATATGTAAGATGATTAATCAGAGTTTCAGATGTAGGAAAATTAATGCCTCGCAGATTAGAGACTAACTTAGACTTCCTATTATGAATTGCCAATAAACATATTGGTTTAGATGTTATAACTGATGCCTTGACCTTTTAATTGTCTTTATTTTTTCCTTAAGTGATGAACTGGCCAAAAGTTTTAATCTTTCATCCTTTAATTTACTTGTTACCTCTTTTGTTCTTTTGTTTAATACCTGTAATTGACTGGCAATTTCCATTCAATAACTGGGTCAAGTTTGTGTTCCTGTCTCCTTTAATATTCTCAGATGCCTATAGACTGAAAATTTACATGCACTTTTTTTCTTTTGTAGAAAGTAACCGATATGGCTTTTTTCGCTGAGGATGTTCATCTTCTGGCAAGGTAACTTTTGACGTCATGATTTTGTTTGTTTATGTTTCCATAACTGAAATATGCTTCTATTTGGGCAGCATATGTGTTAATGGACGGATTTTTGTTCGAAAAATTGATGAAGGCGAAGATGAGGAAGAAAAGCCCCAAATTTTTGATAAGATTGTTTTTGCCCTTCATATAAAGGCAGAGGAAGAACCAGTCCATCCTAGATTATGTTGGCATCCTCACAAACAAGTAATCCTGGGTTTTGACATTCATGCCATCTAGCACTTTCTTTAAGTCACTCTGTTTTTCTACGTCGTGGTTGTTAATTGTATGGAATATTTGCAACAAACTAATCCTTTTCAGGAAATTTTGATGATTGCCATTGGATACCATATACTAAGAATTGACATCACTAAGGTTGGAAAAGGCGTAGTATTTTCAGTGGAAGAGCCTCTTAATTGCACAATAAATAAGTTGATAAATGGGGTTCAGCTTGTTGGCAAACATGATGGCCAAGTTACTGAATTATCAATGTGTCAATGGATGACCACCCGACTAGCTTCAGCTTCAGCAGATGGCACAGTTTGTTTTCTTGCCCTTTTGCTCACTGTTTTACTCTTGTAATAATATTAAATGGGGTATCAACTACCAATTACGTTGCAGATTTTTTGGCATCAGTTATATATGTCATACAATGTGCATAAAAACACTGTTCAATGGTAAACATTACCACTAATAACAGGTCAAAATTTTGATATTCTTTCATGGCTATTGATTGTAATTGGAAAATAAGTATATTATTCTCCACTGATTTTATGCTGTTACTAATCAACAACTCTTTTTCTGCAGGTCAAAATTTGGGAAGACCGTAAGGCTGTTCCACTCTCAATATTGAGACCACATGACGGTCATCCTGTGAACTCTGTATCATTCTTCACTGCCCCTGATCGGCCTGATCATATCATTCTTGTAACTGGGGTAAGCTGTTTTGTTTTCCTTAGACCTGAGCCAGCATCATGCTAAATAACATAGTTTACTGTAGAATAGTCAACTATGCAAATTGTCTTCTTTTTCTTCTGACAATATGGTCATATCATGGGAAAACATGTCGATTAGTCAACAGTCAAATTAGCTTTAGGTGGCACTCTGACTAAACTATTGTTAATTTGGGCTTTTTGATAGGGTCCATTAAATCGGGAAGTGAAGATATGGGCTTCTACAAGTGAGGAGGGGTGGTTGTTGCCCAGTAATTCTGAATCTTGGCAGAACACTCAGACATTGACCTTGAAGAGTTCTGCTGAATCTAGAGTTCAGGATGCATTCTTTAATCAAGTTGTAGCACTTCCCCGATCAGGCTTACTTTTACTGGCAAATGCCAAGAAGAATGCCATATATGCTGTGCACATAGCATATGGTCCTTACCCAGCTGCAACTCGTATGGATTACATAGCTGAGTTTACAGTAAAAATGTGCATTTTGAGTCTTACAGGAACTAGCGATACTTTACCAAATGAACATATTGTTCAGGTATACTGTGTCCAAACACAGGCCATTCAGCAGTATGCATTGGAATTGTCACAGTGCCTTCCAACATCAGCAGAGGCTGTTGAATTGAAGAAAACAGAATCCAATGATCCTTGTAGTTGTGATGCTTCCGAAAGTTCTGCCTTTAGAGAATCTTCTCACAGAAGTAATTCATCTCAAATGCCCATAGGTAATGTGATTCCAGTGCTACTGGTAATTTGAGGCAGCTTTTGAAGTGCTACACTAGTGAGCTAGCTTCTTCTGATATTAATGGCTTACATATTCTGTTAAATCTGCTGCAGACATGAAATCCAGTGCTACAACCTCGCATACCTATGTTGATTCTATCAATGATGTGCCACCACCACTTCCTTTAAGTCCAAGGTTATCCAGGAAACTGTCAGGTCTCCCAAGTCCAAAGAGAACTGACCTCACTGCACAATTAAGTGACCCCAATGTTGATCAGCTTGTGTTTGATTATTTGGTTGACCATGGAATGGATACTGTCAGGGCGAATTTAACTGCTACCTCATCCTCAGCTGACAATTTGAGGAATGACACGCAAGATATTGTGAGGGCAGACATCACAAAAGTTCCTCAATCTCCTTCAATATTTAAACATCCAACCCATCTTGTAACACCTTCTGAGTTTCTCCCTCAAGCTACATCTGATAGTTCTCGAATTTCTCAAGGGATAAATGTTGGAGAGGTGAATTCGCTGGATGCGGTTATCAACAATGACAATGAAAGTGTTGAAGTAGAGGGTAAAGTTGTTGGAGAGACTGGAAAAAACAAATACAATGACGTTGACTTGCCTAGAGAAATTGAAATCTCTGTTGCAGAGAAAAAGGAGAAGTCTTTCTATTCTCAGGCCTCAAATCTTAGCACTGAGATGGCCAGAGAATACAGTGTGGAAGTTTATGCTGTTGGGGGAATTCAGCAGACTAAGGAATATAGCGTTAATGAGGTCCCAGATAGAGCTAACAATGGTGAAGTTCAGTATATCTCAAAAGATGTGACTGGCAAGCTTGGTGATTTAGAAACTGTGATGGTGGAGCAAACATCCCCAACCCCTACTATGAAGGGAAGAAAACAAAAGGGGAAAAATTCCCAATTATCTGGTCCATCTTCTCCTTCTACAAGTCCTTTCAATTCCACAGATTCTTCCAATGAACCAGGTTGCTGTTCAGGTGCCTTGTCTATTGATGCTGCTTTACCTCAGTTGTCAGCCATGCAAGATACACTTGATCAGGTAACTGATCAGTTGGAAGTACTCTAAACATGCATGGATAAAGTTTACATACATACATACATAGGTACATGCATGCATGCATATAGATGATCATTATGTGTAATCTGGTATATAGATACTTATTGTTTTATTTACATGCATACATACATACATAGGTACATGCATGCATGCATATAGATGATCATTATGTGTAATCTGGTATATATAGATACTTATTGTTTTATTTACATGGACCCAGCTGGCCAGTAACTACCACAATGCCCACCTTTTCTAATACCAAGAGTTTAAATTTTTTGATTTGACACAATGGACTCACCTTTATTATTTCTACATTCATTTCTTAACCTGGAGGCTTCCCAATGATGTTTTCTTTTTTTTGATAGTTAATGTCTATACAGAAAGAAATGCTAAAGCAGATGCATAGTATGACATCAGCCCCAGTTTCCAAAGAAAGCAAAAGATTGGAGGCCTCCTTGGGCCGAAATATTGAGAAAGCTGTTAAGGATAACACTGATGCTTTATGGGCTCGTTTCCAAGAAGAAAATGTGAAACATCAGAAGTTGGAGCTAGAGCGCACCCAACAGTTGACCAATTTAGTCACAAACTTTACAAATAAGGATTTGGCCAATGCTGCTGAAAAGAATCTGAAGAAGGAGATGGCTTCGGTTGGACCTGCTGTAGCTCGTGGAATTGTTCCCACTCTGGAGAAAAGCATATCTTTAGCTATCACAGAGTCATTCCAGGTTAAATGCTAAAGCTTGTCATAGACTATTTTTCTGGTTTTAATTAGCCTATTAATGTTCATTAATGATTTCTTGACAGCCATTTGGCAATCCCATCTTGGAACCTCAATAACAGTTTGCACTGGACAATTTATTGTTATTTGATGGCTTCTTTTCATCGGATGGCTATATGATTTCCTGTAATCAATATGTTACCATGGGCCATTGGGTCATAGTTTAGTTCAGAGATTGTTTCCCTTTTCTTAAACCCAAAAGTGATTTAATTTAGGTGCATTGCTGTGTTTTTTTCCAGAAGGGTGTAGGAGAGAAGGCATTGAATCAATTAGAAAAATCTGTTAGTTCAAAGCTTGAAGCTACAATTGCTAGACAGATACAGTTACAATTTCAGACCTCGGGCAAACAAGCACTTCAGGTAAATTTAATACAAATTAATACAATATCTCTTATGCATGCCGAGGTACCATAGAAAGCAATAAAAAGGAGCAATATCTTTTAAACAGTGTCTTTTACCAGCATGATATTTTATGTTCTGTTATTGCTTTAAGTCCTAGAACTGATTATGAAGAAAAAGCTAAAATGTCAGTGTTTCATTTGTGAATTGGTTGATGTGTCCATAAAAATGGCCTCGGTAGATCAAATGTGATATTTAGGATTCACTGGTATACTATTTGAACCTTAAAAAAGGAAATAGTAGATACTACCTATTTATCATGTTCAAGGTTAAAATGGCATAATAAATCAGTCTGAAGTGCACATCTTGGTATGTTCAGTCTCTTTTTAAAAGAGTCCTTTGTCATTTTGATAATGACCAAGGAACCGCTTACAGTTGCTCACATGTTGCCTTTAAGTTAAGTTTAAATCTCAATTGTCAAAATCCAAAAGATGTAATTATTATGTTAAAATAAAAAGAAGTAACTAAACTGTCCATCTTTATGTTTGAGATTTTAAAGAAAATTGGGCTATTAGTTTTCTCTTTAGTAAAAAGAATGGGGACATCCATCTTGATACACACCTTGTAAATTGTTTGTTTCTGTTTATTTTTCTTGCTGTTCAAGAACAAAATTTGTTTGATGCCAATTCGAAAATCATGTAATCTGTTCTTGCAGGATGCATTAAAGTCTATCATGGAAGCCTCAATTATTCCTGCTTTTGAGATATCATGCAAAGCTGTGTTTGATCAAGTTGACGCTGCATTTCAGAAAGGGCTTATCCAAATTGTAAATGCTTCCCAACAACAGTTTGATTCTTCATACTCTCCCTTAACCACGGCTCTAAGGGTGTGTGGCTTTTTATAATGTATCTTGGTCATTGCTTTTTTTTTTCACCATGAATTTTATTAATAAGTCCACATAAATTTGGAAATTTATTCATTTCCTATTTTTTCTTGTGTGATTTTGGCTCAAGTTATTAAATCAAATTCATGGAAAAGGTTCCTTTTCATTCTATCTTTTCTGCTTATCCTTGGTTGTTTAGTTGGTTAACTGGTTGATTTTATAAGAAATCACCCCATTTTAGTTTGATAGAAGTGACGCTAATTGATATGGGCATCGAATGTCTGCTCACTTGGTTACTTTTGTTTCACTAACTTGGCCGTGTAGAGCTCTTTCATTTATTTTTGAACATGCGATCATATTCTATAGCATGCTCTGAATCAGATGCTGAAAGCTAGACGTATGGTTTATAAGAGGACAACAAAGACAAGGAAATATCTCATAAATGTCTCCAAGATGTGACTTAAATCCTATTGTTTCATTGAGCTCTTACATCTAGCTACTATGTGCTTCATTTTGTTCATCCCACTTGTTTCCTTTTCTTGTGTGTATTGTTTGTTCCGTATCATTTACCGATGCTTTATATTTAAGATGGCCAACTGTATTGACACTTTGACATGACATCAATAACTCTATGCTTCATATATTTTATATCTGGATAAAGCAATCAGATGGAATTCTTTGTTTTTGTAGAAAAAGAAAAGAAAATAAATGTAAAGACTAGAACATGTCATATAAAGGCTATACAGTGGTCTCTCTTAGCATTACATTTTTTACATTATGATATACTGCTTTTGGGTAATTATAATAGTGTAACTTGAAAACCTTTGACTATAACAGGATGCAATCAAGTCAGCATCATCAATTACACAAACCTTAAGTGGAGAATTGACTGATGGCCAACGCAAGCTAATAGCTTTTGCAGCTGCAAATGCAAACCCAACAGTTAGCGATCCATCAGTAGCTGGAATCAACGGTCCAATTGCTGGTTTACATGAGACGGTACTGGTTCTCTTTTCTGCAATGTGTTGAGAAGCTTAATTGCAAGGGGAGCAAGGCTTATCATTCTCCATTGATCAATCAACTGTACTTGTAACTAACTTGAGTGCTTACATTAACAGGCTGAAGGACCTTTCAATCCTATGGAAGAATTATCCAGATTGGTTGGTGAGCATAAGTACGAGGAAGCATTCACTATAGCTTTGCATAGAAGTGATTTGTCTATTGTTTCCTGGTTATGTTCTCAGGTATGGTTTGCCTCTTGCAATTATGTGTTAGTGGGAACCTTATGATGAACATATTTTTGTTCTTAGGGGCTGATAAATAGTTTCAGAGACATTGTGAGTTACACATTAGGTGTGAGATGCAGACATAAAAATATAACTTCAAATACAGTATATTTTATTTAATTGGTGGTAGTATGAACTAGTGGTTTTTCTTTCTGATGTGCCTATTTACTGCATATTTTTGTTACATTCTTCTGCATTCTTCATTGCATGAATTGAATCACTTAAGATTAGCCAAATGTGTCAATGTGCTCATGCGTAGCTCTATGGAACATCAGAAGTTTCTTTGGCAGTTTATGGAAATGCTTACAATTGTGCTGGGTAAAATTTTCTTTGAACTATTAACTACATTTGAAATCTATGGATGGGAAAACATACTTGAACTAATATAGATGCTAGTAAGGTGTTGAATGGACTTCTCATACTCTTTTAGATGTGGCCGTCCGCATTTTCAGTCGTTGCCTTGCATTTTTTGCATCACCAAAACTTCACTGTGCTAGTTATTGCAACTATGTTTAATGCATTAACATAAGTAATGTCTAAGAGCACAGAGTGCGCATGATCAACATCTTTAGATTTTGCATCGACAGTTTCTAGCCATGATCACTTTTGACTTTCTGGGTACCATCTTTATCCTGATTGAATGTTTTTCTTAAGATTGACCAGATTGTATTAACTCTTCTTGAAAAGAAAAAGGGTGGAAATTATCCTTTTGACTTCAATTGTTTGTTTGTTGAGTGGCAAGCCGAATTAAGTCATTGGAATCATTAAGCTTCTTGCTCCCTACTTTTTAAACTGAGGAAGAGAGAAATTGCTCTCACGCTTATGGAAAGTTGACGAGCTTTTCAATTTTGTTTGCTCTTAAATCACCAGGCTGATCTGCACGGACTTTTATCCATGGTACCACTACCATTAAGCCAAGGGGTTCTACTGGCTCTTTTACAACAGTTAGCTTGCGACTTTAGTAACGAAACTTCCAGAAAAGTGGAGTGGATGACAGAGGTGGCTGTTGCCATAATTCCTACAGATCCAACAATTGCAGCGCATGTGACTCTTATCTTTGATCAGGTCTATCAGATACTTAACCATCAAAAGAGTCTCCCTAATATAACTTCTGCACAGGCCTTCAAGTTACGTACCCTTATACATGTTACAAACTCTGTGCTAATGAGCTGTAAATGATTTTTTTTCATTGTGTTTATTCAATTATATGAAATGCGAAGTTTGGTCTGTACAGAAAAATGGGAAATTGCATGAAATTTGTATGCTTATGTCTTCCATTTCCTCCTAGTCAAGCACTCCTTATTTTGATAGCATATCTAGCTAGCAATGCTAATACTCTGTTTCCCACCACCTGGTTGTTCAACATCTGGGAAGCCAGTGCCTTTGTTGTAATGTCGAAGGCAATATGTTCTTGTATGAAATGACAATTCATAGTTTGCTTTGGCAACTGGATGAAGAAAATGTGGCGTAAGCCTGGTTAATATCTATAAAGATCTGACCTTTAGGATCCAAAGAAGCAACATCTGGGTGGTAAAGTTGCCAAGTTTGGATCGGTAGCTTTGATATTAGTTTGTGAGGAAGTGCGGTTGATGCGGAGGAGATGGCAGTGTGTTTGCAGATGATTTCTTCTCAACAGGATCTATGCCTATATTAGCTACTTGGCTTCTGGCAGCTCAAAGTAGGGCGAGGATGCAGGAATTTTTTTGGTCGTAACATGCTGGTTCCCGATTGTCTGAACCCTGAACGAGAAGCATAACTTGCTCCAACAGAATGGCGGTTTGCAGACAAAAGATTTTGAAGACAACTTCTGGCATGAGCTTGAAATATAACGGTTAAGGTTAGTTGTATAAAGGGTAGAATGAAGAGAAAATGTAGAAACAGAGGCATATGACTCTGCAGAGTTTTTAAGAAGGTTGGTGGCATTTAGCAGATAGTTCAAAGTGAAAGATTGTGGACATTCGCTGGGTGATGCAGTATACTTCTACATATTTCATTTTGTTTCAGGTCTCGTCTCTCGAGACCAAGCCATAAAATGCTTGTCTGATTCATTTTGGTTGATCTTTTCAAGTCAATGTCTACATGAGGCCTCTTTTGTTGTTTAACCTTTACTCTCATTCACAAGAGTAACTCTAGCTTTCGTAAATAAGAAAAATCAATTACTCATCCCATTTGTAAGTGTAATACAATGTGTATATATAACTTTTATGCATTTTAGATAACCAGACTGTAAACACTAACAACAATTTAGGTGAAGAACGATTATCAATTTGAGAATTATGGTCGAAGATACAAAATGGAACCCGCCCTTGAAGCTTTAGTCATGTCCAACTTTTGATTTTTGGAAATAAGTAATGTATTCATTCAAAATGGTGGAAATTACATATTACGATAACACCTGTAATGCTTTGTTAATTTTTAAGTGATACTTTGAATCAAGTAGAGATGAGTGTCTCAATCTTCAATCTAAACTTGAAGAAAAACCCCATCCAGGTGAATTTGTTAAATTATTCAGATTTCTCAAATAACTTGGTGTTTCTAATCATCCAAACATAATGAACTACTATAGCAAAACTAGCCTTAAAAACCTTGGAATCTTCCTTACTTTTCCATTTCAAACCTATAATCCAAGATAAACATTCCAACCAGCTGAGGCTTCTGTCATGCAGGTCAAACAAGTTTGAGAAATTTTCTCCATAACTACTTGTATGACAATACTTGAAAAAGATGTTATCAAGTGATTCAACTTCATATGTACATAAAGGACAATTCCTATCCAAGATTTGAAGTTTAAAGCTATCTTTGGTACTCGACTTTTGAATAGTTGCTAACCAGAGAATGAAAGAATGACCTTTAGTGATACCAAAATGTGATATCCTATTTTCCGGTATTTGATTAGGGTTTAACCTTAGATTAAGTATTGTATATACATGCATAACATTAGCATTCATACACAAATTGATATTTGTGCACATTACAAGTTAGCATATGCATTCAATTGACAAGTCCCGAGGTATGAAAGAAGTTAAGTGAACATGATGTGAATTGTGATTTGGTATGTCTTGAATTTTGGTATATTTGGATTTCAATTAGTAAATTGAGATTAAATGTTATTGATTGAGAGATTAATGAATTAAATGTCCATTTGGTCTAGAAAAAAAATGCCAAGTGGTAAGAAAAATTGATATATGAAAATTAGAATTATTAAGCCTAAAATTGAGTGACATTTGGCATAGTTAAATGGGTGACAAATGGACTAATAATTAAATGACAATTGGATCAATTAGTATGTGACAAGTGGACCAATCTTGGAGTGACATGTGGACTGATTAGTAGGAGACAAATGGCTACTAAATATGTGGATTAGTGGCAACATCTTGATTAGACAAATGTAATACATGCCTTAAGACAAATGTTGACATTAGAAGGTGACACTTTGAATGTGACGTAACAAGTTTCTGCAGCTGAGTTTTGCTGCTTCTTTCCTTTGTTCCTTTCATCAAAATAACTCCTTTTCTCTGTAATTTTTTTTGAACCCTAGCTAAGTTTCTACACCAAAACCTTACGTATATCCTTCACCAAATTGCCCAGAAAACTAGCTGAATGTGATCTTCATTTTTGCTATCCGAAAATCACCTTGCTTTCACTATAAGTTTGCGTTGATTTTTGTTTGCTTAGGAGGATTGGTTAATTTGAAATTTTGTGTTAAATTGAAAACTTAATAGGTAAGTAACAATCTGAGTTTTATGGCATGCCAAATGATATAAGAATGATTCTTGATTTGGAATGAAATGCATGTGATATTGGTGAAGATATATGATGAAAAATGTTGCATGAACTTGGAAGTTTTTTTGTTTTGTTTTTAATATATGGAAACCGTGGAGTATAGGGCATTATGTGGATGTATTGGACTGGAATTTAATGTATAAAGAAGGTGGATTTATGCCTAATAAAGTTGTGAGAAAAGTGTTCTTGAATTGAGAAAGAATTAGACATATATATATGATAATGAAGGATAAATTTCTAGTTTGATTTTTGATGTGTGAAAGACTAGGATTTATGAGCTCTTAATTGAATAATTTTGAACTTGAATAAGAGAGGTTATTGATGAGGAATTGGAGTATGATTCAGGCCTAATATAGGTGTCATTGATGAACTATAAAGAGGTTGTTTTAACTTTGGTATAAAGTGTAAAAAAATATGAAAAAGTGAAAGAAGAATTGTTGGAATATGTTAGCTATAGTGTTTTCATTGAATATGCATTTGTATTTTAGCCATATCTTGATTTGTAGAAATCCAAATGGGATGATTTTAATTTTATATTAAACTAGAGACATATGGATATATTTTTCACTCAGGAATCGAATTTGAATTCTGTCTTTAAGAGTTTCTAAATTTGGCTTGAAGTTGAGTTTTTGGATTTTATCATTATTCGAGAACAATCTATAGTATTTTGGGTATAACTATAGAAATAATGAACCAAATTGTATGAATTTTAGTTCATTAGAAACTTAAGACATAGAGTAACATTTTTTTAGAAGAACATATTATCTAGAAACCTTAGTTTCTATGTCATAATGGCCATACAAAACTGACCCAAAACCTTTCCTAAGAAATTTGGGAAAACTAATGAAGGAATTGGATGGGAACTTTTGGATAACCTATCCCATGATTGTGAGAAGCCATATACGATTGTGGAAATTGAATGGAAGTAAAGAAAATGTTCTTTTGTGTGATTCTTGAATCAATTAAGGATTAAGGTATTTAACTATGACGCATTTGGACTTGATTAAGGTTTAAAAAGAACATAATTTTATGTTGGAAAAGTTGGTTAAATTTATGGTTAATGAATGGAGCATGCTTAAGTCTGCTTAAGGTATTAACCTAAATGCAAACAAGACATATCCAAGTGACAATATGTGAATGATTACGAATTATGATTAAGGAAACATTCCCGGGATAGTCATTGGGCATGCCTTGAACATGACGTATGTATATATGTGCACAAATGAATAAGTATTTAATTGATCAACTTTGTAATATGAATTATGTGTGAATTGTATGATTTTAGACGCTTAATTCGGATGCCATTCAGACATTTCTGGACCATCCAGACAATACCATAAATTTGAGCATACTGTAAGTCAACCTAGATGATCTTCCTATCATTGATTTATTGTGTTTAACTTCCAATTATTGAACTGTTTGTGATTTGTAATTGAATTCCAGAATTTAATGGTTCGAGGAGTTTGATATTTAGGAATGTATTGGAAGTGTTCTGTTTGTAACTGAAATTTGTATTATATATGTTTGCAACTAAATTATGAATGATTTTAGAATATTCAACGAAAGTTGAATGCCAGATCAAGGTCTGATGAATATAAGATTCTGTCTGTGCATCATAAATGAATGTTATTCATGACATATTATGTTATTCGATGCATTTTATAAAATGCATGTTCATATAAAGACGTTGTGATCAGAGTAGCCAGTCTAAAAGAGCTTTAAGCTCAGAATTCTACACATGGAGCTTTGCTCCATGATTTCTATATCTGATTGAGCCCAATGAGTCAATATCTGTATCTGTATCTAAAAAGTGCTTGATTACAACAAATAATAACGAATCTGGAATCTCATATGCATATGCATCTGCATTTGTATATCTATGAGTATGAAATATATGATTACGAAATCTTTTTTGAAATTGTGATGATAAAGTGATATGCTATGATAATGTGATTGATTGGGTCATACATGTTCTGAAAGAATGTATGTGAAATGTGTGACATTCATTATGTCTTACTAAGATGGAACATGTTTGTGAAAATAGTTGGTTGTGTGATATTTGTGTATTTGACTTAAGTGAGTCATTAATGATGGTTCACTCATTAAGTTCGCAAAACTTATCAAAAAATTATAATGTAGTTTTTCAGGTATGAGACAAGAGACCTAGCTCCTAAGATTTTCTAGAGGAACATTTTAGATTAAGATGACTCAAAGGTCTGTCAGTTGACATTGGAGGAGTTATAGATTGTATTTTATAGTTTCTTTGACATATAGAACTTTTGTATAAAAGATTATAAACTTTCTCATGTTTGGTAATGTAAATATTTGTTTCAATGACTACAATGTAAACTTTTGTCAATGAATGAAATGAAGTTTTGAGGTTTTAAGTATTTTATATTCCTTATGATGTCATTTAAGAGATTATGTTTTCTCTAACATACTATTGTCGTAGGATATGTACTTG
The DNA here is from genome assembly GCA_025531955.1 of Erythroxylum orinocense. Classification (NCBI taxonomy): domain Eukaryota; kingdom Viridiplantae; phylum Streptophyta; class Magnoliopsida; order Malpighiales; family Erythroxylaceae; genus Erythroxylum; species Erythroxylum orinocense. The sequence goes on along the minus strand of JANZLX010000211.1, from coordinate 4,835,326 downwards.
AATGCCCTCTGGATGTTTGGGTATGGCTTCCACTTATTTGTATGATTCTAACATACCATTGTAATAGAAACCATTGTGGTATAAAAATATTTAAGAAGATGCATTTGAAATAAGAGTGCTTTGGCAAATTCAAGGAGATGTCAAATTTTTCTTTCAACTACACCATTTTATGATGTTGTATTAACATATGATAGATTGAAAAAGAATGTCATTCTAAATTATAAAGGTTTGGAATGATGAAAAAAATATTCTTTGCACTATCACTTATCATAATATGGATAAAGATATTAAATAGTGTTTATATTTCAGTATAAAAGATAGTAAAATAGGGAAATAATTTTAACTTTTTTATTAAATAAAGCAAAGTCACACGAGGGAAATCATAAAAGAGTAACAAATATCAAAATCCAAATTTAGACATAATATGACTTAGGCCCCAAATATCAATCGGAATGTATTAACTTAAAGGGAAAACTAGCTTGTTTTGTAACTCGAGGGATTGAAGATAGATGATGATATTTGGTAAACTAACAAGACTCATAATCTAAGCTTTAAAAAGATTTGAAGACACTTGAACAAGCAACGGGGCTTGGCATAAGGTCTTACATCAATAAGTTTCTTTGTTATACTATTCTAAAATGATAATGTTTAAGAAGAAAAAGATACAACAATTTAAAGTACAAGTGAGTTTATTCACATATATTAAATTAAAAGAAAGCTTAGTAGGTTTAAAGACAAGGGATAGAAAAAGTAATGGAGTGAGATTAATATTACCATAACCTACAATAAAGGAAGTAGATCTATCAACTAAAGTAGCATGGGAAGGAGATGAATATTTTTGGGAGAAAAAAGTAGAATAACCTGAATTAGTTTCTAAAAAGTAGAGAAAGGACTAGAATTACCTATTATATCATTTGGTTTCTAAAATGTAGAGAAAAGACTAGAATCACCTACCATATGATTTGAGAGACCAAAATCAATGATCCGTTGACAGGAAGAGGAAAGAGAACATATAGGTATTTTATCTAAGTTAGAGTAACAATGATATGGTGAGATAAACTCTTTAATACGTCTTAGTACTTAGTGAATTTGGAAAATTTATTTGCAAAAATTTAATTATCTTCTTGACAGATGAGGAATGTGTAGTAATAGGAGGAGCTATGTAAGTTGAATTAGAATTTTGAGATTTGTTTTGTAGCGTTTGGCATATATGTTTAGTATGTCCTAACTCATGACAATATTGACAAATAATCCGTCTTGCATCTTAATTCCTATTGTTCCAATTGCATGTCCCTTCTCATATGTTATTATTCATATAAGATGATTTTTAAGGAGCCATGGATTCATGCATCATAAGCACAACAAGGCAACGGAAGTGTTGGAATCTAAATTTCAACCCTACGACATCCTTAAAAATCCAGAATCTTAGATGCACGCATACACAGATTATAAGAACATGAAATTTCAGCACAGGTACCTTTAATAATGATCCTTCTTTCTTTAATGTTCTCCTTGTTTGGGTTGTAGCAAACACCAAACACCTTCCTTGATCATTCAAGAACATGTAAAAGATGAAGAAAAAGCAATGTGTAAGGGTGGTTAGAGCATCAAACTAGATGAGTTCAAGTAGATGCTCAAATGGAGAGATAGATCAAGATTATATTGCATGCAATTAGATTCATGCAACAATTGCATGAACAAGATTCAAGACCACTTCTCTCTAACTCCAGAACACTTCTGGACCCCTTATCCTCTCACTTGAGTGCTTTTTTAACTTGTTAGCTCATGTGTACATAAGTGAAGAATTCACTTATGCATCATCTGTTGTGCCTTCGGTCACGATTATGGCCTATATCATGACCTACTTCTATGAAAGCCATGCACACTTTGTTTTTCATCTGATTTTTTATGCGTGTGACCCTTAGGTTTTCAATTATTTTAAGCACTTGAATTAAATCTTAATTCAAGCAAATCATTAAGGGTTTCATTATGCCAATTTATCGGAATATAAGTATATTAACACACGAACTCTTTGATAGTTAATTATTCGACTTATGAACCTTTCCATAGACAATTACCGTGCAATTCATCCCTCCACCATTCTATACCCCACTTGGTTCGGAGTATGGGTTATGTGTTAACTCCCACTAGACTGACTACGTCACATTTAGTCCAAGTGATATTAGTTCTTGTCCTGAGATCTCATTACTTTATGTGTCATTGAAGACTCTCTTCATGACATATAACTGCTCTGGCTAGAGACTCCCGAGTAATGACCCTGACAAGAGGCCGTAGGTATCATCTCCTTCTATCAGGAGTGGTGAATCCTTTATTGGCTACCTAATTACTTTTGAATAACAATAGTTATACCTAATCGTCACCCTATAAGCGATCTCGTCTTGAGGCAACAAGGAATGATGTTAGACCACAAAATCAGTATCTAAAGGTATCCTTGAGTACCTCAAGTCTAAGGATATTTGCACTATTGCTATGATGAGATTAATCATTGAAATTTGATAGATCATCTATATAATAATCTCATAGCAAGTCATCCGATGTACTTACTACTCTTAGTAAACATCCATATGTTAACTCTAAACATCTCATGCTTACAGTTTGTGAGATTCATTGCTTAATCAAATCAAGGAGTATAACATGTACTAGTCGATCCGGATTAATAATGTCCTATCTTATTAATCCTATGACTAAGGATAATTTAGATACTAACATAATTATACATGATAGGAATCTCATTATCATAATTTCCTTCATGCTATGTTTTGTACCATGGACTTTATTAATTCGATTTAAGACCGACATCAATTCATAAATAAACGAACATCAAATTAATGAAAATTTCTCCTTTTTTATTAATCAAAATAAAGTTTATACAAAAGTGTTAAAGGTGATTGTCTTTACAGCACTACTCTAACAATGATTTTCTAATATCAAATCCATTATTCCAATTATTAAGAACACTATTCTAAATATTGAGAGTAACAAACGCACTAACATCTGTGTGAAATATTCGAGTAAAAACCTTATGCAATAAAGAAATCTTAGCATTATAGAGAATTTGGGATTTAATAATCTCAAACCAAAGCTAAGTTTAGTCAAAATGCTCATTACTGTCATTTGCTTATGTTAAGCTTATTGAACTTCAACATCATCACTGAAAGGTAGTAAGACATTTAATTCTTTATAGATATTTTAAAAATTCAAAAAATATGCCTGAAGAGACTAATATTATTATTCAGTATGATAAAAATCCTTACACGATACATTCTAACGCGAGTCCTATTTCATATTTAAGACCAGCTAAATAGGGTTCTGGAAACGAAAGCTTCCACGATATAGAATCGAACGCATTCCTACACTCTCATACATTAATCCTTTCTTTCAGATTCATAAGATTAGACATTTGATCATCAAACCCGTTGTCAATGAACCTAACTTTCAATGCTTCAGTATGTACTCTTCCCAACTCACTGCCTCCTCTTTGCATTTCTACATCAATTAAAAGCTTGATGCCACTTCAAAGCCCTGCCCTTCTGTATAAATGTAGAGCACCAATTTTCACCTTGAATTGTAGAGGAGTTTCATAAATCTTAAAAAGTAGCTCCATCTTTCCAAATCATCATCAACGAACCTTGGAAAGTCAAGCCTGAGCAACCGATAACCCAAAGGATGCATGGAATATATTGGCGAGGGATAAAAGCTTGTACCTGATTATTCCCATCATTGAGGTATGTTCTCAAACGCTTAAGCTGCATAATTATGTCAACAACCAAAGTCTTCATTTCTGCCACATGTTTCTCCAATTAAAGCTGAATCTGATTGTTCTCATTCATTGTACAACTTAATAGCTTCCTCTTAACTTCCTGAATTCGTGCGATCCAATATCTTCAACTATGGATTCAGCAGTTTTGTTCTTATAGATAACATGATCCTGGATTTCCAATACAATGGCAAGCCACCAAAATTATCACTGCTCTTGCTTTTTTTTTTTTTTAAACCTCACTTGTTGGGTAGGATATTCATATGATAAGTGGCTAAATAAAAAAAAGCAAAATATGCTTTTTGTATTATAGGATTAACAAAGAAATTGAGTCTTCATTCAAATTAAACATTTGTCAAATTATTTTTTTTAAAGCACGCGAAATTATTTAGAAACAGTCTCTCTATTAATTAAGGATAAGTCTATATACTACTAAACTTTTACAAATTTTGCGTCTTGACAGAATTTTTACTGGGTAGTATTTTTGTGTCAAATGCTTTTTTTGAAACATGTCAAAATATTTAGTTTTTATTAAATTATGATAAAAATATTATAGTTTAACTTGATCTTTTTATTTTTATTTTTGCTTGCCTATGGACATGTGAAGAGTGATAATGTTGAAGTGTTTCTCTTATGTGATGAAAAAAATAATGACAAAATATTGTGAAAAAATATAGAGTCCAGATCTTCTGTTCAGTTTTACTTTATCTTTGCCTCATGAAATCTCAGTCATTTATTTTGTGGGCCTCACACAGGTCCCATACGGAATCCACATAAATAAATGATTGAGATTTATTGGACACAATAAGACACCATAATATTGGACAGAATATCTAAACTAAAAAAATATACTAGTTTTATATTATATTAAACATTTTATTCTAATTATTTTATTTCATCTATGCGCTGTTAAATTTATACATAAATGTATAAATAAGAATTCAGGACGGAACAACGTAACAGTAAAAAGAGATCTCAGCCGTTGTGTGGCGGCTGTGTTATAATACGTACTTAACGGAGCTTTACGAGACAAATATGAAATACTTTTGATAGATTGATGATTGCGAAGAGATTATGTTTTGGAGTACGAAGCACAATACAAACAACTTCCAACCGAGATAGATGAGTTCGATTAATTAGGTGTCATCTAACCTCTAAGAGGTTAACGTGTGTTAATGATGTGTCAGAAGAAAAAGAGCAGTAAAATAGTGGGAAAGTGTGAAGATAAATGTGGAGAATGAGAACGAAAAGAGTGCAATATGCCTGGTTCGCTGGTTGTCCCTTTAAGAACTAAAAATAGTGTAAAGAAAGAGAAACAGAGAGAGACGATTTCAGGGGAGTGAAAGGAACGGAAAATGAGGAACGACCAACCCCATAAGTTTCATTCTTGCCGTTGCTAGAGCTGTAACTAGCGTAGAGAGAGACAGAGACAGAAAGTTGAAGAAAATGAGCAAGAGGCAAGAGGGTTAAAAAGGCATGACCTGAAGCGTGTATTGTATGCATGTGTTTAAGTGTTTCTATGTTTTTGAGGTTTAGACGGTTTAGCTTCAAATCGCGTAGCGTGTGAGCAAAGCTTGAAATCCATCATTCTTTCTATCAAAAGGAAGACTCATTCATCAGTCCCTTACCCACCACTGGAATTGGAAATACATCTTTCAAAGGTACTTCTTTTTGTTTCATTCTTCATAAGCATATTGTCAAATTCTTTATTTTGTTTTCATTTCTTGTTTTGGTTCTGGGTTTTGGATATCTTCATCGTATGATATCAGGATGACTGATATTGTTCTTTTTAGTGGGCCATTTCTTTGATTATGTTATAGCGTTATGTTCAGCACTATAATGACGTCTGTGGTATCTATCTTTTCTCTATGAATGATATTTGTGTAATATCTCAGCTCTATCCTATAGTATATATGCCAAGATTCTTCGATTGTTTAATATGACTTAATCTTCATCGCCCGCTTTATAGCTTTATACATCTGAATTGCCCTGCCCATGTCTTGACAGAAATTCAGTAGAAATGGAGCGAGAGGGCAACAAAAGAGGAAGAGATCAGGAAGAAGAGGAAAAAGACTGGGCAGAGAAAGCACCAAAGAAGCAAGACCTGAGTGATCATGGCATTAGCAACATCAAGATAGAAGACATCAACCATGATGTGCTCACCAGCTACGAACTACCACACGCAGACTTGGGGTTCGGAGTGTTTGATTTCCCTTGGCTAAAGGAAGGAATGATCTCCAAGTCAGAGGATTTGCACTTGGAAGACACGTTCTCATCCTTTCTTCAGGACACTTACACAACCGTCGCCACAGAACTTTCCGGGCAGTACTGCTTCTGTGAAAGTCCATCCACGCTCATGGCGTCCACAGATTTTGCAGTGGACAAGTTCGAGGAGAATGTGTGGTCATTGGAGATGGAGGGTATGTCCTCTGTGCTTAACCAGCCACTACAACAGGAAGGTGTTTAATTAATTGCTGGAAGTTGGAAGCTTTCGCTTTGTACTATAGGGAAAGAGAACCAAACTTGGCAGTGTAGATTGGATCAATAGACAGCAGATTAAGATTCTGTCTTGGCACAATTTAGGAATTAGTATACCAAAGTATCAGGGGCAAAGCAACCCTTTTTTCTCATTTGTTTCACTTATACTCTATTTCCTTCCAGATCGAGTTTTCTTTAATGTTTAACGGACAAAGTTTTTCTGCTCAGTAACACATTTCAGTATTTTTAATATGCAATTTCGTACAACTTTTGAACCTTTTTTTTCTTCTTTTTTACGAGTGTCTTAGGCAGATCTCAATTATAAGAAGATATCTTTAAGTCATCCATATTCAGGTTAATTCCTGCTCAAGCCAAATAAGCTCTTTAAAAAAAGTAAAGCTTCATCTCTAAATTTTAAACAGTTGCATACTTACATACATAAAGAAAGTTTAAATTCACAACCTCATTTATTCCTAAAAATTCCCTTATCAACTCACCTACGATTTCAGGTTGAGCTTATTCTTTTTAACATGCTCAGTATTCTCGTTATTCTTTGCCTAACTTGTTTCACAGGGATTCATCTGCTCAATTTTCATGTTCCTATTTATTGAATGGATTGATTCTCATGAAAACAGGTGATCTCTTTCTAATTATATCTTTAGTTATAATTCAATATTCCATCATAATCTTTGGTTTAATATGAAAGAACTTATTGGAGAATATTAATGATTTTCAGAACATAACCTTTATTCTATCATTTTTAGTTTTTTTTAATGACAATAAATAAAATAAGGAAAGACAAAATTATGAATTATAAAAAACTAGACGTGAGTATAAACTTAAATAAAAAATTGAAAATAAGAGATCAAAGTTTTGTTAGAATATTATTATCAAAATATTGATTTTTATTAAAATATTATCGTTAAATATATTAATTTCTTTAATAATTATTTTATTTTATTTCATTGATACTTTTATTCTTGTCGTAACAATTATTCATAATTTTATAAATTATTGAATTTTTTATTACAATAACGAATCAGTAAAATCTCGCTACACGCAAGACCTAGGAAGGTTTAGCATACGCAACCTTACTCTTAACTAGTAAAGAAGATGTTTCTGAATCATGAATAAATAAATAAACAAATAAAATAAAATAAAAATATATAATAAATTAAATTAAAAATAAAAATAAAATACTTCAAATATAATAATAACAATAATAAGTAGGAGAATTTTATAATTATTTATAAAATATTTTTTATTTATAAAATTATGAATGATTTTTAATCACAAATGATGTTTTAATTAATTATGTACAAAATAAATTATATAATAACTAAATGTGAATTTCTCACTATCAATTTTTAATATTTAGTACTAAATATTAACATAACTGTTAACGTTGTTTAATATTATACAAAACATGCATAATTAATAATTTTCTTTCTATTATGATTATCACTTTCAATAATTAATAATTTTATTTCTATTATGATTCTTACTTTCAATTTTTATTCATATTTTTATTTCAATTTCTTCCTTATTGGTTAGCAAGCGAAACCTTAATATTTTAGGATTTTTAAATTTAATATTAAAATTATTAATTTAACAATTATTCTTTTAAAACTCCTTACATTATATTCATTAAATTAAATGCTAAACATATATTTTCTGTTAATCACGTTAATGAATTTTTTTATTTAAATTATAGTAAATTTTAAAAATTAAATACTAAATTAAAAGTATTAAATATTAAATTAAAAAAATTGATACGTTATATTTTTTAAAAATTTTATATTAATAATATGAAAAATATTATAATTACTTTTGAAATATGTAAAGATAATATTGGAAAATTGCTCTTAACCTTAACCCTTATATTTTAACTTATAATTACATATAACACTAATCACTGTATAAAATTTTCTTTTTCTTACTTACGTCTATTAAATGATATTGGAATTGAAAATGGGTGCCGCTATTAGCACTCCTCTTAGTGCTAATAACACTCCCACTACCTCTATTTTAAAGCAAAAGACAACATTAACCTTAACATTTTGTTTTGGATTTGACTTTTCTTATTATTATTCTTAACAAAATTAATAATAATTATAAAGTACTGGATATTATTTAATATAATTAAATATTAAATAAATT
>JANZLX010000211.1:4781915-4794532 GCA_025531955.1 Erythroxylum orinocense | reverse complement strand
AAGATAACATCTAATCTAAATCAGCATATAATAAAATCTAATTTATTTGATGGCTATCACAATAATATCTCTAAACTAATTCCTAAAATCAAACTCTAAATATCATAATTAACTTTATCTAAGACCTAGTCTTCGATCATTTATTTCGTAGGAATCTGCAAGCCTAAGGATTTTCCAACAATAAGGCTCCCACTGTGTACTAATACAATGAGGATTCCATGAAAATGTTTTCTTCAAACAAGTTCAGTTTCTATTTCATTTAGCAAAGGAGGAATCAATAAGGCTACTCAGACTTCCATCAGGTGCCAGACAAAAGTGTGGGATGTGTCTCGACATGTTCTTGGGACTCGCTCACATTGGTTTTGTTGTCGAAGTTTGCCTTTGTTCCAGAGGAAATCACTGTTTTTGCTGGCTATGATCGAATGCCTACTAGTAAAACCATGTAGTTAATGCCTACTAGTAAAACCATGTAGTTAGCAATGTTATTAGGAAAAATAAGACTCTTCCAGTGCTGATGAGAGTAGATTACGGTTATGCTCATACACTGGTTATTTTCCATGGCTTCCTTCCTTGTTAGTATGTGAACCTCGAGGGGGGGCATGTCCACTTCACTCGATTAGGTCAGCTTTTCACCAGCTTCAGTTAGTAGCTTGCCAAAGCCACTGATATACAATCATCATTCATGAATTTAAGTCTTTGCACGTACATGTAAGCTGTGAGGGCAGTAAATAACAAGATGTCATCACATTGGTGGCTAGTCTTTATCATGCTTGCGCGTGAGGGTCGAGTCAGGAAAGGTCAGAGACCCATCATTCAAGGAGTTGAGTTTATTCATATTTAACCACTTGAAGCTGGAGATTGACGTTGCTGCCTTCTTGACACTCTAGATCAAGCAGGCCTAGCAAATTACACTTCAGACTCCCCTTTTTTTTTTTTTGTGTTCCCTCTTTTAACTTCATATCAGAAAGCAATAAATAAACTATACATTGTAACCTATTCCATCATATGAAAAGTCGAACCTTAACTTTTGAAACCTTCAAATGGAACTGAACCCTTAAACACCATCTTCATAGCAAAAATGATTATCTTTGAAGAAGTTATAATAAGCAAGAAAACTAAAATATTTTGACAACGGCGTCCTCAAAAATATAGTTTGTCTGTCAAAAGTTACTCAGTTCAAACTTAGGAAATCTGAAATGAGATAGATCATTAAAAGATACCAAGAAGATCCTGCAGAACTTGTTATTTCTGCTACAATTTGGTGGCAACTTTTAGGCAGTCATCTTTGTTGCGTATAGTTATGAGAGACAACTATTTTGGAACATGGTGACCAAGAATAAAATTTCCCAGGTTTCCATTTCCCATGGCATACAGTTTAGCATTAAAGATTTCGAAGACTGTTCTTGGTTCCATTAAGAATATAAAAACACATTTTAAGGAAGATGCTGGGAATGAGATACGGACTCGTAAAGCTTTCAGTTCTATAAGATGCCAAAGCAAAAGCAAATTAAAAACAAGAAGAAATAGTTGATCACATGAAAACCAGGAATAAAGATAGCTGAAAAAAAGCAATGATTCAAATAAAGATTGTGGGCATGAAACGTTTGTGGTCACTGTGAAGCTCATGACCAAGATGGTTTGACTAGGTCAAATGTTTGATCTCATGCAAGTAAAACAAACATCTCTTTTTTTGTGTGACTGTGTGTGTATTTGTGTTGTAGGCATGGAAGGTAGTGAGGTCACTGTTTAACATTTCTTTTGATGAAGAAGAGAGATCACTTAAAGCATTTCCCATATGTCAGCTGCTAAAGAGATATCTCGATACTGACAATAGTATCCTTTAGTTCATCTGTCCTTTTCCAACTTGCACCAATTTGTTTTCTGCGCCTTGTTGTCTTCTGAATCCTAAACCATTTGCTTGTAGATTTTTTAATATCAAATCCCAACAGAAAAATGTAAACTGAATCAAGTCATATAATTTGATTCATGTCTATCGGTCCTTCTAACGTATCTGTGAATGAAGACAAGAGGTTTAAGGTTTAATCATTAGTCTAAAAACTTAATATCACAACTAACTTTTTATAGTTTCTTAATGAGCATCACAAAAAGTTTGGATTAAGCAGAAGATTTTTATATAGATTTAGATTGGTGGTCAAGAATCAATTGCCTCAACCAAATGAATCTCCTATAATTGTACTATCCATGCCAACTTCAACCTAACCAAGCCTTTGGACAAGTAATGTACTAAATACATTGATTATCTATTCATAAACACCTTTTCCTAACTAGTAAATCTTTATGATATGTGAATGGATGGCCAACTTTACACAAAATGACTTAGGATTGGTCCAAAGTAATCCACACAATGTGTCCAATGAGATGGAGAGGAGTTTGTGTCTTGTGATTACCAGTCAATTGGGATGCAGTGGATGGAAGAAGAAACCATAAAAGCCAAAGGGCAATAGGCCAAAGCTATGATTGATCTTGATGAGAAACTTGAATTTCAAATCTAACGGTCTTGAATACACTTTGTGCTCTCTAATGAATAATGATATGAAAGTGGTCCCAAATTCCCATTTCGTGTGGAAGCAAACACATTTTCTAGGGTTGCTCTTTTTTGATGATACAGACCTCTTCAAAAGAAGAACCATTCATGCCATATTCATCACTTCATTACTCAATTAGCTATGGCCAGAAATTTTCCAGATAGTTTTGTACACACCATAATAAATATTATGGCAGCACTGCACTGGCATTTACCAAAACCAAGCAAGCGTGAGAATTGATTAATTGATTAAGGAAAAAGACATGTACTTCTTTTTTATAATTTTACTTATTTTTGTAGTTATAATTTAATATTTAAAAAATCTTTACTTTATTAATTACGCATGCATCAAATATATTTTTTTGACAAATCTTGGAAAAATCGGCAAGGTTACTCCTTTGTAACTGGAAGGTCACGAGTTTGAGTATCGAGAAAGTTGCGTACAATTGTTAAATCTCCCTGATCCTCGTAAAGTCTCTTTTTCTCAAATTTTTGTCAAACTAATATATGACATATTTCAAATTATAAAATATGTTGATTTTATCATAATTTTAATAAAATATGGTAATTTAAAAAAAATAAATTAAACTGTATTATATCTTTATTGTGCATTAAAGAGCGCAAAGAGACCATATATAATGGAGACCTGTGCTGAACAAGCACAATGACCTTGCACTGCAAAACATATCGGTCAGGTGGGTGTGCGAAACTGGTCCCAGCCCTGAAAATGCCACCTTAGGCTTTGTTGTTGCCACCTTAGTTTTTATCGTTGTTCTTCCCTGGTGTGCCAACCCATTTATAGCATTAATTACATTTGCTTGGAATTAGCTCTCCTCCACTCAATATCCTCTGCTTTTTCTCTTTTTCTTCTGAATATAACCACGAAGTGGGTGTGGTTCTAAAGCTGTTTTAGTGTCACTCCAATCAATTTAAGATTGGTATCTGACACTTTCTAGCTCTGTGAGCGTGGAATTCTCTTCATTTGCAGAAAAGGACATGTGGGTTTTCAATGGCGTGGACATAACCTTCACAATGATTACGGTTTTAGCATCTGATCACTAGCTTCTCTAGCCACAATAAAGTAATGGAACCAGGAGAGTCCATATGTACGTGACACCAGAACAAACAGAGCTCCCTCCGTAGTTGAGAGACTTCTTTATGGTATTAAAATCCGTTACAAAGCAAGCAGAGAACAGGAAAAAGAATCAGGGTATTGTAAAAAGAAGCAAAGAAAATTAAGAGAAAGCAGGAGGAGTAAAAACAGAAAAGGTAGATGAAGAACATTTAACTTTTAATGATAAAGTAGAGTATTAATAAGTAGTACGATACTGTGGTTTGCAAGTTAGATTTGGCATATAAATATAGGAATATTAGTGGTTGGGGTCAAGGTGAAAATTGAAACTTTGAAAGGGATGGTAAACATATGAGAGCGTGTGTTAGAAAACAATAGAAAAAGCAAATAGGCAAAGAACCAACAGGGTCTGATGAAGTTGCAGAACTTGGCAGGGGCTTTTGTCTGCACTTTTTCTGCTTTATAGGCCACTCCACTCCACACTTCTTTATTAATATTAGAATTATAGTTTAGTGGCTGCAAAACAATAGCATACGATTTGAACTTTGAAGAAGAAGAAGATATGGGGGTTGGAGGAGCATCCTCCAAGCTGAAAAGGGCAGCCAAGAAAATGGTTGTGGTTGCATGTGGCTCCTTCTCCTCAAGAAAGCCATCTGCTCTTGCAGATCCAGTTTCAAGTTTAAATGTAAGTGAACCCCATTTACCTTCTCCTTTCTTTTATGATGCTGATGCAATTAAAGAATGATGGAGGAGTTAATTTTATATGGTTGCAAGAGTTTTCTGGTTGTTCTTACAGTGTTTTTCTGGTCTGGACAATCCAAAAAGAAGTTATTTTTCCTTTTATCTTCAAACTCAAGCTGCATTCATTCCTGATGAACCTGTGAAACTAGCAGAATTATCAAATGATTTGGGAAGCGCAAACGTCTCTGCTACGTTCTCTATCTCTCTGTCACTGTGTGTTTCTATCTCTTCTTCCTACTAAAAGACTCCAGCTTTGTGCTTTGTTGGTTGTTTCTTTCTAAAATTTCCCAAATTCATGTTCTGTTTTCTCTCAAAATGTATTCGGCATTGGATTACGATGAACTTATGTGTTGCATTTCCAAATAAATCATTCCTCTATGGAAGTTGACATAAAGAAGGAAATAGCTAATGGCTATCAGTGAATTTACAGATCTCGAGCTCTACAGCAATGTCTCCCACAATGGCAAAGAATATCTCAGACAGACACATTGTCGAGGAAGAAGAATCCATTCTTGCTAACAATGACCACAACTTGACTTCCAAGGTAGGAAAAATGGTTTGAGTTAAGCCCATTTCTGTTCCGTATGTGAAGCAACCAACAGTTATTACATTCACTTTTGGAATCCAATGTTTGGCAACTCCCATGTTTTTTCGCTTTTGCAGTCACATATCCACATTTATTCTTTTTCATTTTCTGATTTGTTCATCTTTTCATTGGTTCAATTCAAGTTTCAAAAACTGCAGTTGATGCATCTCCAAAACCTTGTGAGGTCCCATCTACCCACCATGTATTGTGTGTTCACATGATTTCCCGTCAGTCACTGTTTTCCTTCTCTCAATTATTATTGTGCCCCCCCTCACCTTGTCACTGTATTCATCTAACATGTTTCTGATTTATGACCTTAACTTGGTGTCTGTACAATAAGATTTCTTATTTTACTTCCTTACTAGTGCCATCTGAGATTAAAATAAAAATCATTACATTACTTTATGACAATTATGACATCCTACAGCATAAGAAATCTTTCTCGGGATCAATTCACCTGTACCCATTTCCGTATGCCACCCTATACCCCTCTCCATCTATCCATCTATCTATTAACATTGGATGGAGAAGAGCATAAGGTGACACACAGTAACGGACACAGCTACCTTGTGCCCGTCTTTCTCGTGTAGTTGATTTTAAAAAGGTAATTTGGAATTGCAACTGTAAAATCTGAAAAAGTGAGAATCTTTAAAGAAAGAATCCAAAAAGTAAAGGTTGCCATGTCCTCTTTGTCAATTAAATACTCCACTTTTACTGGCAATGTAGTATAGGCAACTTGACTTGTACAAATGGAGTCATCTATAGTTATAGAGAAAGAGCGGAGCTTGTTGGGGAAGTGATGGTGTATAAGTTTAGTTGGTCTTATTGGTGGCTTAACTTTCGGTCATGTGTTGTCGCAGAACTTGTGTACAATATGTCTGGAGACTCTAAGCTATGGCTCGGGCAATAGTCCAGGACAGGCGATATTCACAGCCCAGTGCTCACATGCATTCCACTTCGCCTGTATCTCATCAAACGTCCGCCATGGGAGTGTGACCTGCCCCATTTGCCGTGCCCATTGGACCCAACTTCCTCGCAACCTACACCCTCCTTGCTCCCATTTCTGCAACCAAGCTGACCCCATTTTCCAAATTCTCGACGATTCCATAGCTTCTTTCAGAGTCCACAGACGTTCTTTCCTGCGCTCTGCTCGTTACGATGATGACGACCCAACAGAACCTGATCACATCCCTAATCAAGCACGCCTGGAATTCTCTTTAGTGCACGTCCCACCAACACCACACCCTTATCCCTGCACACAACCCACTGCTCGCAGTTCACTTTACCACCAGCATCATCACTCCTACTTGACAGGCAGCTCATTTTTTCTACCCTCACCAAGTCCTTACACAAGCCCCTTGAATAGGAGAGTTGCTGCTTACCTCTCAGTAAAGTTGGCACGTCAAGAAGCAACAGATTTGGTTCTGGTTGCTAGCCCCAACGGACCGCACCTTAGGCTTCTCAAACAATCCCTGGCGTTGGTAGTATTCTCCCTTCGACCTATCGATCGTCTGGCTATTGTGACTTACTCTTCTGTTGCAGCCCGCGTCTTCCCCCTGAGGCGCATGACTTCCTGCGGTAAGCGCAATGCACTGCAAGTCATCGATCGCCTCTTCTACATGGGTCAAGCAGATCCAATTGAAGGCCTCAAGAAAGGAATAAAGATACTTGACGACCGTGCACACAAGAATCCTGCATCCTGCATCCTGCATCTTTCTGATAGTCCAACAAGATCATATCATGCTCTGAACATCCAAGTTCCCATCCCAATTCATCGATTTCACGTGGGGTTTGGTTTCAACACTTCTCATGGGTTTGTCATCCGTGAATTTGAAGACTTTCTCGCAAGATTGCTCAAAGGTATGATCAGAGATGTCCAGTTGAAAATTGGAGGGGAAAGCACGATTGTAACACTTGAAGAGCTGAGAGGCAATGAGGAAAGAAGAATAATATTAGATTTGAGTGAGTGTCAACATGTTAATGTTGCTTACAGCTATGTAGAGGGTGGGGTTGATGAGTTTACCAGAACAGGAGAAGCTGTGGTGAGTTTAGCAGATAAAAGAGAAGCACTTGATACTGGAAGAGAACATGCTGCATCAGAGAGGGAAGGAAGCGCAGTAGGTGGGAGAACCAGCAGTGTTGAAAATTGGGACTACCACGATCCTTACATGGCCAGAAGATGGGCAAAACATTTGCATGGTTATAGGCTCCAGTAAAATAGACTAAAAGTTCACTAGCAGTATATACACATCTCAACCATTACAGGGTTTTCAGTCATTCTCCGAGTTCTTCAATAGTCTGATCAAGCAGCTGTGCTGTAATTACGGGGATAATCTGTCTAAACAGGATGACTTAATCTTGGAATTGCATCTAAATGTGTGACATCATAATTCGTGCATTAATTCAAGCATGCATTAGAATTTATATACTGCACATCAACTGCTTATAATCGGAAGGACAAGAAATTAGGAAAAACAAAAATAGTCAATAATCAATTGCTAATTTAATCAAAATCTTAGATACTTGGGCACCTAACTCCCCATTACAGAAAATACGCCCAAGCAAGTAAATTAGTTGCTAAAGAGACTGCCAACTCCCATAGTAATTTCTTTATATTTTGTAACCATCATCGTTGAGAAATGTGACATCACTTCTGTCACCATGATTTATAGGCCTAACACAAAAGCAGTTAGTCGTGCACATAGTCATAAACCAAGAAGTCACTGTACAGTAGAGAGCCATCTGCTGCATGGTGAAGAAGGAAATAACAGTCATTACAGAAATAGCAAGGATTTTCTGGGCACCACTTGTCATCAACCGTCATCTTTGTAGCCCTGAACATGTTGCAAACATCGCATTTCCTGACTCGGCATTTTAGTTGGAAAATGAATATTGGATAAGCTGCCCGATTCTGAACATCTTCAGGATGAATCAACCTCATGTCCCTGATGACAATTGTATGCTTGCAGTCACCCTGGACCAAGTAATTTTCCAAGTTATTATACGAGAATAAATATGCCAAGAGAATGGCCACAAGAACAGATTCAGCCACGTGCCAGTGACAAATATGTATAAGTCGAGAAAGATCATCACATTAACCAGTACGTTCAAGCTAAAGAAGCTAGGGAACCATGAGTAAGAGAAAACACAGTTACATGGATGAACAACTATAAATCAAATCCTGTAATACTGAATTTAAGGTTAGCCATAATTCTCAAAACAGAAACATATACACCTAAAATTATACCTGATGACAATAGAGATATCCAGCTCCAAGTCGGAATCTCAAATCACAAAACCGTACTTTCTGCATGGCAATACGTCTGAACTGAGGTAGATCTGGAGTTGAGACATCCCCTAAAACAGCCTTTTGTTTCTTCTGCAACTCCCCCTTCACAATCCTATCCCATTTTTTTAGTGCGTCATCTTTAGAATTTCTGAGCCAATCAAATATTGGTTCACTATAATCTATAGCAGCTGGATCCCTCAAATCATTGTAAAACACATCCTACACGAAAGCAGCAAACTTTTTAAATAGGTAAACAATTCCAATAATAGTATAAAAGCAGACACAAAACACTTACTTCAATAAGGAAATATCCCGAAGAATCATGCTGTCCAGCCTTTTGCATCACCTGGTCTGTCGAGCAATAGATCTTGTCCCTCATTTCAGTCAAAATTTGTCGTCCTAGGACCAAGAATTCCTGAGTCTACAATGCATGATGACATGACAAAATAAGATGTGTAGAATTACACACATAGAAAGAGAAAGGAGAAACATAAGTGGGGAGGGTGAGGTAATGAAAACATTGAAAAACCAATTAATCACTGAAATAAATCATCCCCAGTATATAGGAAGACATTCTCCTGGGATACGGTAGGATTATATCATTCGATTACAATCAAAAGTCAATGATTTGTCGGAATCAAATACAAAATTGTTAACTACCACCTAGCTTTCAATTAAAAAAAAACTGGACTTGGAAGTTTGGTTCAAGATCAATGGGCGGAAACTCCAGAAAATGCAGTATGGAGTCTCAAAGATTGATAATTCACCTCAACAAATTCCAAAACTGTATAGCAGAATGGAGCAACTCATGGGATTCAGAATTTGTGTTTTTGTGGTTATCCATTTCCCAAGTTCCAACCCTAAACATGTCAACAATCCATTTTTCAGAAATCTTCAAGATGATTTTTAACATAAAGAGTTCTTTTATTCATTTAAATTTAGACCAGCTACTAAATAACAGTAGGGCAGCATAGCGTTCCAAAATAGAGTAATATAATCTTCCTAAACAATATCTAAAATATTTTATCGTAGGTTATATAAAATATTCACATACTGGACTACAATAATAATATGTTCTTGTAATGAAAACTAAATCTTCATGATCTTTAGCATAGATAATAACAGTTTTCCTTTAGTTCTCCTATCAACAATGAAGAAAAGTTTCCTATCTGACCACGTCTTGTCCTAATTTAAAAAATAATAGAAGATTGGCTTCATAGTCTGTTACAATATTTAGCACTTCATTAACAATCAAACTGAATGCAGTGTCCTTGGTTGGGATAAATGCTACATATTAAATATAGTCATCTAAAAACAAACTTAGATTCTGCTCCACTGATCAAAACCAGAAAAGAAGAAAAAGTAGTCATAAAAACAGCGGGATTACTATGAAGAAAAAGTTTGTACCAAAGATCAGTACAAACATAGTTCAAGTCAAAAGAAAGAAAGAAAGACAATATTAACTAAATGTCAGCATAGATAATTGGAGACAATGAAACTTTGTTTCAATTCTGAATAATGACAAAGAAAGGCAAGCTATACCTTTACATATTTCCGGACATTATGGTAAACTTCAACACAAAGAACAACCTCTGGATTTTGGATGGCAATAAAATCTTGGGCACCTGAGAACTTTGTTTGCTGTACATTTAACATGATAATCAACGGATATCCAAGCAGTTCTCACAATTGTGAAGAACAGAGAAAACTAATCAGACAAGTATAGAGAGAACCTGTATACTAGAATTTGTCAACCTAAGAGATTTTAGCATTTCAGATTTTTCCGATGATGAATTGCTGTCTTTCTTGATCTTGCAACTAGCATGTGAACAAAAGAAGAAGTGATAATAAGCACAATTCAAATAAGATGAACCAAATATGCAAATGCAAATGTTACAACAAATACAGACCTCAGTGAATGCAACCTAGCACAAGCCCTGTCTTCATCCTGCCTTTGTTTGATTCTCACATATTCCTCTACCTTTGACATGTAGCTCTCCTGGACATGCAAGGAGAATGAATCTGTCAAATAAGCAAAAGATGCATAAAAGTTTCCTACATACAAGGGAACTTGGTTGTAGATTGCAACACAAATGCTTGGGATCTCATTGTAAGTTCTTTTCTACAATTATCAACCACAAGCACAGGCATGTATTATCATTAGAAAAGGCCCATTCGATGCAGCACTTCTTGTCAATGTGCAAGCAAATTAGATATAATACCCCTAAGCTATAGCAAAATCTCCATTATCTACATAAAGAAGAGAAAACAACAGTAGCAGGTTAAAAGAATTGAATATTCTTGGACAGGAAACATACATCATCATGCTCGTCTTCCTTCCTTCCCCTCCTCCTCCGTGGTTTGCGTTTACTTATTGTTCCATTGCATTTCATTCCTTGAGATTGTTCTCTTTCCCTAACAACAATTTCTCTTCTGAGAAGGAAAAGAACAGGTTGAGAAATACAAAATTTGAGATAAAGTAAGACAAAGTTATGTTATTTATCATGCCTGGATTAGATCAGAGCACTATAAAATTCTCATATTTGGTAGCTGAGACATGGTAAGGAAATGAATATAAATTCTAAAAGAATTCCAATGAAATCCAAACCAATCCAGATTAGGTAAATTATGCAATTCTTCTTGGCTGTTTTGCATA
This sequence comes from Erythroxylum orinocense, assembly GCA_025531955.1. Lineage (NCBI taxonomy): Eukaryota > Viridiplantae > Streptophyta > Magnoliopsida > Malpighiales > Erythroxylaceae > Erythroxylum > Erythroxylum orinocense. The sequence goes on along the minus strand of JANZLX010000211.1, from coordinate 4,783,643 downwards.
AGCTAAGGCAGACTAACGTTTCAGAAAATTGGCATTGGCATTGAAGAAAGAATAAGAATGAAGAGAGGTTGAGCTGGTGTAGGGAGACAACATGTTAATAGAAGAAACATCCATGATAAGATTTATCTAGCTACAGGGCATTTTTTAAATTTTTTCAACAATCAAGTCAAGTTTAACACATGAATTATCAATCCGAAAAGCTATAATTCATGAGACAGTCAAGTAAGTTGCAGACATCTAGCTCAGTCTTATAAATGAAGCATAAGAACCCAGAATTCCAATTCTGTTTGCATATAATTTCTAAGATTTTGAAAAAGGCAGCCATATACATACATGAGACATTAAAGAATAATCTGATCTTGCCTACACCGTAATATACCTGCAACAGAATGAATGCTAATAAAAACCTAAAGCATTTCTCATATCAGTGAGCAACTAAACAAACATAAGATGATCAAATTTGAACCCAGACTCACCCTTCACTCAAGTTCTCTCCAGTAGGCTCTGAGCAACTTCCAAAGCTTTGTTTATCCTATGATATCACATTTACAAAAAAAAACAAAAGGATGAAAAACCCCATCAATGCAGAACTAATATTGGTAATCTAACTATCCATCATCATCAATGGAGAACTAAGAAAATGCACATCCACCAAATCAAAGAAAGAGAGGGATTAATGTCCATACACCTAAAGCTTCCTTCATGGCCATCTCCACCAGCTCTTCATCGGTAAAAAATTTAAGGTCATCAACCCTGAGACATCACATTTTAAAAAATATTTAGAAGCATTAAACTCGCCAGAACCATTCCCTAGTACCAAAACGAAAAGCCAAAGCCTTTAGAAATAGGAAAATCGTAAAGAAAGGTGAAAACATACGAAATATCATCGTAGGTGCATGGCTGAGAGGAATCAATTTGCAATTCATTCTTCAAATCCTAAATTGAGCAATGTCGAAGCCTCATTAGCCAATCAAAAACCTTCACACGTGCATATATATGTCATATACTCAGAGAAGGAGAAAACCTGAAGCTCGTGGAGAAGAGAAGCCTGGAAATCGGGAACTCTAGTTAAAGGGCCAATCAAATTGGGAGTATAAAGAGGTCCTCCACGAGCACTCGCGGGATTTGCATTTGCATTTGCATTACTAAAAATTTCCTGCTCTCCGCTTTCCATTTAATCAATTTCTTTTCAAATCACAGTAATGTTTTTCGAAACAAACCCTAAAGACCGGGGGAAGGTGTTTTGGCGATTCTATTGTTCCCTTTGTTATTACGAGCTTTAGGGTTTATCTGTTTATTGCCGAACTAGGAAAAGGGGGTGTTGTTGATTTGATCTCCTGTTCTGACTTCTGGGTAAACCCGAAGTAAGGGTTTATTTATAAACAATGTATTAAAAACTGAACAGAAGTTAGAACAAGGTTTTAAAATCGGACCGTCTAATCCAACTAAAAAAATCTAAACCGACCCGATTTTTATACATAAATGTTACTCCCTCTGATTTATAATAAGTGTCGTTTTAGAAGGATTTTAATTATTCAAAATAAATATCGTTTGTGACTTTTTATGTATATTTATAATTTTACTTCTAAAATTACCCTTTAATTTCTCTCACATCTTAATTATACAGAATATATTTTCAACGCATTTTAACCAATGTTACGAATACCGTACCGGGCTCCGTACCGGATTGGCCTCTGGAACGGAACTGTACCGGTACCAGTCAGTACC
>JANZLX010000211.1:4753375-4775442 GCA_025531955.1 Erythroxylum orinocense | reverse complement strand
AATTTATTTTCATAATTTTTTTAAACCTAATTCGGGTCGGGCCATTTCTAATTTTTTTAGAGTTACCCGTCCCGGCCCGAAAATAATTTGGGTAATACCCGGGCCGGTCCGAATTACCCGAAATTTAACATTTTCTTACTCGAATTAATTCGCCCGGGCTGGCCTAAATAATGCTCACCCCTACTACATGGGGCCCAGTGATACCCTGGGCTTCCCAAAATTTTAAAAAATTAAATATTGTATATATATATATATATACATATATGAGGATGAAGTTATTTTGAAGGTTAGTAGTATATTGAGCCCCCTAAAATTTTAAAAAATTAAATATTTAAATCCTTCTATTATACATTTCTGGCTCCGTAACGAAATATAATACTATATCAAAATTCAATCCGACTACCTAAAAATTATAAATAAACAAGAACGATGGAGCCAAAACATTTAAGTCCAAACACATAATAATGATAGACAACGAACGCAAAGCGTGTGGGCACGGAATATTACTGTCTAGATTCTGATATATGGCCTGTTGTCTACTTCGTCCTATCAATTTTCTTTTTCTTTTTATGAAAAATAACCCTCTAAATATATTATTTAATTATATATAATAAATTAAAAATATTTAATATTTTAATTTAACAGTCAACTTTTAAAAATGTACAATTTATTAATTAAAATTTTATAATTAAAATTAAAATAGAATTTTTATTGATATGACTAATAAATAAACACCCGTGTTTAATTTGTTAGATGATTATTATAAAGAAAAATATTATTAAATTAGGTTAAATATTATTAAATTTAATATCATTGCATGTTAAAATAAAATCATAAGGTTTTCTATTATTGAAAATAAGAACAATAAATATTATTTTATTATCATTAAATTAAAGGATACAAAATTTTTATTTATGTTTTTAATACAATTCATGAATTGAGGTTCTTTCTTTTTATGTGAATCATTTAAAAACAATATCTCTACTAGTTACACGTAAAATTGCGCAATATTAGACTTTTTTAAATTTCGAGGTGAGCTTCGTATTAAATTTTGTTGATGTTATTATTGTTATTAATCCGAGTTCATGTTGAATTTAAATTTAAAAATTAGTCCGATAATTCATCTACACTGTATGATTTTCTACTCCAAGATAACATTATTTGGAAAAATTCAAGTTAAGTCAATCAAGTCTAATATTGGATCCTCCTTTAACTTATTGCCATATTGATAGTCAGTTTTGAATAACTGATTTTTTATAACATCAAATTTTGATATCTATTTAAATATATTAATAATTATGTTAAACAATACTTTTTTATTTTAAATATGTGATTATTTTTTTGATGGACTTAGAGTATTCACCGATGGAATTAGTGACTAATCCTTTCGCTACAGGAACATCTCCAATATGAAAAGGCTACAACTAACCTAGGAGCTTGTTGCATTTCCAAGAGTAGGATTCGAATCTCCAACTACTTAATTAAGGGATAAAGACATGTAGCACTTATGCCATCATGCTGGTTTTAAATATGTGATTATACTCCTCGCTAGCTCATGTTGATTTGGACGCTTTGTCTCTTACATATGTTTTCCTGTCTTCTGTTTTTCTTTTTCTTGAAAAAAACAGTTAAATTAACAGCTCAACAAATTATAACAACAAAGAACAAACATTGCTCATTGACACTTGTCTCTCTCCCAAGTTTCTTACGTAAAACAGACTTGTTCTTTTCTTTTCTTGTTAAAATTTTTCCTGTGTAGTAATCAAAAGTATCTTGGAACCTGTAATTTGAGAATCCCGTTTGATTGTGAATTCCGCCTGTTAATTTGGTACTGATTGTGGAAGTGTGGACAAAGAAAAAGGAGAGTACGTCAAGGAAGGGAGAAGACCCCGAGATTCTCGGGGGATACTGCGACCTGTAGATATAGATCTAATTCTGGCTGGTATGTACTTTAGGTTCCTGTTCGTTTTCTGGGTTTTCTCTTTTTCTTTGTGATCATTTGACTTTTTCTATGCTTTCGCTTGTTTAGTTCGAATTTCATGGCCCACTTGTTGCTTCTTTTAAGTTGTTTTCTTTTTTGGATATATTGTTTCGTGTTATTGCTGTTTCCAGCCCTCTTCGTTTTTCAGTAGTTGGCTTTCTCAAACCCTAATTTCAGCAAGTTATTCGGGCTTGTGATTCACTTGCCTGATATTTAGTTCATTTTTGTTTTATGTATCATGTGGTTGTTAGTGATGATAAAGTAGTTTCCTTGGGGTATAATAGTTAGTTGTCCGATATTTGAAGCGTTGGGAGGTTAGGTTCATAACGATATTAATGAGAATTTTTTTTGTGGACTTAGATACTTTTAGTAGATTAAATTTCATTTTTACTGGTATTGCTGCTACTCCTCAATTATGCTGCTAATGTCTTTTCGTGTTACCATTTTGACCGTTACTTAGTTCTTGTTAGTCCCAAGTCCCATCTGTGTTTAAGGATTAAGAATCAGCTTTTATATTTGGTTGTATCTTGATGTCACGTGCATCAAGTTTATAGCGTTTGGTCATTAGGAAAGGTTCTTTAAAACGTTGCTTGAAGATATGTAATTGCTGCAACTTTCTTCTGACGCCAGCTTTGGCTGAGATATCTATAATTCTGATTAATTGCGTCTTTTGTAAGGATGTTTAACTTGTTCCAAGTGTTGAGATCCGATCTCATCTTTCTATAGTTCTCTTTGATCGTCATAGAAGATGGTATGGTCATGATAAATCTTCTGATTTTTTTCCTGCTTCTGGTTGAATTCAAGTTGTTTGCATACGGACGAATTCAAATGTTTCAGCCAAAGGGTGTTCCTAGTTCGAGTTTGGTTGGTCAAAACTCATTAGTGCATGATCAGCATTTAGATTGTGGTACTCTTGAAATGGACCCTGTCAGTGGAGGAAGTGATCTCAGCAACAATCCTACTCTTGCTTCAAAACAACGACTACGTTGGACTCATGAACTTCATGAACGCTTTGTTGATGCGGTGGCTCAACTTGGTGGGCCGGACCGTGAGTCTTCTTAAGCACTTATTTTTCTTTTGCTCTTGATTTGAATTTTTAAGTTTGTTGACCAGAGTAGGTCTCAATTTTAGGATTCGTCAGAAGCTCATCTTCCATGGTTGAGAAGCGCCAATAAGTTAATGTAGTTACGCTACAATATTCAGTTTCTTCTTTTTACATGTTTCATCCATGTTATTCAGTTCTTTATACATAACTTTACATGGTTATGGTTCTTACTGGCCTTTTATACCTGTTAGATTATATATTGTTAATTTCTGTGGAATTTCTTAGCAGTTTAATACTTGATTTATGACAGTGAACACAAAAACCTAGTTTTGCTTTTATTCCCTGTGGTTAATTCATTCCACCTCCACTAGATAAGCATTCAACTGTCAAGTTGTGGCTAACAGCAAGAAAATCTAATGGTGTTGCTTTTCCACCTGCACAAAGATGGATGCACACTGGCATAGAGGCATGAATGGAGAGACTTGCAAGTCTCCATAAGTGTGTTTACAGTATTCTCGTGCTAAAATTATGAACCCGGGAACTCATCACACTGCTTGTATACCCAAACTTCTTGTATTGTTGAAGTAGTCAGTTTATGATTTGAAGTGTATCAGAACTCCATAGGAAGTAAAATTTAGTTATCTGCATGCAATGGGAAGATGTTAAAATAACTAATAAATTCCAAATTGGAAGTGAGCAAAAAATTATAATGGTTTACATATGAGAAAGGATTCATAAATCATTTCCTTAGGTTTTAGGTTAAGATATGAATCTTCTTTATATAAAATACAACTCTTAAAAATAAAAATAATTACGAAATTTCACAGAAGAGATGTCATGTGTAGATGATATACCTTTTCGACATGAATATTCTAAATTTTAGTTGAGAAAATTAGCAACTAATATGAATATATTTACTTGTAGATACTTCATTTTCTTTTCTTTTTTTATTTTTCCTTTTCCAGGTGCTACACCAAAAGGCGTTCTTAGAGTCATGGGTGTACAAGGTTTAACCATATACCATGTCAAAAGCCATTTACAGGTATTCTAATTATAATACTCGTCTTATATCATTAAATATATTATCCCCTTTTTCCTCTTGAATTCTCTGGAAATGCCAGTTAAGGTTCTAGCACTTATACTCCTCCATTAGTTCTTCTGACTTCGCTCTCATGATGCTTCCAGAAATATAGACTTGCAAAATACCTTCCCGACTCCTTATCTGATGGTAAGTCCATGTGGCAGTCACTTACTTATTTTTGGCCATGTAGAGGTGGATGGACATGCTAGGAGGCAATGTAGGTCTTAGCTAAACAAGATGAATAACATGACATGAAGTTATTATAGAGACAAATTAGAAACAAAATATTGACAACATATGATGTTATCTAACTTGAAACTGGCATGATTTAGCCCCTTTCAAGTGAATTATTTACAGCATTTTACAAAAATTTCACATGAATTCTTAAGATAAATAACCAATACAGCACACGTACTCTTATTGTATATTAGAAGATACTGCACAGAATTTTGTTTTCTGATCCGGACATAAAATGATAATGCAAGGGAAAAAAGCTGACAAGAAAGAAACTGGCGACGTGCTCTCCACAGTGGATGGTTCATCGTAAGTGCATTTGCCTTGCCTTTTCTTCTGTTCTTAATCACCTGTTTTAAATAAATAATGTGCAAAAACTTGGAAGTTTTGAACGGAAGAATTCACATTTTCCACCATTGTATACAAGGAGAAAAACAGGAATATGTTATCCATTTCTGAGTTCATTTGCCCTTGCCCAAAATTCTTTAAAGTCTGATCCAAAGTACTTCCGTCTGATCAATTTGGGATTTGATTGTTGATTTTCTTCCTTCTGTCTTTTCTCAGTGGAATGCAAATTACGGAAGCACTCAAGCTGCAGATGGAAGTGCAAAAACGTCTGCATGAGCAATTGGAGGCATGTCTACTCGTTTGCATTCATGTTTAACATACTATTGAGTAGGAATGGCAACTAGAGCCTGGCCCAGTCCAGCCTGGAGTCCTGGACTGGACTAAAATTAACTTGCCAGACACGGGGTTGACTGAACCTTCGGCCAGGCTTGGGACTGAATGCCAGCCTGAACCTCTCCACCAAAACGACATTGTTTTGGTAGCAACCTGACCGGGCTTCGGGCCAATTCCCATCCCTATTATTGAGCAATAACTAGTGTTTCTTTTACAAGGACTCTTCAGTTATCAGCTTGAGCTTATGCTGTCCTACTTGACTGGGGGGAAAAGGTTAAATTAGTCAAGAACCATTTGAAATAGCTGTAGGGATTTTGGTGAGATTTGACATTGCTTCTCCTGCTCAAATTTTTCCATATTTTCTTATCTTTTATGTTTGGTTGAATAATCAAAGTTTTTAGCATTTTAAATGAAAAGGCGAAAATTATTCAGAGAACAATATTTCTTTATTTTGTTACTTTAGTAGACCAAGGGGGGTCTTAGTAGAATTATGTAGTTTATTGCATTTCCTCATTTTTCAGGGATTTCAATATCCTAAAGTGTTGTCAATCCTCCTTCCAACCAGGTCAATTCGAAAAAATCCAGGGATTTCATTAATATCCACATTTCAGTTGTCATATGGTCTTAGTATTTTCTTGATCAAGGTGCTGTTACTTTTTCTGAAGTTCTCACATGTTGGAGAAGTATAGGAAAAGGCCTAAAGTACATGCTTAACGGTTAACAGTAAAGGGAAGGCAAGTAACATATCAATCATACATTCGGAAAATACATTGGCTTACTTCCATTAGTTATGGGTTTTAGGCTGTTTAATAGCCTATGGTACATTATGTTACTTCAGTTATAGTTCTACCTGTAGGCAGATTTGCATATTGATTGTAAGTCATAATATCAGCATGTAGGTATTATTGGTTATACTGTTGGTTATATCCTTGGCAATCAAATTTGGATGCTTTGTGGACAATAGGTACAGAGGCAGCTACAATTACGTATTGAAGCCCAGGGTAAGTATCTGAAGAAGATAATTGAGGAGCAACAACGACTTAGTGGTGTCCTTGCAGAGGCTCCTGGCTCAGGGGTTTCTGGCCCAGTGTCAGGTGACAACTGTCCAGAATCTGACAAGAACGACCCAGCTACACCTGCCCATACTTCTGAGTTACCCTTCCAAGATAGGGCTTCCAAGGAACGAACTGCAACTAAGAGCCTTTCCGTTGATGAATCATTCTCATCTCAACATGAACCATTGACTCCTGATTCACGTGGTAATGTTGGTTCTCCAGGTGAGAGCCCTAAACTTGAAAGATCAATGAAGAAACAGCGCATAAGCATAGGAGTAGCTTATGATAAACCAGAGATGGCCCTCACACACCAGATCCTGGAGTCGAGCTTAAATGCATCGTACAGACCACACTGTCTACCTGATTAGTGAGCCCTTCATCTGTATTGTCTATGGGGAATAATGATTAGATGGAGAAGATTTCAGGAACAGATGTGTATATTTCCTTGCTGCATGCTATTTGCTCTTATTGACCATCATCTTGCCATGCCTGTAAAAGGATGAACTTTTAATCAGATTGTAGAACCTGTTAGTGTTAGCTGTCTGAGATAATTAGGTTCCGGTAAAGATGTAATTTCACATAAAACCTTCTTAGATACCTGGTACATGTCCAGCACTTTGTGAATCGTAAGTGATTTGTTTATTTAAAGATTGTGTTAAACTGATTACTACTGTTATTGCAAGAGATTTTTAATGATGGGCAATGGTAAAAATTGCGGCTGGAAGTTGCGGAGAATAAGAAATTGTTGATTGCTAGCCCCTCTTCATTTCAACAATGCGACTCATGAATCAGTTGATTAGAAAGATTATGAAATTTGGATTGGATTCGTTTAGTGATGCATTTATGGCTACACGAGATGCTAAGCCGTAGAGTTGACCAAAAAAACATGTAAGCATAGTTTTACAAAGGCTTAAATGAATGACAAATCCTCCAGCTTAGGACAACATTTTAGCTAACAAGCACTGCTGCGAGTATAGGATATTACACGAACACGCTGATTCAGGTGTGTGCCAAGCCCAACATATGCAGTTAGAGAAGGCAACGATGCAGCACCAGACCTTGGGAAAACAAATGCCTACAAGCTACAAATGTGAAAAGTGTGGATAAGCTGCTACAAGAATAAACATAGTTCCACAGTAATGCCTCACTCATGCTCACGAAGAGTTATGTCTCTGATGGTTTACTCGCCTCGGAAAGCAATCGCGCAACCGCTTGCTGAAGGCCTCAAGTTTTTCAAATTTCTCACCTTTGAGTGTCTTTGCAGATAATGTATCTTTCTTTTTCTTTTTCTTCTCTTTTACGATGTCCAGAGATATATGTTGCACAGTTCGTAAAGGTGTTGCAAGCACTTTTAAAGCCATCTATTTACAGAAGAAAAGCACAAGATCAAGAATGAGACAGTGCAAGTTAGTTCGTGCATCAACATAACCTAGTATCCTGGTTATTATGATTCATGATTCCCTAAAAGCATTCGACTAGTGTTAATAGGCACAACAAAAGAGTATGAAAGTGCAAGTGTCCGAAGCCCTTAGGCATACCATTTCTATAGTACAACACAACACAAGCTAGCTAGAGAAAGAGAGAGCCAGACCTCATGGCCGTTGTCACCGCCTTTGCATTCAGCAAAAGTTTCATCATCACTGCCTCCTATGGAAGAACATCTTCCCCAACTCTCTCTGTTTGAGCTTGTATATGAGCAACATTCCTCACTTGCTCCGTTTAGCTTATCCTGATATCCATAATTTTAGAGAACTCCATATGAAACAATATGTTATTTGTCATTTGCTACTCAAATAATAGCAACTGTCCTCTTGGAATCCCAAGACCAACGAAAAGTAGAATATGAAAGCAAATAGGAATTGTGTGCTTGCTCCTTTAAAATGCTGTAGAAGGATCAGTTAATTATTTAGTGAAAAAAAAAATTAAGTGGCAGCTTGATTCCAAACCAAAGTAAGAGAGCTGTGGTAAGCAAATCAAAAATTTGAAACTGGTTAAATGAACTCTATGATGACTCCAGGCTCAGTTCATCAAGGGTTTTGGTTCCAATTGAGATTAAGAAGAGTGTCTACAACACATTTCTCCATCAGAGCCTCCAATGAAATCCATGTTTTCCCATTCAGTGATTACACGTCATCTAAAAAGCCATTTACATGACACACGTCACAGCAATTCACAATTCAAGCAAAAGTTTATTTGATTTGGTGTTTCCAGAATCACTTTAAGAGATTAAGTATTATAAGTTGATTGACAAGGTTTTACAACTTGGCATTCTCCTTTGTGTGTCACAAGATAAAAAGCTCAAGACATATTCTAAAGAAATTCGTGCTTTTTTCCCTCTAATAATCAATTTTGGAGCAAAAAGTTTATCTAAAATATGTCTATAATACCACTGTTGTCGCCACTCCACCATCACTTATGAGCTAATTAAGTGACAAACAACTGGTATAAGTTCTATTCTTCAGTGTGAAATGAAACCATTGAGGACAACATTTATCTATTGAGATTCACACATAGATGTGAAGTCACCAAGTTTTCTAAAACCAAAGCCATAGTGCTTGTCAAAGATGACCATTTGGCAAAGATGGTTGGGCAGACCAAATCGTACTCTACAATTAAATGTGTTTTGTATTTGCAATGCAGGCAAAACATGCCTCTTTAGGCCATGTTCACAGCCAATCAAGCTAATAAAATGGTAAGTTCTTCTCTCTGCAGACTCATGGTCACAATTCATTTGACTTATAGTCATAATTTATGATGAGCAACACAGAGGATATCCTAATGAAAGCCTAATTTATCGTACAATCTCTGTTTCTTACAATTGATATATAAGACCTAATCCCATTGAACTTCATGCTAGTACTTGTTGAATGTCTTTGAGATTTAGTATTTAATATAGAAATATTACATGCATGCTCCTCAGCAGAAATATAATTTTAATGAGATATATATTGCGTCCTATAAATAGGGATTTCTTGTACTGTTCAACACATGTAAAACCGTAGTAAAGATGTAGCAGGCTGTGTGTAAGCGGATATAGTTTTTACAGCCAAACCACATAAAACTTTGTCTAAATTCTCTCCTTCCTTTTCTCTACTTTCAAGTTCACAGTAACAGTTCATATCACCTGAAAATTTGAAGGCTCCTCCGAGCGAATCATATGCTTTTCGTCCAAGGAGTGCTGCATCAACCAACAAACCCTAAATTTATTCAGGTCAAAGATCTGACAAATAAAAAGTATGTGTACATGAATGAAAGATACATACTATTACGCAAGCATCTGGGACAACCTCACAAAGAAGTTCGCTTACAGGTTTTGCAGTCAGGATACTTGGAGGAGCACAAGATGAACTTGCAGCATCAATGCAGGAGGAACGAAGGCCTGTTATTATCTCATACAAGAGGCTCTAAGAAAAACAACAAGGTCAAGGCTTGTAAGTTCTAGGTTGACATTCTTTGAAGGGGAAATTAAGGAAACACACCTAGGACAAGTTAATAGCTAGTTGTTCTAGCATAAAAAGGGATTTCAGACACATCTGTGAGCAGCACTTTACATAAGTAACCATTGGTTTTGAAATGAAGCATTGAGTTAACAATATTACCTTATAAAATTAACATCACTCGTTACACTTCAATTGAAGAGCTTGACAGAACGGTAGAAAATTACACCATTTTTTCAAAATGCATGTCAGACATCAACTTAAACAAGTTCTTCTGGGGAAGATTTAACTTTAATATAGACACCAATAATAATGCTAGTTTGACACAAGGAACCATAATGCATCTACATGCAGAGAAAAGAGTTCTACAGGACTATGTTGTTTGATTTTTAATTTCATTTTTGGCCCAATTTCAAGATTTTCAAACATGTACAATATACAAATATCTGTCTTCTTTTTCATGCACTTTTCACTAGTTGATCTTGGACTGTTCCTTTTCATTTACCCTTATAAGCACCAATTTAAAATTACACTGTTTTGTTAGAGAAGAAAAAGTCACCTCATCCATGCCAGTGTCAACCTTCAAATCTCTTTGATTATAATACTTCTCCATCTTAGTTGAGCAAATAGAACTTCGAGGAGGATGAAGTAAATTGAAGAAGAAAATGGAAACTGAATCATAAAAGAACTGTGGCCTGGAGGAATTGTGATCACCATCAAATTTTATCAAATTTTTGTCCCCCTGTACAAACCATATACATGGTTATATCTTCAGATTTTGACTAATTTAAGAAAAGTAAAAGATCTTTAGAAAGAAAAATTACCACATAGGACTTAAAGATGATGTCAGAGTGATGGGATTGGATGAACTTGTCCTCACTACCATGTCCAAATAAAGCAGGAATGAATGATTTGGGTGCAACCTGCATGTCATAGAGAATGAAATATTGCTCCAAACAATAAATAAAATGGCATCAATCTAGATTGTCATACTTAGTGCAATAACAGATAATCATTGTAAAGATAAGTTCTGTAATCAGAAGCCACTTGTTTACCACTCAACAGATAAATCCAAGTCTTTGCTGGTCTACATGATTATATCTCCTCGCTACAAATCAGCATTAATGAAGTAAAAGAGGAACAAACCTTTACACAGTTTAGATCCATGATATCAAAATTTGCTTTCTTCATAATTACTCGCCGCATGTATTGCACTGCCACCTTAACCTGATTACAAGAAAAGTTAAGAAAGTTTTCATTTTAACCGAGGACTAAACAAGAAGTTAAACTGGAAATTCTAACTTTAGATCCTGGAATGCCAGCAAACTTCTTTTTCTCTAAGCTTAAATCACATGCAAGAATGATTAGTTATATAGGCAACTGAGCAAATTATCAAGGACTACACCATAAGTATTCTCTAAACAACTACTTGAACAGCAAATCTGATAGAATAAGCAATGGTGCAAATTTTCGAGGCTTAGAAAGCTGAACAGTTACTGCTAGAGTGTCGCATCTAGATAATATACGATTTAAATTGTATCCACCTAGAGAATTCCAGCAGAGTAACCCAACAAAACATAAATGCTTACATATCAAGTGATCAAATAAGCACATGAAAATAAACAATCAAAGATATAACCCCAGGTACAAGAATCACATTGATGTTACTCATCCTTTCCAAGATCATATACATAACACTAGACTCTCCTGGGCTAAGGCAAAAGGAAGGAGAGGTATGGAGGCCAGACATACTGTGAATTTTGGAAGCCGAATTTTGTAAACATCAACAAGTTCCATCATTAGGTCAAATAAATTTGAAAAGGCACTATCCAAAACCATTGCAGCTATGGATGGGTCTTCTGCTCCATAAAGAAGGCTGCATTATGTCACAAACATGTCACTCAACATTTTACTGAAGCTGCAATTGAAAATTAACATAACAACCTAGTATAGGAAACAATAACAACAGTAAAAGACAACAGCATAGTTATGTTAAAGCACCCAGTGACTGCACCCATGGATCGTCCCCAAAGCCCTATACGTGATATCTGTTTGTTGCTTCTTAGATATGAAACTACAACTTTGAGGTCCTCTTTCTGCCATTTAAAGAACGAAGGAAACGGGACAAAGCATTTAAGTTACAAGATAGTAAAAGCTGGTTACAAGAGACTATTTAAAGCCAAATATGGTTGCATACCTCATGCCAACCAAGGCTGACATAGTCACCATCAGACAAACCAGAACCCGAAAAATCAAGGGTAAAACAAGTGATATTTGATGGAAGAAGAACTACAGCAGCTTCATTTGCATCTGCTCTACAACCACTGCATTATGTATATGGTCAAAACTGAGTGAGTTTCCACCTTTATTTAGTATAAGAATTCTCTCTTAAAGAAAGTTGAAACAAAGTACAAAATTTTTACATAATTAAAAGCAAGGAAAGAATATAAGTCTAAAATACAGGCAGAACCCCTAACAAATGTTATACAAATACAGCGTGCAGTTAATTTTATATTTACTGTTCTAAATTTTATAAGTTGAAGTTTATCCAAATGGAGAAGAGCACGACTAGTTTCTACCTATTTCCATGACAATATATAACGCAAGGAAGAGGAGTATCTTCGGGGAAATGTGAAGGTACGTAATGGCTGCATTGTAAGGTGTGGCCTCTTTCGTTTTTAAGCTGCAGGAGTTAAGCCAAGGACGAAAAACATAAAGCAGTATAATTAAAAATCATCATGAAAGTACAGATAATTGAAAGTAGGAAATTGTGGATGGAAGGAATTAAAGAGTGCAAACGGACGTCAAAACATGTCCATACTTGCCTCTAAGTCTATTCTCTTGTATGCTCTGCCTGCGAGAGTGAAATCCCTCTCCCACAAATAATTATCTGGATTATAGTCCGCCCTATACATCCAGAACAGTAAAAACAAGAAAGCCAAGAATCAGAGAGAGACAGATAAAGTAAAGAGAAAAAAATTCGCCAATAGGTACCTGGGAGGGCGGATAACAAAATTGATAAACTGTTCAATCATGTCCCACAGTTGCTCCTAACAAGGAGGCACTCCAGAGCATCTCCCCTCCATGAAATAACAACTCCTAGTGGAGAGATGCCATGAAACTTTTACATTTGCTTCTTACTCTACCATTGTTTGTTGGTGTTTTTGCTTTTGTTTATCTAAGAGTATTAAAAGGTGTAGAAATGGGGATATTCTTTTGTTTTATGTGGAAATCCAGCTCAGGAAAAGCAAAAGAAAGATTCTGGGGAAAGTGTCTCTTCTGGGAATCTATGGAAGAGGGAAAAGGTCGGAATTTTTGAACACTTCAGAAGCCTCAAAGTTGGAAACTTATTTTCAACTAACGGCGCCACCAATCGCAGCTCCTACCGCCCTCTTTGCCTTATTCTCCAATCTGAAGAACATAAAAGGAGACAAAGAGGTGCAAAAATAATAGGGTCGTCAATGAGCTTATACTAATATGAAGATGTCCACACAAAAAAGAAAAAAGATTGAAGAATTTCAACATATACATCAAAACCCAGATGTCAAATCTCCAAGAATCAATAATTACAGTGCCATTTCAACAAATTAGAACACAAATCACCAAGAGATCACAGAAATGTTGAATCTTTAACAATTCAAACCACCTGTCATCACGAAAAAACACAGAAGAAGAAGAAAACAACCAAATGTATATTACGGAAATACAAATTCAACATGAAGAAGATGACGAAAAAGAACCAACTTCATCTCCAACCCATCATAGAAAAATTGGTAACATAGTGAGGAAAACGGAAGAAATTGGAAAGAACAAAAGGAAAAACAATGAATGAGAACAAAGTGTTGGTTTACCAGGTGACGCAAGTGGATGAGTTTCAGAGCGATGTCGAAGGGATGGAAAAGAGAGAGTTCCAAGGACGAAGAAGAAGAAGCAGAGAGACACGGGACATTACGGAGAGGCAAGCACGCACGCTGTCACAGCAACACAACAGCAAAGCCGCTATGAGTCCTTTTCAATTTTTTAAAATATTTGTGCCTTTTCTCTGTTCTTTCTTTTTCTAACTGCGTTCTTCTGCGCATGTTTTTTTTGTTTTATTCGGATGTTTCATGTTACTGTAATAAACTAATAATTAAATATTTTGAATTTTATTTAAAAAGATTCTCACATTCTTTGAAAGAAAAGGCCAAAAAAAAACAGAAAAGTAATATGAAATTATGCCTATTAACACTCCAAGAACAGCCAAATAATTTTAGTAATAAATCCCATAAAAAGTCTAGAGATCCATCATATTTTTAAAGCTCTCAAGTACCTAGTCATAGCAAAAATGGCCAATCTAGCCCAGTCCAGCTTAATGTTAACATAATCAACTTGAGTTAATTGAGTTTAGATTTAGGTTTGAGTTTTTTTCCCCTAAATTTTAGGCCAAACTTAAACTCAAATTATCCTGCTTGATCTAACCTAAAGTCTAAAATTTTATATAAAATGATATTTTAATTTTAAAAAAATAAATTTAATCGAGCTCAAACGAACTTTAAACCTGTGAAACATGCATACCAAAAGTAGAAGTTTTTCGAGCATAATATTTCTTAATAATATGGAAGGCACTAGAAGGGGGACTTACTGTTCAAATGACGAAAGGAAAATGTTATCAGGGTTGAAAATAGTATTCGGGACACTCAACCAATGTCCTGGTAGATAAAAAGTCAAGAAGGGAAGCTTCAATCATCTTGCATGGGTCAGATTTAAGTGTAAAATATGAAGAAGAGAAACATGGGTTTATGGAGGATCTGTCTTACCTTTTAATCACCAAAGAATAGGCAGGAGCGTTCATGGTACAAGGCTAGGCAGAAACCTAATCGCTTCGACATTCACTTGAACTGTCTCTAACCTCATTCTCGGCACCTTAAGAGGGTGGAGATCGTTGATACTCCAACCTTAATCGAGAAAAGTTTGAAGAAGAATTGTGGGGATTGGGATTTCGTTTTCCCATTTTGGTCTTAACGATGGGTTTTAATTTGTACATTGGAAAGTTGCCGTTTTTGTGAGGCTGGTTATTTGAGTGTAACATTATCGTTTTAAGTTTATGGGTGAGTCTTTTGCCTCCTCCAAATTTTGTATTCCTCTTCTATCTTTAATCAATATTATTTAATTTCTAAAAAAATCTGGATTGGACTCGAGTTCAAGCCTAAAGTCTAGGACCTAATTAGGCTTCAAGACTGAGCTCAAACTTGAACTTATAGTCTAGGCCTAAATCCAACTTCATTGCCTTCTTTATTACTATATAATCAAACTCTTTGATTTTGCTAAGGTAATTTTTGGTTAAATAAATATAAAATTAAAGTAATGCAATCTCAAATAAATATTTGAAATGTTAAGTTTTACTTAATACAAAGAAAAATAAAAAGGATTTGAAAGTTGATAATAAAAAGGATAAGTGTGAGACTTCTTTTCAGCGTTTGATAGACATCAACGTTGCACAACTTTGGCAACATGACGGTAGCATGTTTTTGCAAGAGTAAAAAATTACTAAGTCACTAAAAGCTAAAATGTGTACAAGCTGTCCATTTCAGTAAAATACAGCCATATTCGGAAGAAAAAAAATGACCTTGGCATCACAACAATTGAAAATTTTAGGTTTGGGATAAGCTAAAGACCACTTTAACTTCTAGTCATAATAGTTACAAAATAGCAATTATGGAATGACAGTTATTTTTGGTTATGTTGATTATGTCAGTTTGTCGATTATGTTAGTGTAACTTGTTTGTCCTAATCTGAATGTTTGAGATAATCATAATATTTAAAACATCTGCAAATTTAAATTTAGGATAAGTTTAACATGAAAAGACATGATGGTTGGTGAAATAATTATTGGAACTTATCCAAAACTGTTGCTTATATATATATTTGTGTGTGAGTGTGTGTTGTAGGCTGGAAAATGGGTGGACTTTGCCTCTTTCTATACCTCATTTTGTGTAACATTTTTTATGAGACATCAATAAACATGTGTTACACATATATGATCTAATTCTTTGTTATTTACTGCCCAAAAATACTATAAAATTGAATGCATGTAACATGTTCGATGAAATGTCTCAAACAGTGAAGTGAGACGTCTATATGTTAAGTTGTGTTTGTGAATATCCAGACCTTATTCCTACAATTTTGACCTTTTAAAGAGAGTTGGAGAAGTCTCTAAAGAGCAAATGTTTGATGAAATGCTTAAAAGGAGTACATAAAATGTGTTTGACATATTGATTAAGTGAAGTGAACCTAAGTTGTTTGGTGGAATTTCTTGAGAACTTAGTTGAGAGACTAAATTGCAACACGAGGGATTTGAAGGCATTTTTCTAGCCTTAAAACACCCCTATGACAGTTGGTATCAGAACATAATTTTCAAGAGAACACAAAAAATTGAAGGACACGATGACTTTAATCGGAGCAAATTTTTGGACTAATTCCAAAAGAGGAGGGCTTCACCATAGTTGCTCAATTAAATTCTATAATTCAGGCATTGGAACACATCTATAAACAACTAGATGATATTTCGGGAGAGGGAAATAGTAGAGTGTCTGATGCATTGGCACTTCTTTAAACCAATGTTATGTAACATAACGGAGGGGATTGGACAAAATTTAAAGTCCAAGAACTAAAGCATTTTAATGGTGTTCGATATGCTAAAATGTTGGGGAACTTCTTATGACGAATGGACCAATATTTTTTGGCAACAAGGGTGCTGAAAGGACACAAAGTGATGTTGGCCGACATGTACTTGGTTTAGTGATGTCAAGTTATGGTGGCGTGTAAAGATGAATGATGATCTAAATATGGATTGTCCATATTGACACATAGGATGTGCTAGTGCGGGAACTAAAGAACCAGATCTTGCTTTGTAGCACCTCTTAAATTATAAGGGAAGCCTTGGGGAAGTTGCATCATGACGGAACAATCATAAATAATGTTAAGGCATTTAACTCTTTAATGTTGGATATTCACAACATGCCAAAAGAAGACAAACGATTCAATTTCCTATTGAGATGTCAATCTTAAGCATAAATTCAACTACGAAGGCAAAGAGTTCAAGACCTCCCAATTGCCATTGCTCCTGCTAATCGATTAGTGGACTTATGGTTGAATAAAGATAAGGAAAAAGTTTCCAAAGATAATGAGAATGACAAAGTTGTTAAAGAGAATTTTGTTGCACAAAATAAGAAAGATAAAAACGTACAAACCTCTCAAATTTATACTTAACAAAAGTTTACTTTCTTTATATGCAGTGGATCACATTATACAAGGGAGTGTCTGAGAAAAATGAAGTTGAATGCGTTCAACAGTGAAGTAGCAATTGTCAATCCATTGATGGTGGAAAAGGCTCCTATAAATGGGACTTCTAAGACGTTTGATGAGTAAATAAGATAGTTGTATATTGGGGAGAGTCGAGAAGGGCTCATATAAACTTCTTTCAGTAGTGATAAGGGGCTGCAAATGGACCTATAGTATCATATTTGATTGTTCCATTGTAGCAAAGAGGTTTGTTGTTTGTTAAAGTTTTAAAGTTAGTAGCAGAGGCTGCCACCTCAAAATCTTGACAAAATGAGATGCACGGATGTGTCATTTTGATATACACTTACCCAACATACTTTGTTATACTTTTATAGGGTAAAAGGTGACTGATTGGCCAACTTTGGAAGGAAGCAGTCAATGACAAAAAAGTTGGACAAATTTGGCATATTGGTTGCCGATGAAGACATTTACTTTCTTTTAGTGGGAGAGGTTTGTGAAACCTTCTTTTCTGTTTTTTTTTAAGTTAAAAAATGATATTAGATAATAATCAGCTCATTTACAAAGATGTAGACCAACTGCAATGTATACAACGAAACGATAACATTTTAAAAAGGGTCCTTAAACCAACCACAAACAATGACGTTTAGAGCCAATGCTTCTACGGTTAAACAAGGGCAAAAAATCATTTGGCAAAAGGGTAAATGTAGATCGTATCCTTCCCCTCTTCACCCAACCCTTCCAAATTAGGGTAGAGTGTCAAGCGGTCCTTGATCTGGATGCAGAGATGGAGGATGCAGTTCTACAACTGATGCTGCTTTCGGTGTTCCTTTACAGCTGATGGTGCTTCCAGTGTTCACTTGGATGACCTCACACTTTTAAATTGGGCTACATGCGTCAAGTATAGTGTCAACAGCTACATCAGATGAGCATGGGCTTCACAGGTACCTTCATTCTTCCATCTTTATTTTGCTCCTGCTCTATATTAATAATTGATTCTCCATTATGAGGATAGATTAGGGCATATCCTTTCTAACTAGTAGAATAGAGAATTTTCTCTCTAATTCCACCAATCAGAGAGTTGAGAACCTTCTTTCTAGTACGAGTAGTATTCTGAAATCTTCTATTATTTCTCTCTTGCCAAATCTCTTTGATGGAGGAGGCGAAGGAGATGATATGTATATACTGGTTATTTATAGGAGTAAGGTTCAGTTTCAGAAGCCAGTCGAGTGCTTTTGTGAATGTTATACCTGCATTAGAAATAAGACTCAATTCCTCGATCTACTCCCATATAAATTGTGAAAAGGGGCATTCAAAGAAAATATGATCCCTTGATTCTGCCTCTGTCTCACATAGAACATATACTGGATTGGTAGTAATGAAATGCATTATATACGTGGTGCTTAGCTTATTTAGCACCGTAAATCACAGGAGAATAGAGTAACTAGGCATAAGTGACTTATGCCAAACAACAAAAAACCATATCTGCCCTGTGTTGTTCCAGTTATGCCACTTCCTAAATCTTGCAATGTTAAAGGTGTTTGGAAGCAGGGTGAGACATTGGAAAGTGTCCTCTTTATCTAGGTTTGGTTGATAATTTGGAGTAAGATACTGCAGCTCCAATAGAATGTTCCACTAACCTCTTAGTAAGATGGATTTAACCTTCGTCTTGATAGGAAATCCATTCCAAAGTTGAATAGCTTGAGGATATCTAATTAGGGATCCTTTGCCTATCCAATTATCAAACCATAAGTAAGCCTTATCTCCATTTCCAATCTTACAAGAGACTAAATGTTCAAGAATAGGTCTAAGCTTCAAGATCTAAGTCAAGGGCCAAGAGAAAGAGGGTTTTATAGGAATAAGGCACTAGAAACTTTTAGAAGATTTCTTTTCCATTAGGATATTCCAAAGGTTTTTAATCAATGTTGGTCTATTAAAGGAGGCAATAGGAATCAAACCTAATCCCCTTCTTTCCTTTTGCAAACTTCTTGTCATTTAACCTTAGCAAAATGACTGTCTAAATTTAAGTTTCCCTACAGGAATCTTCTAAAAAGCTTCTTAATGGTTTTGATAACTCCTTTAGCTAAAGATATGTTGGAGGACTAGTATATATGAAGGGAATTTAGTACGGATTTGATAAGTTACAATCTCCCTCCAAAAGAGAGCACTTGATTAGACCACATTCCCAATCTTCTCTGTATCTCATCTATCAAGGGAAGGCATTCCGAAAATTGAATTCTTTTTGTGGTGATGGGAAAACCCAAATAGGACAAAGGAGCTGGCTTCCTGCTCATCCTTGTGATTGTGGAGATACTGTTTTCCATTGTATTAGCACTTGCAGTTAGAATGTAATGACTTTTTGTAAAGTTAATCTCCAAACCTGAGAGATCTTTAAATAAATAAAGGGTTGACATGAGTAGTTCAATAGATTTGCCATGTGCCTTGGAGAAGAGTAAAAAATCATCTGTAAAACATAAGTTGATAAGCCTTACCCTCTTGCATTTAGTATGAAATTTAAAGAACTTGCTATTACTCGCTTTCTGTTGGATTAGCTGACTTAGGACTTCGATGCAAATGATAAAGAGATATAGGGAGATAGGATCGCTTTGTCTCAAACCTCTTGCACTCCTGAAAATGTCGGTTGATGTACCATTAACTAGAATGGTATAAGTAGGAGTGGTGATACAAACCTCTACCTAATTGACAAACTCCTTAGGGAAACCCAAGAGATGTAAAGTATGAGGGATGAAGTCGCATTCAACATGATCAAAAGCTTTTTTAAAGTCCACTTTTATGATACAAATCAATGGGCTATTCTTCCTTTGATACCCTTTCATCAGCTCTTGAACAATGGAAATATTATCTCTAATTCTTCTACCATGTAGGAAAGCACTTTGATTGTCAGATATCAAAGAATCCAGGACTAGTTTCAACTTATTTGCTAAGATTTTGGAGATAATCTTGTATAGAAAGTTGGTGCATACAATAGGCCTAAAGTCATCCAACGTAGAGGAACAAGGGGATTTAGGAATCAAGCATATGTGAGTTTTGTTGATCTCCTTTAGTAGTACTCCCCTAGAGAAAAATTCTAGTATAGCTCTTTTAACCATAGGTCTAATATCCTGCCATGTCTTTTGAAAAAAGTAACCATTGAAACCATCAGGACTAGGAGATTTATTAGGGTGCATCTAAAATAGTACCTCTTATATTTCTTTCTCTTCCACTGGTTTAATGAGAGCTACAGCTTGTTCCTGAAGGATCTTTTTATGAATAAATGATTCAAGAGTGATTGTAGTAGCTTGGTTTTGTGAAGAGTCGTAGAAGCTCTTAAAGAATCTCTCCGCTTCCTTTAGAAGGTCTTCTTATTTAGAAATTTCCTCCCCATCTTATAACTTTAGCGAGCAGATTCTGTTTGCATTTATCTTGGCTAAGACAAAGTTGAAATATTGAGCACCATTCACCATCTTTTAGCCAATTGACTTTGGCCTTTTGTTTTATTAAACTGTCATGATCCCTAGCTTTAGAAAGATAAGACATCAAAAAAGTATTTTCAGTACTTAATAGGCTAGGATTGACAGGATCCAAATCAAGGTTATGTTGGACAATTTCTAGTTCCTCATTAGCTTTGGCAACTGCTTGCTGAGTAGGGAAAGATCTTCTACTTATTAAGATTTTCATCTCCCTTTTGATAGCTTTAAGCTTCTGAATACAAACAAATTATTGTGTACCTACAACCGTAGCCTCCAAACCTTTTTTATAGAGCCTCAGAGAAGCCCTCATCATCGATTAATAGATTGTTAAACCTGAATGACCCTCTTCTGCCCTGGTTATGAAGAAGATTTTCAATTTGCATAGGCGTATAGTATGAGAATAAGGGGTCTAGGAAAGAAGTTACACTATTAGGAAACTGATTAACCCAAGCTTTTTTCACCAATGTCCAATCTAGTGTTTTCCTCAAAGCCTATCTTCCTATCTACTTATTACTCCAGGTATAGAAATGTGCCTGAGACTTTAGGTCAAAGATTTCTAGCTTAACCATACAGTTATTGAAGTCAAATGAAAGTTTCTCAGACTGTAATTTCCTTCAACTTCTGTTTTATATAATTTAGAATTCAAATCTCCACATAAAAGTCATGGTCCATTGACCGTCTTCTAGAACTGTAGTTAACTTCCCTATAACAATTTCCTCTGAAGACATGATTAACATCATAGATAAAAAAAAGGAAAATGTCAAGTCAATATTTACCTGAAGGAATTTACATTTAAGGTGAATGGCTTGCATCTCTATAACAAAAACCTAAACATCCACCAAAGTAGGATCATATCCAATAATGATTCTCCCGTACCTATGGGCATGATGGTTGGAGATAAATTTTCATCTTGATCCTAGTTTATTCGATAAATTAAGATTTTCATATATGATTTTAGTTTCGAAAAGAGCAAAAATCTATGGCTTTGTGTTATAGACAAAATCCCTTAGAGCTTAGAGCATTTTAGGGCAATTGATCGCCCTCACATTCCATGCGATGATTTCCATAATTCAAACGATTTTGTTTTTAGAGCCCATCCTTTTGCTCCTGTTGGATTTCCTTTGAGTGCTGTCAAAAATTCTCCAATAATAGATCCTCCTCCTTATTATCCTTTGGAAGAGAACCTATAGTTGCCTTATGATCAAACCTCTTGGGATTGTTGTCAAGGTTGACTGGCAATTCATCCGCCAAGTTCTCCTCACCCATACTGGTGTCTTTGACATCAGGAGTAATCTCTTTAGCTTTTCCCCCACCATTGTCTTCAACAAAGGCTTCTTCCCCAACAACATCTGCAACCAATATTGTAACGCCCCATATTAGGGGTTAGAATATTGAGGAATTTCAATGCATAGTATGCTTTGCATAATTGAGTTTTTGCTTATTTATGCATATGCATTTTTAGACTCATACAAATTATTGAACATGCATTCATTGACATTTTTTGGATATAATTGATTTATAAATGATATTAAAATGTGAATTGCGAATTATTTGAGCTTAAAATTTATTTGGAGAACATTTAGATTATTTTGAATTTTTGGTGAAATTTAGGAATTTCTAGAATTTAGAGTATTTTTGGACTAGAAATAATAGACCACTTATATTGTGACACATAGGCTGAATATGTTGGACCACGACTTTTTTAGTGAAATTTAGAAATATTAAAAGAAATTGAATGAGTGTTTTTGTATATGTACTGTGTTATAGATGAAATTGTGCTTTAAGAAAATTAATGAGAAAAGAAT
>JANZLX010000211.1:4716717-4738549 GCA_025531955.1 Erythroxylum orinocense | reverse complement strand
GCCATTAAAGTTTGTAGTGTATTTATTTCGAAATGTAAAGAAATTATGCATTTATGTTTGGAATTGAGTTTGTGTATAAAGTATGGATTTTGTATATGAATAGTATTGGATTGTGTTTGGATTGATTTATAAATTGATACAGTAATTTGAGATGAATATGAATGAAATTAAATTATGATTGGGATTGATGAATGAGAATTATTGAAGTGTTAGGTATAGAATTGTGTTTGTTGTGTTTGGATTTCCGGAAGGGAAGTCCGATGATTTGGAGTTTTGTTTGGGAAATTTAGAAGTGTGTTTTTTTTATTTGCAGAAATTTTTGGGTTTCTGAAAATGCAGCTGTTATGCTGCCGAAATTTTTATGGCAAAAAAAAAGAATAAGAATAAGTTTTATTAAAGATGAGATTGAGTTTAAGGCAAATTGTATGATTTGAGTGTTATCTGAGGATAAAATTTCCAGTAGGGAAATTGAATATGGATTAGTTTTGTTTTTGAATAAGATTGAATAAAAGAAGATTGAATAAAGAAGATGAATGAAATGAAAGAGTATGAAAAAGAAAAGAAAAAAAATTTATACCAGTTTTCGGATTAGTCTTAGGGTTTCCAACGCGACGTGGTTCTAAAATTTTTGTTACATGGATGTCGAACTTTATTTGCTTCAATTTTGATTTCTTTTCTGATTCGCTGCGCTTCGAAATCATTTCCTTCGATTTCTGCTTTCGCAATTTGTTCTCCGATTTGTCGATCCGTTTCAGTTCGATTGATTTGTTTTCGATTAGTTTCTCCGTTCTTCTCTTTGTTTTCGTTTTCTGCTTTCCGCTTTTCCGGTTGGGGTCCGGTTCCGAGATCAGGTCCCAACAAAGGTCATTTAGGAAAATTTAAGTTATGTTAAGGTGCAAAATAGGAAATCTAAAAATTTTAGGGTAAATTTGAAAACTAATTCCTATAAGGGTATTCTTGTATTAATAGAAAAATGATGATAAATTAAGACTTTGATAGTTAACGGTATTTTAGTAATTATAATGGTTAGGTAAAGTAAGATTATTTTAATAATTAAGAATAAAGTGAAAAGGGGAATAATTTTGGATTATTAATTGTAACTGGATTGAAAATTTTTCTTAAATAAGTCTAATAAAATTTTGCAATGTCTAGGTCTGAACGACAAATTAAGAAGCAGATTAGACTTATCAATTAGTTGAGTTTAAAAATTTAGGAAGGATAACCATAGACTATACTCTTAAAATGGTGTACAGTTTTTGAAACTTTGAATTTTATTATTAATAAATTATTTTATAATGTATCATTTTTTGAATTAGTTATTAATTAAATTAATAATTACATATATATTTTTAAAATAAATTAATTGTGTTTATTTATTACATAAAGAATTAACAAAGTACAAAATGTTCCGCATTTATATTTTGTTAAGTATTATAAGATGTATCTCTTTATAATTTGGTGAAAATTTTGATAATTAAAATTTTCAGTTATTGATGAGTATAATTAAGAATATTAGGGTAAATAAATCAGATTCATAAAATTAAATAGAAATTAACTTATAATAGATTGAGAATAAAATATGTAAATTGTGAATATGTGGCTTGTCTAGGATATGTTATATTCGATGGTCATAGATTGATGAGTTGTTTAAATATGAGTGAGCAATGGTTAGGTACTTGATTGTAGAGCAATTACAAGGGCATCTTGAATCTCGGGAATATTTCGTGCTGATGGCTAGCTACCAAAGTAGTACCGAGATATCTTGTGTTGATTGCTAAATACTGAAGTAACACCAGGGTACCAAATTAGATTAAAAAATTGAGGTATCTTGTCCCGATATTTGTACATCTAATTACGTTTCCACTTAGTGAGAGATTATAATACATAGAGATGAATCGATAGACTATTGAATATAAGCCTACTAGGTTAAGCAGAGCCTAAACAATTCGATTAATAATGAAGTAAAACATAAATGAAAATAATAAAATAATATTAATATTAATCAATACTAGTGATAAAATTTTGGACATTTGTTGAGTGTTTGGATAGGCTGAGTATTATTGTATATTTTAGTATTATATGTATGTTATAATCATTTGACTAATTTCAATCTATATTAAGTTATTTGATTTTAAAGGTACGATCAGTTATTTTTACTGAGTAGGCAACTTATCCCTTGCTTCTTTTTTTTTATGAGATAGAGAGGTTGTCGATAACCCCAGTGCAGGTGAATGACATAGTGGAGTCTAGGTAGGGTTAGTAGATTAAGGCTTTGTTTGGTGAATGGCTTATCAGCCATTTTTTAGCTTATTGAAGAGTTTTAGTTGTTTGACTATGTTAAACAACTATTAAATATGTTTGGTAATCAACTGAATGGGTTGGCTGATTGAACCCAACCAACAGATTTTTAAAAAGTTGCTCAATAGAAGCATTTTGGTGTTAGCTGATAAAAATTATGCTTTAATGACCATTGTGCCCTCACTCTTTTCTCTCTAGTCTTTCGGTATCTCAATGTTGGAAATAATAATCAAAGAGACCCATCAACTGTTGGGTCACATAGCTACCTCAAATTAGATGTTGACGTCTCGATGGAGAAAAGTTAAGGATCTTTTTGTTTTTGTTCTTTAACTTCTCCAGTTATATGGAATAATATTGTTAGGCACAATTTTTCTTTCTTGACAATAATATTGGTCTCTTTCAATCATGGTTAGGAATATATGTTTCTTACCCACCTTGTGTAATCTTTGATAAAGCAACGTAATCAAGAACTTAAATCTTCCATTTGTTCTTGAAATATACCATATCAAACTTTAGACATGCACTGTGATGTGCATTGCTATTGAAAAAATCATCATGATCTGCTTCTGCTTTATATTTTGGTTGTTTGTGAAAAAAGATAATAAAAATGTACTTTTTTTTCTTAAATATGTAATATTGTTTTGTGTATTACTATAATATAATACTCATATCCTTATAAATCTTTTTTTAAGTTATGTCCTCATAAGTAATTTTACACTTAAACTGCTAATTTAAGCAAAAAATTTTAATAAACAACTAATGTTATCCACTGGTCAAATAAGCTATATTAATTTGCTATCAACTAACAGCTAATGCAATCTGCTGATAGCTAAACAAGGCCTAAATTGAGTAAAGTTGTTTTATTGTATATACTTTTGAATGTGACAGCTCATATAGTTGTGCTTAAACAGATAATTTTTGAGTAATGAACATCATTTTTTGGAGCTAATGAGGATTTTGGTAATTAATTATATAACTGAGGAATAATTTGGATAAATTATAGTTTAAGAATTATCAGAGTGTCACATTTAGGTGGCATTACTTTTATAGGGACAAATTAAGTGAAAAAACTAATGATATATTCTTGTCTTATCTAGGATGGTTTCAGGAGATGATGCTATTGGCCTAGAGTTGACTGGAGAATTAGGTAATTTGATCCATGCTTCGAATGTATCTGACAAGGGGATGTCAGAGTGAATCGAGTAGGAGGAGATATGTCAGTGCCATCTAAGATGATGCAATAGGCTGTTACTGCTGCTCTAACTTGAGGTGATTTTATCGGTGGATCGCAACTATGAGTAGATCTTTAAGATAGGAGTGGCGGAGTTTCAAGGTACTACTGATCCTAAAGAGGCTAAGGCGCGATGGTAGCAGACAAAGTTAGTTTTAGATCATAAAGAGTGTATCTTAAAAAGAATGTTGTAGTATATTGTTTCATTATTTCAAGATAATGTACTGATTTGGTGGAAGTCAATAAAGAGATCTTATGAGGCACGAGAGATGACTTGGCAAGAGTTTAAGAGAGAGTTTAGAGACAGATACACTCCGTGGATATATCATGTTTAAAAGAAGATGGAGTTTGTGAGTTTGGTCCATACATAGGAGATGTCAGTGGCAGAGTATGAGACTCGCTTTATGACTTTGTCTAAGTATGCATTGGAGGCTGTGACAAATCCAGATGACAGAAGTTACCAATTTAAGCAGGGCATAAGGATAGAGATTCATTTGGACATAGGAGTTGCTACTTTTGATTTCAAGAAGCTACAAAAGACTGCACTCAAAGTAGAGGATGTGATAGAATAAGCTAAAAGGAGAGGAGAACCAAAGTGGTGACCAAAGAGTCATTGTGAAGTCAGTTTATTAGGAGGGGAGTTAGTATTGGGCGATCTTGGAGTTCATAGAGAACCGTGTTAGGGACTTGCAAGGATCAATCACACATGTTATATTTATGGAGAGGGGGGCATTTACAAAGGAGTTGTTTGACAATAGGGAGGAGTTTGGGAGTAAGGGCAAAGGAGATAGCATGTGGTTAGAGTGGCGCCTTTGGATTAGGTTGAGGTTCTGGTAGAATTGGTAGTAGAGGTGGTGGTCGAGGAGTTGGATGCGAACAAGCAGTGAGTACAGGTACTAGTGAGACATACTCAGTATACAATTAAACTCAAGTGAAGATATATCATATCATGAGGAAGAAGGCACCTACAGTCGACGATGTCATTTTCAGTATGATTTTATTATTTAATACTAAGGCTTATGTGTTAGTAGACCCAAGATCTACACATGCTTACTAATATTAGATAGATGTGAAGTATATCTAGGCTTCACATCTATCTAATATTATATATATGAGGGAGGTGAGTCTTGGGTTAGAGGTTATTCCTATAGTGAGGGTATTTTTGGAGGTATTTTTATATGATTTATTAGGTTAACCGCATCAATAGGAGATATATTTAACCAATAAGACTATGCCTAAAGTTGTACCAATTTTTGTTGAACCTTATAGGATGACTACTATTGAGTTACACGAGTTAAAAAAGCAGTTAGAGGAGTTGATGGAAAAAGAGCTTTATTAGACTGAGCCCATCATCCTGAAGAGTTCCAATATTGTTTGTGAAGAAAAATGATAATAGTATGAGACTTTGCATGGATTGTCGATAGTTAAACAAGATGATAGTGGAGAACAATTAACCGTTGTTGAAGATAGATGATCTTTTAGATTAGATAAGGAGAGTTGTCATATTTTTTAAGATTGACTTTAGATCAGAATATTGGTAGTTGAAAATAACTACGTTAAGTATTTCCAAGATAGATTTTAGTAATCGAAATGGCCATTATGAGTTTCTAGTGATATCTTTCGGATTGACTAATGATCTAGCTGCATTCATGACATTAATGAACATGACCTTTCAAGAGTATTTGAATCAGTTTGTTATAGTATTCATTGATCATATAATAGTGTATTCAGATTTCAGGGAGTAAAGAATATTAATTCATTTTTAAAAATAATAATTAAAATATAAAGAGATAAAATAAAATATAAAATTTAAAAAATATAATTAGTTAGATTGTGTGATAGAGTTGAAAAGAAAAAATTCATTGAAAATTCAAAAAATTTATGAAATACACCAATTAAAAATCTAACTTCTTAAAAAAGAAGGAAGAAGCTTGTTGTTTGTGGTGTTGGGTTCTACATGTTCAAAAAGTGACTCAGATATTACTTAACAATTTCTTTTTAAATCAGCCAGTTCTCTTAAAGGTTATAAACACAAATCGGATCGAAAATCAAGACAATTCGTACTTATTTCGAACGAATTGTTTGGTCCAATATGATTTTAAAATCATTGTCTTTAATATCATAATAATTTAAATTTTAAAATATAAAAAATATAATTTAAGCACATAATTATTATTAAATAGATATTTATGTATGAAAAGGTTATAATTGTGAAGGAAAAGGAAAAAGGGAAGATAAGCTAAAAAATTCAAATATTGTAAAATATATATAATTGGTCGGTTAGAAACAGAAAAGTAACATTAAGCATGACGCTTGAAACGAGCGTAGGATGGTCACCCGAGAAAACCGGGGGGCAGAGAAGTAAAAACATACCCTTCTTTTTTTCTATAAGCAATTTTGATCCTAAAAGTACCAAAAATTATTAGTCCAGATCTTCTGTTTAATATTATGGTGTCTTATTATGTCTAATAAATCTCAGCTATTTATTTATATATGTCCTATATAGGACTCGCGTGAGACCCGCAAAATAAATGACTGAAATTTTATGAGATAGAATAAAACAGAGTAAAATTAGACAGAAAATCTAAACTCCCGACATACTCATAAACAAAAGTTCGAAACGACAAATTTGTCCGCAATGATAACGAATAAGTATAATATCCACATTCGTAATATATATAATATATAATATATAAATAAATATATAAATATAAATATAAATAAATATATATATATATATATTTATATATATATATAGACGTGAGGAAGCAAGCTTCAGGTGTTGGGGAAAATAAGAAAAAAGAAAAAAAAAACGTTGCAACCATCACAGCCCCAAACCTAGGTTGTCCATCTCCTCTCAATTCCTTTCTCTGTTATGGTTTTTTTTTTTTTTTGTGTGCTCTGCAATCTGTAAGATCTAATTCGTTTTCTGGAGGTTTTGTTTCGGTCCTATCTCCTCTTTTCTGTGTCTTTCTCTGTGATTTCCCGGAATTTTTATAGGGAGGGTTAGGGTTATTAGGTTAGAATAATTATGGGCTTTTTAGCTTCTCTTTCTATCCATTATACCCCTTTTTTTCGTAGTTTGATGCTGTTTTTTTTTTTTTTGGTTAGAAGTGTGCGTTCGTCGTGTCTTCAATTAGGTCATTGTGTTGTAAATGATAGGGGAAGAGATAAGAGTGAAGAAAATTGTTTCTTTTTGTGAGGGTGGAGCTGGGTTTTGTTTAGTTTGGTTAATGTTTTCTTTGGAAGTTCCCTGAATTATTCAATTTTTTTTCTGTTTAGATGCTCGACATAAAAGATTTACGTTTACCCTACTTTCCTGTGAATTTGAAGAATTTATTATTCATTTTCTGGGTAACTATTGCCCTAAAGTATTTTAGTTTTGAGTAGAATGGGCTTAATTTTTTCAAATTGAGGGGCTGCTTGACAAGAATGAAAGAAATCATTTTGATTTCTCCTCATATGTTTGATGAAGTAAGTGTGGAACTATTTGGCTCATACTTGAAAATTAATTGTTATTTTAGGTATAAATTTCCTCTGCGAAAATGTCGCAGTATCAAGGGGATGATATGGATTATGTTGCCGACGATTATGAGATGGCAGAAGTGGATGATGATATGTACTTCCGTGGTAGATTCATGGGTGACTCTGAGTCAGATGAGGATAATGATGAAGATGATCATATGGTTAGTTTTGGTTTTACGTTATTCTATGCTTAGAATATGGGCTTCTTTATTCTTGTTCTTCTGATGTTCATTGGTTGAGGGTGCTCATATTGCATTTTCTTTGACGTGAGTGTTATGATTTGCATCTTAACTAGTATTGCTTTTTACACAGATTTCTTTTTTTGGTTCATTTTGGCAGGACACCCGGGCAGCAGATACATCTGCTGCAGATGCTAGGAGAGGAAAGGATATCCAAGGAATTCCTTGGGAAAGACTGAGCATTTCTCGTGAGAAGTACAGACAAACTAGGTTAGAGCAATACAAGAACTATGAAAACATACCTCAATCAGGACACAGTTCAGAAAAGGTAGAAAAGAATTTGGTTCCCAGCCTATTGGATTGGGCTATGGGTACATAAGAAATGTATTGAATCAATTCCTTTTAATGAATAGATCCGTTTGCAACTTCGAATATAGATGCATTTCAACATTCCTTTTCATTCAGATTTTTGCTTCTTTCCAGGAATGCAAGCCTACAAAGAAAGGGGGTACATACTATGAGTTTTGGCGGAATACCAGATCTGTGAAGTCAACAATCCTTCATTTCCAAGTAGGATCACATTGTTCTCCTAATCAACTTTCATTTTTTCAATTTGCAAAAGCTGGATTTGACAAAATTTTCATTGTCTTCAAATAATCAACTTTAATTTTTTTCAATGTGCAAAAGCTGGATTTGACAAAAATTTTCATTGTCTTCAAATGCAAATACTTCTTTTTTCCCCCTTATTATTTTGCACAAGGATCATATCCAGTCTTTTTATGTCTAGAATGAACATGTAATGTAGCAAAAGGAGCTTAGAATATTGTTTTAAAGGTTTTACTTTCAGCCTGAGTATTTTATGTTTCAATGACAGTTACGGAACTTGGTTTGGTCAACATCAAAGCATGATGTCTACCTCATGTCTCATTTCTCGATTGTCCATTGGTCGTCCTTAAGTTGTAAGAAAACTGAAGTTCTTAATGTAGCTGGTCATGTGGCACCACGTGAGGTATGCCAGATTTCTATTCTTGTGTTTTAGATGTTTCTGATACACGTTTGAAGTGTTCATTTCATTGTTCTAGGATTATAATTTTACTGATTGTTCAGAATTCTTACTTTGTTTCATTGAAACTTGTAAACATTTTATCTTCTCGTTTCATTTCATCTAACAGAAACACCCTGGGAGCCTCCTGGAAGGATTTTCTCAGACACAAGTTAGTACTTTGGCAGTACGGGATAATTTATTGATTGCTGGAGGGTTTCAAGGAGAACTTATATGCAAGGTAATTTCTGGTGGTTATAAGTTATCCATTTGTTGTAGGCTTTGCCAGCATATGTACTGATTGTGAATACAATGGAGTAAGCACATGCTTTACGTGTGTTGTGGCATCTTTTTTACATTTGATTTGTCATTCTAGTTGTGATACTAATTAAATGGAATCCCCCCATTGGATCTTGAATCAAATGCATCCATTCTTTTCTTTCTTGTTTCTTTTTCTTTCAAGTTTTGTGAGTTTGGTATAATATGCTTACTGATATGCATCTATTACTTTATCTTTACTGTGACATTTTGATTGGTTATAATTAACTTTTGCATTGGAATGCAGTACTTGGATCGACCGGGAGTTAGCTTCTGCTTCAGGACAACTTACGATGATAATGCAATTACAAATGCTGTCGAGATCTATGATAATCCAAGGTTATATTTTATTATTTGTTGACTGATAGTGTATGCATCCTCTTCATTTTAACTAAGTCATTAATATTCCAGTAGATGTTATGAATTGCAACTCACTTGAGGTCAATGCTCTTTCAGTGGTGCAGTTCATTTCATGGCTTCGAATAATGACTGCGGAGTTAGAGATTTTGATATGGAGAGATTTCAACTTTCTAAGCATATCACCTTCCCTTGGCCGGTTAATGTAAGTCTCTTTTGTTTCTAGGTCTGCTG
Source organism: Erythroxylum orinocense (assembly GCA_025531955.1). Classification (NCBI taxonomy): domain Eukaryota; kingdom Viridiplantae; phylum Streptophyta; class Magnoliopsida; order Malpighiales; family Erythroxylaceae; genus Erythroxylum; species Erythroxylum orinocense. Next base: position 4,729,365 of record JANZLX010000211.1, on the reverse strand, counting down.
TTTATGATCTTCATCTGTCGATATGCTGTCTTTTTACTGGAATACGAAGGTAAAAATAATAAATATGCAGAGCATGCCAAGAGAACCTTTTTCGTCATCTAACCTATCTTCTCTAGTGATGACCTTGGTCCACTTTAACCTAAATTCTAGATGGTTCCAATTTCTTGTAATAATAGGGAAATTATAAATCTTAAGAGAGCCATCAAGAGTTGTTATAAATTTTTTGTTAATATTTTTATTGTAGCCTAGGGATCACTTGTAATACCTGGTTAGCAGTTCTCTAAAAATGGGTTTAACTTTTTTTTTTTTAGTTATATTCGTTTTCAAATTCAACAAGAAATAGATTTCTTCATGTTTCATAACTAACTAAAATTGTAAAAAAAATGACTTAGATTTTATATTTTGTCAATAATTTGAGTTTATTATTAAGTAAATATTAGTTTACAAACAAAATTTCATAAAATCTTTACTCATTTAATTATTCAATTTTAATAAAATATGATAATTTATCATTAAATATTACATAAGAGATTAAAATAAAATTAATTATTTTATTAATTTTAAAAATACATTTATTTTTACTATCAGTAATAAAATTGTATTTACATTGATATTAATAATCAAATAGTTCTGTTTTCTGTTTGAAAACAAACTTGAAACTAAATTAAGAGAATAAAAGAAAATTCACAATAAAAAACATAAGTGGAATCAAATGGTCCCTTGTTTAATTGCTTAGGGCTAAGTTTTGCAACAAGCTCAAGTGTCAGACCCTTCTCTAGGTTGAATGTACATAATTGGCTGCTTTGAGTTTTGGCTTGTTAATGGAAAAGACACAATCCGTAAGTTTTGAGGTTACGTAATGCTGAGCTAAGCTCAGGGTCAAACACATTCCTACATTGAATTTATGTAATTGGTTCCTTTAGGGTTTAGTTTGTTAACGGAAACTGGTTCATTCATACGGTTGTAATGACTGTTACACTACCTTATGTTTCTTTTCCTTAACAACTATTTTAAGAAGTAAATTATTGTAATCCGAAATTGCATGTCTGATGTTCTCTTATGCCAGTCAGTAACATCATCTGCTTTCTTGTTTCTGTTTGCAGCATACCTCGTTGAATCCTGATGGTAAGCTCCTTGTAATTGTTGGTGACAACCTAGAAGGAAAGCTGGTGGATTCTCAAACAGGAAAGGTAGTTACTTCTTTCTCCTTTTTCTTGAATATTTCATCAGATCTCATGTAAATGTTTTCGATCTGGTTCTGGATGGCTTTGGCTAATTGGAAGCCTGTTTTTGTAGACTCTTGAGTCTTTATGTGGACACTTGGATTACTCATTTGCATCTGCATGGCATCCTGATGGTCGTATCTTTGCCACTGGGAACCAAGACAAGACCTGCCGTATTTGGGATGCCAGAAACTTGTCTAAATCTGTCTCCGTGCTCAAGGGCAACTTGGGAGCCATTAGATCGATTCGATTTTCATCTGATGGGCAGTTCATGGCAATGGCAGAACCAGCTGACTTTGTGCATGTATATGATGCAAAGAATGGGTTTGAGAAAGAGCAGGAGATCGATTTTTTTGGGGAGATCTCTGGCGTGTCTTTTAGTCCCGATACAGAATCCCTCTTCATTGGAGTGTGGGATCGCACCTACGGAAGCCTCCTTCAATACAACAGATGCAGGAATTATGGATATCTGGACTGTTTACTGTGATTTTATGCCCTTGTATGTAGCTGTTTGTAGGTGTCCGCATTTCAGTGTCCACTTTCCTGAGAATCCAGAGGGTTAGTGGATGCAACATTAAGGTGTACAAACAAAGAGGTGATGCCTCATATTATACAGTTGATAAGGGTTTGGAAAAGACATGCTTGTGCCTTTTGAATTTGCTTTTATGGCAATGTTTCAGAAGGGCAGAAGCTGGGAGCCCAGGGCGGCGCAGCCAAAAGTTTGTAAAATAAGGAAAGAATTTGTAAAGAAGTTGGGGGAGTCGTATGTTTAGGCAAAGCGTAAGTAATGACTGCGCCGAAAGGGGAATCAGTTTTAGTTTCGTCTTGTTGTCCTTCTATTGAGAATTTGAGATTGGAACCTAATGTTTGCTTCAGAACAGAGTTATTTTTGTTCAAGTTGCATTATATTTTTGATAAACCATGCCTGAATGAACCGTAATTTTCGATAAGATAACTTAATTTAATGGGTATTTTCAAAATAAAATAAATTACAAGAAAAGTTTGGATTTTTTTATTTTCAAGTCTTATTTATAAATGTATTAAAAAAACAGTTTCCTGTTAGATAGGAATAAAATTGTGTATTATTTATATTTGTATAAAAAATAGTTTCCGATTAGACAGGAATAAAGTTGCGTATTATTGAACCTTTTCAGATCTTGTATCTAAGTTTGTTCTATATGAAAAAAATATATGACTATAAGCATGCATATAAGCTTAGTAAATTTCTCTTTCTATCATTAATTAGTTTTAATATAGAACTTCACTTAAACTTATAGTAAGTTGCTTTTAGGTTAGTTATTTTCACCTCGACACGATAAATTGTATTACGTGTGAGCCTTGAATTAACCCACACGTAAAGAAAAATGTTGAAATATAAATAAAAATTTGTCCCGCATTAAAAAAAATTATTAGCGTGCATATAATTCTAATGATTTACTTCTATTATCGCCTCTTTCCCGTAAGGATAATAATTATTTTGTTTATTAACTATACCCTGATACATTCTGTCAACAATTTTGGATGAAATGTTACTATTTTTATCCTTAGCCTCAAAGTCAAAGCATGTACTGTTTTTGATAGATACTAAATTTTCAGAAACATAATAAGATGCCTGTAAGAAGTGGAAGTGTACAGATAAGCATTGAAGACTGCACCAAAAAAGGGTTTGAATAGCTATAATATGCTTCCTATTTCATTCACAGTAGCCGCCTTCTTCAGCCGTTATACGCTTTAGTCACCAGAGCCCAAGACTGCAACTTTCGAGACTGGATTGAGAACTCTAAAGTAAGTATCTGTTTGTTAAACCAGAGCTCAGAAACTAAGAAAGAAGAGATCTTTGATGTGGGGTGGTTGTTATTTGTCTTAGTTGCTCTGCTTCGGATCTCAATTTCGTTTGTGGAACTTTAATTGCTTGATTTTGTTTGCTTTCTGTCAGCTTCTTTTTAAAAGACTCGGAAAAAGAAGAATGAGAGAGAGATAGAGAAAGAGAGGGTTAGGGAGAAGGGTTAATGGCTAGCAAGAGAATACAGAAGGAACTTCAGGATTTGCAGAGAGACCCACCAACATCATGCAGTGCTGGCCCTCTTGGTGATGACCTGCTCCACTGGCAAGCCACTATCATGGGACCCCCAGATAGCCCTTATGCTGGTGGAGTCTTCTTTGTTATGATTCATTTCCCACCTGACTATCCTTTCAAGCCTCCCAAGCTCAATTTTGAAACCAAGGTGAAAAAAGATGTTTTTTGTTGTGTTGTTGGATAGCTGTTACAAAAAGGTTCTCTGCTAAACTAATTACGGTGGATTTATAGCCATGGATATTGCAGTTATATACATAAGAAATGTTGAAAATATTCCATACTCAGCTCTTTAGTTGAGGAAAATAGCATAATTTTTTAGCAATGAATTTTCAATTAGGTTGGCTCCTTCATTATCATACTCACCAATACTTTGGAAAAAAAATCAATCTTGATGATACGCAACAGCTCATCATTCTACGTTGCTTTCCCTTTCCTTTTGTGTCTTTCATGACCTCATTTAAAGTTTGTAGACTGTAGTTCATTTTCTAAGATTCGGCTATAGTTTTGGATTCTTAAATTGCCTTGTTCAAAAGTCAATTCTTTGCAGGTTTATTTTACTGTTGGAATTCTATGATTTTCTTGCTTATCTTATGTGAATGAGCAGCGTTGACTCCTTTTGCTGTATTTTCATCATCAGGTTTATCACCCAAACATTAACTCAAATGGTAGTATCTGCCTGGACATTCTCAAGGAGCAATGGAGCCCTGCCTTGACCATTTCAAAGGTCCTCCTTTCCATTTGTTCTCTCCTAACTGACCCCAACCCAGATGATCCACTTGTTCCAGAAATTGCCCACATATACAAAAGCCATAGAAACCGCTATGAGGAGACGGCTAGAGCATGGACCCAGAAATATGCCATGAATTAGTGTTAAGGTTGTAAGCTGAAGCAATGACTAGCGAGTATTGGGAAATTTTCCAGTAGATTAATAATGAATGGGCATGTATTTAGGTTATGAATCCATCTACGACAAGTAATAAAGTACTCGGGGCTGGTGTATATATTTTGTTTTTCAGACTTTTGGTGTGTTTTTGTGAAGTAATAAAGTACTCGGAGCTGGTGTGTATATTTTGTTTTTCAGACTTGGTGTGTTTTTGTGCTTCTCCTGAAACCATGCTTAATTCAACTGAAGTAATAAATAGAGATCAGTAGCAGTTGAAGTTTAATAGGTTCACAATTGTTGGTCATGGCTTCCTACCTTAAAACAGGACTGGTGTGGAATTTATCTATTGTCTTTTATCTATCACTGAAAGAATGCAATTGAGTAACTAAGTGTGAATGTGTTGAGATGTAGTGATGATTCGGAAAATTCTACCAATCAATGCCTTCTATGAAAAAGTTTGTTGGCTAGAAAGTGATCTTAAATGTTTCACTATAGTTGGCACATATCCTTCTATAATTGTGAAAGGTCTTAGACTTGCTTCTTCTCCACAGCAGTTTCTTCCTCCAAGTGTACACCAATCTGTCCAAAAATAGTCTCTGCTTCTTCTTCAAGTTGTTGCATACATCCTTCAAATGCAGCCACCAGCTCTGGATTGAAGATGTACTGGTCATCATATTCATTGGCAGTCCCAGATTTTTGTAAGGAATCGCTGCCAAATTTTGGGGTTATGTAACTTCCGGGAGAGTAGACTTGTCCGCCAGCATGTAGCCATTCTCTTAGACTTGCCACTGCTTGAAATTGAATGCTTTGTGGAACTTCAAGTGATTTTAAATTTTTTGCAATGAACTTTCGCTTCGATCCCTTCTCTGAGGTGTCTTCCTCAAAAGAACGTTTGGGAGCTTCAGTTTCCTCAGTTGCTCCAGATGTGCTTGGATTTGCAGCAGGTATTCTATTTTCTAGCTCCAGATCAATCAAGGTGAAGGTATCTACACTTGTAGAATTTACTTCATGTGAAGCTTTATCCACAGCTTCAGAGTTATCTTTTGGAGAAACGTCTGGGTTGGATGGTTGCATTTCCTGGATTTGAATGACGTCCCTGTCGTATTCGATTGGATCGCCCTGGTGATCAACTGGATGTAATGAGGATTGTGAAGCGTTAAGCTGCACCTCTGTCATTGAACCATGATCCCTGCTATCCGATTGAAGTGTTGTAGACAGCCTAATCTTCTCTAGCAAGGCATCATATTCTTCTATTGTATGGAAGCTCCAAGCTCGTTTTCTCAAGCCCCTGTAATTGTTGTTTTCCTCTTCAGGCCCGTTCAAACTCTCTGGATACGGAGAGAGTACTTTATTCTCCGGAAGCCAATGGCAACTTAGAGACCGTCGAATTAGATTGTCTTGTGGAGAACATTGCATCACCATGAGAACATGAGGTTCTTGTTTTTTCTGTGCCTCGTGTTCTAGACATGATCTAAACTCCCATGTATCACTGTTCAGACTATTATCAGGCTCCAGTGTAGGTGTGATGTAACTTTTTGAGACACCCTCTGACCTGAGTTTGCTTTTTACAAGGAATTGGTCATTTGTAGCTTTTGATGTCGCAAAGTCTCTCTTTCCAGAGAGAGTGGCTGATCTCTGTATGCTCTGGCCCAGCTCTTCCCCAAAACTCATCGATCTGGGCATGAACTTCGACGATATGCATCCCATTGCCTTGGATACTCGACTCTCTACTCAAGCTACACTGAACAAACCTGTAAGAAACAAACACGTCAGTGGACTTCAATGGTCAATCATGCTTAAGAAAAATAAGATGGCATCTGGACACTTATGAATCACCGGCAGCCTTCATCTGCATAGTTTTTGTAGGCAGAGTTTACAAGTTTGAGCTATGTTTGCATTGTGAAGTTGCTGAAAATAGAGACTGTACCACTCATAGCTGAAAATGAATGAAATCGTTAAGCTATCCTGAGCATGATATGCTGCAGGGAATTTGAGGCATCTCCAGAACTTGATTACATCCAATATAGTTGGGTTCTTAGTTGCAAGTAGGGAACAAAAAGCTTGGAAAGAGGAGTGGGTGAATACCCTTTTGCGTATTATCAGGACAAGAGTAGGTGTTCTGTCAGTAATATGGATCTAGCACCTACAACCCTGATTATGCGGAAAAGTTCTCTCTTTTCAAAGCTACCTTTATAGAACCAGAAACCAGACTCATATTCTACTCTAAATAAAGCCTCTCAACCATAAGCTGCTCTTTACCTGTTTAAATAAGAGAAAATGATGGTCGATGACTGCTCAGACTGACGATCAGTGTGAACTGAAACTCAGGTCAGCTGTGCTGATAGTTGTCAGTTCGTTTCCAACACTGCTTCGGACTCTCCTCAAAGCTGGGCAAGCTTAGATTTTTCATAAAGTTACCGGCTCCTGAGAATGAAAACCTGTCGAAAATTGGAACAAGCTTTAAACGGTGTGTCTGCAGTTGCAGGTTAGTCAAAAGAAGCTCCTTTGATAGGTGATTGATAATGAATATAACCCACAGGAGGCGATTCAAAGTTCAACGTTTGGAAAATGGCTACCTAAACCTTAATAAATTAAACAACAATATAATATAGTATTTGGATTCATACGCACATGTTGACCGCTTGAAGTGCCTTACTTAATGCCAGCATCACTCTGCAATACCATTGACACAAGACCGGCGTGCATGACCGGTTAAAATGCCAACAGGGTGGGAGCACGGATGGTAACGGGGCGGGTATGCTATCCCCGTACTCGCCCCATGAACCTGCCCCCATCTTCATATTTGCTCCTATCTTCGTCAGGAATTTTTTTGACACCCCTATACCTGTATCCGTTGAGAATTTAACCCCCATCGGGTACCTTTTTACCCGCCTCTTACTATATAACGGGTATGGGGGGTGGTATCCCCATACCTGCCCCATACGAGTATTTTTGTTAACCCCCATACTCGCCTCACGGGTAAAAATTTGCTTTCCATACCTGCTCCGTTCGGATAATTTTATCGGGTACCCGTCGGGTTCGGGTATAATTGTCATCCCTAGGTGGAAGGCAATTACCAGTGAGACACGAATTTAGAGAGATACGGTAGTAAACAGTTTTATTTTTAATTAATAAAGATGTTTTCAAATATCTCGCATGAATAAAAATAAAATATAAACAGAAAATTAATTAATTAATTAAAAATACATTAAATTAAATAGATAACTGGTCATATAATAACAAGTAAAAAGTTAATAATTTTTATTTTCATTATATGATTTTACTTATCATTCTTAGTATTTCAAAAAATTATCAAAGTGCATGAAAAGAAAGAACTAATTTTTATCCCATCATAAAAAGTATTTTACATTTTATTTAATAATATTAAATTTTAATTTTTATATTTTTATATGATATAAACATCCACGTGAATCAATCAAATATTAAACATAATGTCGGTTATTAAATTCGATTCAAGTTAATAATTTAATATAATTATAATTAAATAAAATATTTTATTAGTGTTTTGAGTATTTTTTAATTTTCATTTCTGCTTTAATTATTTTATTTTTTTATGATTTATTTAAAAACATCCTCTCTGTTAATTAGAAATAAGGGTCTGCAATTCTCTTAATTTCTTGCTTCCAGATATCATATTGTTCTTACCCAAAAATGATAACTTATGATACAGAAACACAGTATTGCTTTAGATAGTGTAAAGTTATGTTTAAAGCAACCTGAATTCTTGAGAGTTAATCAACTTTGCAACATCTAAAGCATCCTTTTTGCTTATTTATGTTCATTTCTATTTGGCACGATCACCTTACCTGCTTTGTCCAGTTTAGTTTGCTGATATAAAACTCGACACTTCCTTATATTTTAATATCTTCAATTATGAACACCCTTTTAAACTCAATTAAAACTTTCCAGGTTACATGAACAAACTTAATGGTATATGTTAGTAAGCAACAATCTGGGTGTATATTGTTAGCAATATGAGAAAGTTCCAATGGAAACTTTCGACTCTCAAACATACCATACCATAACAGCTGAAATGCCTTCAATCAAGTAGATAAGCATGTGGGACTATGCTGTCATTTCCTTCTCAAATATACAACTTGCTCTGCGCTAGCTTATGTCAACACAAATCTTCTGTTCTAGTTATTCTGTTCCAACTATATTCTATTAAATCTCATCCATACATTTATGTAAAATTCACATAAATGTGTAGATAAAATTTAATAGAACATAATAAGAACACCATAACCAGAACAGAAGATCTGAACCTTTATATCAAATGCCTAGAAACATATTGTACACAATTTAACATAATATTCAATTGCTTCAAATGCATCATCATTTTGCTAGCTGGTACAGCATATATAGGACAGGGTGAAAAACGAAAAACAAGTTAAAGTCAAAGTTTAATCACATCATCGCCGAAAAGCATTGCCTTCACCTTCAGACCTTTGAGAAGTAAATGTTCTACGGCGTACACTCTCTTCTATGGTTGAGCTTCCCCCCATCTCCGCACCATACACACTTTTACGAGCAGCATCCATAAAGTTCCTACCGCTAGTTGTGTTTGCAAGGGCGGCTTCCTGTGCATCAGCTTTCTCTGCCTTTTTCAAACGCTTATATCTTTGCTCTTCATGCAACTCAGCATCTGCTTGCATCTCTCTTAGCCTAGCAGCTCGCTCTTCCTCAGAAAGTTTGGGAGCAGTATTTCTCCGCTTATTGTGGGAGTCATGCCGAACTGGCATAGCAGAAGAATCATGAGATCTTGCCTCCTTAAAACTTCTAGCTTCTCTATCCCTTGTATTAGAATAAAATTTTGTTTTGTCACTGCTTGGTTTGTCATGGTTGTTCTGCCTCTCATCTTTTGCAGATTTTTCAATGGAATAAAGGTCTCTGTGCTTCGAACTCCTATAGCTATCCTTTCTTCTCCTATGTTCTTTTGAATTGTCATCTGAATCTGACTGTTGTTTGGAACTCCTGTAGCTATCCTTTCTTCTCCTATGTTCGTTTGAATTCTCATCTGAATCTGACTGTTTGGAACTCTTGTAACTATACTTTCTTTTCCTATATTCATACGAATCATCGAATGAATCTGACAGTCGTTTGGAACTCCTGGAGCTATCCTTTCTTCTCCTATGTTCATTGGAATTGTCATCTGAATCTGACTGTTGTTTGGCTAACAAGTGCTTGGGACGCTTTTCTTTACTGTGCTTGTGCTTCTTTCTGTGTTCTTTGTCACTGGACTTCTCTTTTTCTTTACTTGCTCCAATCTATAGAAACATTCACAGAGATTATCGATCAGCAAAAATTAATAGCATCTCTATTCCTACAACGAGTTGATGTAATTATCCATTTTTTTTCATAAAGCATACAAAAAAGAGTAGGGGTTTGGTAAGGCAGGCCCAAGCAGAAATATTTTCATAAAACCAAGCGCAAGATGATGTCAAATGAGATTCGACTGCCGCAAACATGGTATGTAAAGAAGTAAAGTATCAAAAACATTCATATTGGACTGCTGTAAACAGGGTAAGTTAAAAAGTAAACCATCAAAAAACATTCAATAAAAGTTCATATTCTTTTAACAATCAACGTCATGTTATATGTGCAAATCGTATTCTTTTAACAATCAATGGCACGTTATATATGTAACGATTAAAGGGAGATAGAAAGTTACAGATTTGCGAATGAGGGACATCTGAACGGGATTATTCTTTATGCGGGCAAGAGCATCCTGCTCCCGCTGTCGAATCAGAAGAAGAGGATCGGTATGCAGCTTCCTCCATGCATCGTTGGCAGAGTGAGGCTTGTCCTCGAACAAGGCCCCAGGAACAGCTGAAGCCGCCTTATTATTGCCACTGCTGTTATTAGTTGAAGGAGTTGCCTCCTCGAGTGCCTTAAAAACGACACCTTCAGAAGCCTTTGAACTACTACTCCCTCCTCCTTTCCCTACCGCAAGTCCCGAATCGTAAAGGAAATCCAATCTCTCCTGTTTACTGCCAATATCAACAACAAAAGAATAAATTTAATTTGAAACCCTAACCCTAACCCTAAATTGATAATTAAAAATTGGGAATAATAGAACAAAACTTACGGGACGAGGCCAGCTTGCTCTTGGAGAAGACGGAACTCAGAGCGTTCTCGTTCTTCCATAATCTGCTTGCGGAGCTCTTCCAACTTCTTCTGCTCGGCGTCATGTTTTTGCTCGGCTTTCCACACGTTCTCAATGTTCCTGAGGCTTCCAGTGTGCCAACCCTTCTTGTTCAGAAACTTCAACGCCATGATTGTTCCTCAATCTCGATCTAGTGCTCCCCTTCTTCTCGATCTGTTTATTTCGATATGAATTGCAATAGGTGAGAAGGGGTTTTATGTATGTATGTTAATCGGATTCACTTTTCAAAATATTACAATAATACCCCCCGTGGATTCACTATTCGAATATGACAATAAGACCCCCAACTTAATATATTATTTGTTTTAAAAATACTGATAATTAAAATAGTAATTCAAGATGGTAAATATTATTTAAAAAATGACTTTTGAAAGCAGGTAAATTAGGAAAATAATTAATTTTATACGAGACTTTTAATTATGATATTCATAAATTTACTTTTTATGGACCTCGATTACTTAAAAGTGATCATAAAATAATTCTCCGACATCATTTTAAAATATAAGTAAAAATTTACTGATTATCCTACAAGAAGAAGATGAATCGAAGAATGTAGATGAGACTTTTATTAATCTTACTAAAGAAAAATGGATGAAAGACTTGAAAGAAAAAGTAACTTCTTTAAACTCAAATTAAGTATTAGACGTGGTTGATCTCCCAATGAACCCAAAGATATTAAGAACAAATGTGTTCTTAAAATAAAATAAAAGTGTGATGACATTATTAAAAGATACAAGATAGGCCTCGAGATTAAAGGATTTAAGTAACAAGAGAGAATTGATTATGAGGAGACATATTCACTTATTGTAAGGTTTGCTTCAATTTGTTCAATCCTAATTATAGCAGTTACTTTGAATTTTGAATTACAACTACTTGATATAAGGCTGCTTTCCTAAATAGGAAATTAGAAGTAGAAAAATCTGTATGGTTGTTTAATTAAGACAGACTAAAAACAAAAAATGTGTTGGTTAACATAATTATTTTATACGATTTGTTTATATAACATAATTATTTTATACGATTTTCCATACAATTCACAAAGATCATTGTGCATATATTAAGAGATCCAAAAATAAAGTAATAATTTATCTTTATAATAATTTTTTAATTGTTTGTAATTACTGTGAGTATATTCGGCAAATCAAAACTAGTTGTCATTTTAATTTGAGATGAAAGACATTAATGAAGTTGCATATATTTTTGCAAATAAATTTCAAGATGCTATTTAAGGAGATTATTGTTACTTTCTTAAGTGATCTAAATCCAAAAGATTTTATATGCAAAATTGCAAATTAGTTAATAATCTTATTGCTGAAGGTGAAGGTCTTAACAAGATGTTTTACCCATCAACACCACAAGAAAGGAATAAATAAATATAGTGCCCTTTATATTCTAATGTAGTTGAAAGTCTTATGCATGTCATGATATATACAAGACTATATATTTGTTATATTTTTAGTGTTTGTTTATGCCTTACAACCAATCAGTTGGTTGCAGTTTAATGACAAAATAATTTAAAGACACTTTTTTTATCTTATATGTATTAGATGTATATGATTGTATATTGTGCAAGTGAAATGTTAATAAGATTATAATTATGAGATTCATATTACATTCATGTATTTTTCATAAATTGTTCCTATCTATTGTTTTATTAAGACTGGACACTAATAGAATGTAAAAAGACTAGCACACATTATATTTTTTCTTTTAAAGAAAATAGTTGATATCATAAACTAAAGTATAAAGATACTTAAATAAATGTGTGGGTGCTTGTTAGAGATTAAATTCACTGAACTGATCTCATATGAGAAATCCATTTGGAACATTACTTTTTTGTCTATAGAAATTCTCGTTATGATGATTGTATAAATGACCATTTGACGACTTGAGTTCTCTAAAATTATCTCATATAAAGATTGCTATGTTTTGATACTACTTATGCAACATCCCACTACCATAAAACAAATACCCGAATACCCTGAGGACATCCAAGTACATACCTTATGATAATGGTATGTTGGAGAAAAACAAATCCGACTTACACATGGCAATTAATCCTACACACGGCATCATCTAACATACTCAAAAATCAGTAGTTTTAAAGAAAACATACATTCATCAAGTTTACACTGATACCATCCACAACTTAATTACAAAGCTTAAGCAAGAACTAACAGTACAACAAAAACTCAAACTAGAAACTCCTGGTGACAGCTGACAGACCTCTGAGCCATGACTCTATCCAAAAAGGTTCCTTAAATCTGACTAAGGAACT
>JANZLX010000211.1:4695461-4716617 GCA_025531955.1 Erythroxylum orinocense | reverse complement strand
TGCATTTTCCAAGTTTCTCATCAAATTATTAATATTCACAATTCTGGCCCTAACATGGGTAACGGGATGTTACAACTTATGTCCTATTATAATCAATGAGACCTCAGTCTGTAGTCATTATACATAATATTAACTACATGGAAATAGTTGAATAATCAATATAGGATTCATCACCCTAAGGCTATGTTTAATTGAGTGGTCATTAGACATAATATTAACTATATGGAGATAGTTGAATAATCAATATAGGATTCATCACTCTAAAGCTATATTTGATTGGGTGGTTATTAATGAAATGTAATATTATTCCATCGTTTAGAAGGAGCGTTTACAATGAAATTGAATGGAATATGATGGAAATGGAGAGTTTCACATTACATCTCATTCCATCCTAAACAGTACAAATGAGTTACCTCCGATTTGGGGGGTTTAGGATGGCATGTAAAATGATAAGCAATATTTCACTATATTACATTATGAACCCTTCTTCCAAATAACGTTTCACTATATTACATTATGAACCCTTCCATCCCTCCTAAATAAAAATTTTCTAATATTACATCTATTTACATTCCATTTCATTATAAATCATTCCATTCTATTCCATTCAATTAAAAAACCTTACATCCAACCAAATATAGCCTAAGGTGATTAGGGAGAATGTTCCATTATTTTCGAATAGTATTGATTCAGGAAATTCTTGGCCAAGGTTAAATGACACTTTGAAAATAATTTTCAAATATCATGAATTGAATCAATCAGTAATGGTAGAGAACTAATATAACTAATATAATTAAACTCAAATAGAATAAACATTAATTTTATGCTCTATGTCTAATCAGAATATTATATGATGAAATGATTAAATTATACAAAAAAATCATGTACAAGAAGGTTAGTCAAAACTACTTTGACGTTCTTAAATATTTAGGTGATTATGATGCATTGCTAGACATCCATCTTGATATATGGATATAAATTATTTAATTAGAGAATTAAAGATGTTTAATTTATGTAATCTTAAATATAATTTAGGTTATAATTGATTACATTGCCAGCATGTTTAGGAATTTAATGGATTCCGCACAAAGAAAGTGTTAAAGAGAGAAAAGTGTTTTAATCAAATTAGATTAGATTGTTAAGTTTGAGAAAATTATGACCGAATATGAGATGTTTAATAAATATGGATCAATATAAGATATTGGATCTTATTTGGACATAATTAATATTTAATTATAATTTTAATTAAAATTTAATTAAAATCAGAATTTAATTTCAATTAAATGACTAAAATGTCTAAAATCTATAATAAATAAGCTTGAGCTCTAAGGGAGCTAGCACTTCTTACATAGCCCTCTCTATAATAGTTGCAGAATTCTCTCAATATACTCTGTGGATACCATTAGAAGTCAGATACTTGAGTGACTATAATGGTTGAAATGAGACAATTTCATAAACAATTTGAGAGAAACGACAAGAAAATGATCAAATTTCTGAATAAGGTAAGAATTAAAATTCATGTTTTATTGTGATTTATGTATTTATTATTTTATATAATTTTAATGATCTTGGATTTCACAAAATTAAATAAAATTTTTTGCAATTATTCCACTTGTCGCGTGATTGGATCTGACCCAATTTTTTAACAATTAGAATAGTGAGCAAATGTTAATTAAATCTAGGACAAACATATTGAAAAGTAGTAAAGAAAATATTGAGTTATCGAAAAGATACTGTTAATTATGCATTGTATTATCAAGGTAACAACCTACATATACAAGGGAATACATATACGAATTAGGAAAGACATTTAATTGAGAGAAAATCTACCTTAAGACTTATTTTCTTACTCAACAATAATGCAATATCATGCAAAAGTAGAAATAATTTTATGTTGAGTTATCCATATGGAAGTTGAATTTATATCATTTACAACAACATTATAAGAAGTTATATGGCTTAAATAATTCTTGTTTAATTTGGGAGCTAATAAAAGCAATACTAATCTAGTAATAATCAACTATCAAGCAATAATTGCTTATATTAAAGACCTTAAATTTTATTATAAAATCAAGCATATAGGTACCAAATACAATTATTTGAAAGATATAGTTACACAAGACGTGAGCGTGATCATACATCTACATGAAATATTGTGGCAAATCGAATAATAAAACCAATTTTTTGAGATACATATATTGCACATGTGAAGTCATCAGGATAGATATTAAAATGTAATTAATAAGCATTTTTCCATGCAAGTTCATTCATTATATTGTGATCATATCTAATTAATGTGGATATGTTTTGGTATTATTTATTAAGTGATAAGCAGTGTATAATACCTGAGTCTGGAATATGTTCACTTTATATGACACATTTTATGTATGAGTCATAGAGTACATGAGAGAGATAAAGATTGACTCTCTCAAACGGACAATCGCCTCTAGTATTTGTGATAATTAGAGATGAAACATGTTTTAAGTTCATTATCAAGGTGATAATTAAGAGCAAAAATAAGAAACTTAAACCATGAATATCATCTTAGGTAATAAGTAAAAAATAAATTATTTTTAAGTAATTGAATGGTCATCATATATGTATTAAATTGTCAAATAAGAGTTTAGAAAGATGAATTAAAGAGTTGAATAATGAACTCAAGTTAAACATTAAGTATATTTAAACAAAAGATATATGGTATCGCATGATAAAAAAAACATACTCTCCAAATGAAAAAGAGTTAATACTACAACCATTTAAAGGGATTAATATAAGTTATAGAAACTATAAAGATTAAATGAGTCTCATATTACACCCTTATGACTCTTATTTAATTCCTAAGAATTAAATTTAAGATTTGATATTTTAGAATGTCAGTCTGTGACATGATAATATGTGACAATTTTAAGAAAGCAAATTAAATTCAAATTGAAAGAATTTAAAATGCATTATTGTCATTTTTGTTTAGTTACTCATATAAAAATTATATTTAAAGGTAGTCTGCCTCTTAATAAGAGAATTGACAACATTTATGATATGATGAAGTAAACGAGATTAAGAATGCGAGATATGAATACTAAATCTATTAAAAAATTAATACAGTAATCGAGATATCATATATTCCTAATAGATATATGACAATGAGCTTTAATCATAGCCTAGTCACTTTGGTTATTAAATAAACATTAGAAATTGCAAAATTCTAATTAGCTAAACTCATCAGTTACGAGTAGGAGATATAATTCAGTCCAAATGATAGATGATATTCATTCCAATCGACACATCGTATGTTTTAGTACATATGTATTCTTATTGGAATT
This sequence comes from Erythroxylum orinocense, assembly GCA_025531955.1. NCBI lineage: Eukaryota > Viridiplantae > Streptophyta > Magnoliopsida > Malpighiales > Erythroxylaceae > Erythroxylum > Erythroxylum orinocense. Next base: position 4,713,297 of record JANZLX010000211.1, on the reverse strand, counting down.
GGAGAAAGTCATAATAGTAGGTTCACTTCAATTGGTATATGGTTGTACTCGAGAAAGCAAATCCTGAAATGGCTTGCGAATAACGGAGTTCAATCTACTCCATTGTTTAGATTCATTGCAATTTCAAATATATTAATAATCACACGTCATAATTAATTAGGTTAATTACCATTTCAGATTATATATATTAGCTCTGTACAACTACACAACCTAGATTTGTTTGATGCTATAAAAATAAGACTGATCATCATCTAATTTGTGTCATGCAAAATTGAGGATACAAGTTAAGTAATGCTACTATAACATCTTATCATGATAAGTTATTATTTTAGTGCTAACTTTAGATATAAATCTCTTAAATGTGTTGAAATTTTTATTTAAAATTAATAGACTTGTTTCTTAATTATTATTAGATAATTTTCAACATATGAGAGATGAATTTGAATCAAAAAGATGCAAGAAAAATAAAGGCAATTAGAATTTCCATCTGGTAGAAAAGTTGTTGACTAAAAGTGGGCACGTGCAAAGGAAAAGGTTATCAGCAGAATCTGATTTGAAAACAGTCGAGAAACTTAGAATTCTAAATATTTTAGAAATCAAGTTGTTTTCTTTATGTGGAGTTTTGCTACCTGATTTTGTGGGGAAGTGTATCTGATAAAATAACTTTAAGAAGGGAAGACAAAGACCCTCCTAGATATCTTATCTTTCACGTTTTTGTTTGGCTTTTTGAGAGTTTTTTTTTTCCTTTTTGGAAAAAGACAGGGATGGAGACCAGATGTCTGCTATTTTTTGTCAAGTTTCATCACTATTATGAGTAGCTAAATCATTGTTCTTTATTGAAAGAAACTAATGTTATCATCTATTATGTGTGGGATTTTCTAAGAACAATTTATTTCATTGACTAATATAAGTGTCTTTTGTATTACTTTTCATGATTGAATTGATTTATCTCTTTGATATGCAATTAGGAATCGATTGATTTAATTTATAGCTAGATTAGTAAATTTTGACATTCAATTTTGCTAATCCAAAGTGACAAATAGGATTACCATCTTTTACGTTAGAGATTGGAAATTATAAGAAATATTTATCTAGACCAAATACATATCGTTTGTGTATTGTCTTACTCATTGATTATCTTAGTTCTTAAAGCTATTAATTAATCAAACTTAAGATTGTATCTAAGTTGTTGGTTAATAAGAGTAGTTAGAATACATGTTTCTATTCACTTAATCCTAAAAGAGAACATCATTCGGTGAGTATTTATTAATGGACTTAATTTTATATCGATAATTCATACTATAACCCGAAACTAAGGTTTGTTCATTAATTTTTCAGATCTGATTCTTTTTGTTTATTTCTAATTTTTATCAATTTTAATTTGTTAAATCCACGATAGGATTCAAGCTTGTTTAAGGTTTGCCATCTTGTGGATGGTATATGCAGAAAGCTTGATATAATCAGCACATGCCAAAAGATCAGTAAGGGCCAAAAACATAGAAAAACTAAGCTTTATTCCTCAGGTCTCAGGGCAATATCCATACATAGCAACATTGCAGCTTATTACAAAAAAAGAATTTCATTTGCACCCATAAGTATTACAGGCACTAGCTAATAAATACATATCCTTATCTCCACAGGACCATTATTGAATATATATATAATATACCATAGCAGGTAATAAGATGTCCGAAAGGCAGCAGTACATGCAAACGATGTCCAGTCTCCACCTTCTACGTTAGCTTACCCTGCAGTGGAAGACACAACAACGCAAGAGAGGTATGAGTTAGATGCAATCATACATAAATTTGACAAGAGAAATGAAAGTTGCAACTCGATATAATGAAAGTTGTAACTCGATATAGTGAAAGATGTTCGGTTCATTTACTTGGAGCAATCCATATTAGGTGAGACGGTAAACGGCAAGGTGATTCCGCAGTTGCCAGGAAGACCCTGAGCAAGTTGAGGGATGGGGTTGATTTTGTTGGCGGCGGTCTTGATGCAGTTGCAGGCGGTCTTCTTATCGGCAGTGCTGGTTGCTGCGGAGGCAAGTGCAGAAGCTCCAGCGCAACAATTTGCAGGTGGATTACCACTGCCGTTCTGAAGGTAGCTGACGCATGGCCGCAGGTCCTTAAGCACGTCGCTGCATGAAATTGCAGTTATTGAAGCTGGAGCAAGTAAAAGAAGGAGCGTTATAAGAGCAGCCATGGTTGTGGTTGATGAGTTCTTCATGGTTAAAAAGAAGATGAAATGTAGATAACGCCAACTTATAATTGGACTTGCTCTTGGATGCATTTCCAGCTTCATGTATATATATTGAGTTCTGGAGTAGCATGCATTTGCAAGAAATGTAACACAGCTTCACCTATAAGCTTAAGTAGGTTAATGTTAACAGATTAGTGGGTGGGCACTGCTTCACGTACAAGATTTTGTATCACAAGAATTTGTCAAGAACCATGCGATTACTATGTTTTGTCATATATATAATGTCCAATACATTGTACAAGTTACAAGAACGTTGCAACTTACATTTAGAAATTTAAGCAATAGTTCACACGTAATTGTTATTTCTGAATTGAATACAGCTAGTTCTTTGTCTCATTGGAATTCACTTTTTTGCAAGAAAGACAGGAACTTGTTACCAAAAAGTGGGAAATTAAGGAGTAAACCAGTGAAGATTGATGGGGGGTGATGATGTATGAAGCATGATAAATCTTTAATTGATTTGTGATGCTTAACTTGTGTGTGTAATACAAGATGGAATCAATGAGTGCTAGAAATGGAACAAGATGAGGTTTTTGGGACCTTCTGTAATGCTCTCACGTTATTTCACTGTCTTCCTTCACGCTGAATCAATTAAGAGCTAGAAATTGAACAAGATGAGGTTTTTGAGACCTCCTGTAATGCTCGTACGTTATTTCACTATCTTCCTTCATGCACGTTATCTGTCTGCTCGGCACTTTTGTTTTCTTTCAGTTACGTGTACTGTTGGGACTTCGATTTTATATGTAAGGGTGGCGTAAGTTTAAAGAAATCAAATATTCTGTATGAATCTAAAGTTCATTACCATGTGCGCTTAGACAGGAGGATACATCTTACCCTTCTTGATTTCGTCAGGACTTTATAGGACCAACCATTTAAGGTTTCTTGTTTTGTTTCTGCATCAATCAGATAGTATGTATACGAGTTAAATGTAAGATGCGAACAAGTTTTGCCGTAGAAAAAGAAGAGAACTGAGGCTTCCCCCGAACTGATACTAAATGCATGTAACTTGGCATATATTGTCATGCCTTGATTTCACTTGTTTTAATACACTTAAAGTGTTCGAGTCCCCTTCAGGTGAGTTCAGGAATCGAAACTCCTTACCTGAAAACCAAACCTTGTCAGGTCAATTACACCATTCATCACATCCATTCAACATACACCAACATAACATATTCCCCAAATGGCTATGTAACAAACAATCCACTTTTTTCATTTCATTAAAAGCAAAAATTTAAATCCGAGGCCATAAATTATCACCATTAGTACCATGAAACCTCATATCTATAATCCCTTTGTACTAGCCACTTAGAAAAAGATAAATACTAACCTAGCAATTACAAAATATAAATACAGGTATCTGCTTGGCAATTCCTCCTCCGAGCCAAATACTAATGGGTGAAGGAGCAACCGCACGAAATACTAGTTGACATAGCAATTCACTTGATGTCAGAATCAAAACCGGTGAACCAAAAACCATGCTTATAAGAGAACGGAAATTACTATTGGTTTTATTAATGACCAATTGACTCATTTCAGCAAAAGCAACAAACTAGTGCTCATTCCAGTAGACTCGTAATGTGGCCTCCTCACCAGGTAAAGTATTCAACTTGCAATGATCACTTTGACCGAGGTTCACAAAATACTCGGATGTCCCTTTTAACTCTGCAACAATAATAGCAAGCAAATGAATAATCCATCAAAATGGATTGGCATATAGGGAGGGGTGAAACCTGTTGATTAATGATGTCAATCGTCCAGGTAATAATATGAGCCAGCAGATTTCTGTTCCCTGTCCTTAGTTGAGTCCAATTTGTTGATTCTTGGTCGGTAGTTCGTAGGATCTCGCCTAAAGGTGATATCCAGATGCTGCACAAAGTGAATCTATTAGCATCAGCTTATGTACACGCATGGGAGAGACTAAAAGAGAGACAATATATATGAATGCAGTTACTTCGAAAAATATATATATTAATGCAGTGTGCATGAAAAATAGAACTCTGAGTGGCAAGATTGGAACAAGACATTGTTTAGAAATATCATTGGCTGAATCAGTGTCTCTGCAGCTTAGAAATATTTAAGTGACTTCAAGTAACAAGAAACTTTAAACAAGGGAGTAAGAGAAGACAGATTATGACAAAAAAAGCTGGGACTCTACAGAACAATTATGTTGTCCTTGTTCACCCAGCAAATGCATGTTAGGTTGATACCAAGAGTTTTATGCAGTTCAACAGTTTACATTTTGTCCCAAAAAGCTATCAGTAGAAGAGTTTGATGAGCTTACAGATAAAAATAGATTCATTCCAGTCAGTAAAGACTGCGGTGAATTTGCCGTACAATCCAAAGATGGTATGCCCTCATAAACAATGACTCTATCAGCAAGGTACGTAGCCATTATGAAATCATGCTCCACCACGAAGGCAGTTTTCTTTGCATGGAGGATGAACCTCTTTATGACTTTTGAAGCAACAATACGTTGCTCGGAATCAAGATATGCACTCGGTTCATCTATCAGATAAATATCTGCAGGCTGTAAACAAGATGAAACATCCACAGTACACAACGAAATCAGTCAACTCAATCGATTAAAAACTACTGCTTTCTGTTTGTATAAACTTTTCATGGTCAATGATGAAGACTGCAAGAGCAATTGCCATCACATGAAAGTTTAAAAGTTAAAACATTTCACACATCTAACATGCTTAATGTGCCAAGTGTAAGTAATCTTGACTCGAGAGTAACAGTGAATAAGCAGTCGTAACTTAATATATACAAGAAGTTGGATACAAAATCTGACGTATACATCAAAAGGCAGGTCAGTCATATAAAGAAAAGAATGGCTTCTGTTTGGTGCAATCCCCTCATAACACATCTTGAAGATTCTCCCAGCTCTAGCCAACTTAAAATTGACTCACAACCTCACATAAATGATAAAGTCACCCTATGAATTGTTATAAAAGTGTAAAAAGTGCAAATTATGGCTATCATTAGTCCAAAAATGCAAATCAGACTGTAACTTTAAAAAATGCATATCAGTGTAATAAAATCAACTCAAAGATACTTTCCTCGCAGAACACCATAATGCAGCAGAAAGCATCAACTATACAGATAAAGTTGATCCAATCCATTCACCGACAAGGAGATTTTTAAGTGGAAGGCAGATAGTATTTACCTTTCCAAGGCAGAGACACAATGCAACTCTTTGCAATTCTCCACCAGATAGATTAAGCACTTCTTGATCCATTAGTTGTTCAATAAGAAGTGGCTTCATGACATCAGAAACAAACTGAGGATGCATATAAGAATCACGAATTTTTTGATGTAGCAAGTTTCTAACAGTAGAGGGAAATTTGGGGCTAATCTTCTGGGGCTTGTAAGAAACATTGAATTCGGGTATCTCCACATCTGAATCCTCCACAGTATCAGGTTTGAGTAAACCAGCCTGCATATTAAATGCAAAGTTTAATCAAGCAGCCAGACACCTCATGCTGCAGCAATAAAAAGTGAAGATGTGAATATAAATGTTTTACCAGCATACGGATAAATGTTGTTTTCCCTGTTCCATTTTCACCCAACATCACAATAATCTGGGAATCTGTGAATTCACCCTCAACCACACGAAGTTTAAAATTGCCCTGAGTCTTAGTCATGGTTGGATATCGGTATCGCGCATATGTTTCAATCTCTTCAGCACTCTCTTGCGGAGTCTCAGCAACCTAAAAAATATTAAAGATAGAGAATGAGTCTGCAAAAGGGCCCACATCAATAACAGCAATGGAAGAAATAGCAGAAATTTACCTTAAAGGTCAAAGAATCATCCCGGAATCGCAAATTCTCAGTTGGCACAAATCCAGCCAAGAATATATTAATACCTTCTCTAACAGAGAAGGGGAGTGTCACAACCCCGTATGCACCAGGCTTCCCATATAAACAGCAAATGAAGTCTGACAAATAATCCAGGACACTAAGATCATGCTCCACAACTATTACGTAGCTGAAATGAAAGTAAAACCAAGTTAAATTCCGAAGTATACAAAACTATTTAATAAAAAAAAGAATAAAGGAAGATGTCTAACCTATTAGGTCTAAGCAAAGACCGGATTACTTGTGCTGCTTTAAGCCTCTGCTTGACATCAAGATAACTTGAAGGTTCATCAAACATATATATATCAGCATTCTGTACAGCAAGAACAGCAATAGCAAATCTCTGGAGTTCTCCACCTGACAAATCCCCCACATTACGATCTATAACCTGGTTCAGCTCAAGGTCAGCACAAAGTTGTTCTTTCATATCTCTCTCATCTTTTTGGCTGAGGACCACCCCCACATTGTCGTGAACAGCTTTTGGAATGTGATCAACATATTGGGGCTTGATGATAGCCTGTTGAAGATTACATGTATCTTTAGCTGAATGAGATATAAATAAATGTAATCACAAGAAAAAACACGTACACAAGGATTAGGGAACCTGATAACACTAAGCACCATTAGGTTAAAATCATTATCCAGTAACCCCTTTTCCTGAAAATCTTTACACATTATATGTTTCTCTAAAAGAATCCACTTGATCAGATTATCAGACAAAGGATGCATCGAAATGAATTGAGGATTAAGAAACTAAATCAGCAAAGTTATGAAAGACGTCAACAGGACATCTACCATTACTGCAAAAGGTCATGCAACTTTTGAATCAAGTCTGACAAATTTGTAGTATAAAGGAACCACCTCGACCATCAATAAGTAAAAGAAGTCAGCAATTCATTTTCAGTTCTAACGTACAAATTGAAAACCCCACTAAACATCATAAATTGCAAAGCTCATATTAAAATGATTTATCCAAAATAAAGCCAAGGCACCAAGATAGTTGAAGAAGCTTAGTGATGAGAAGGAAGAACTCGAAGCAGTTGAATATCATTACATCTGGATTTATAGGCACAAGTATGCCAGCCTACAAGGATTGTAGAAATCACCTTCAAATTATCTTCCAGAATGCGAGTGAAATAGTTTTGCAGCTCAGATCCACGAAAATAGGTCAAAATTTCCTGCCAATCTGGAGGATTCTGCAATGAAAAGAAAATAGCCAAAAAGTTAAACCAATAATAAACCAAAACATAGAATTTAAGCAAATGAAAATTCGGGTATTGCCTTGAACCGTCCCAAATTTGGTTTCAATTTTCCAGCCAAAATTTTGAGAGCAGTTGACTTCCCAATACCATTTGTTCCAACTAAGCCAAGAACTTGTCCCGGCCTTGGGACTGGTAACCTGAAATTAGGGCAATCGACCACATCAATTTACAAAATGAACAAACAACGATTTCCTCAAAGAGCTAGCACCTAACTGACCTGTGCAGCTTAAAGGTATTGGCGCCATATCGATGGGTTGTGTCCTTGTCCAAATCCTTGGGCAAGTTGATGATTTGAATAGCTTCAAAGGGACATTTCTGAATAAAGATATAAATTAATCAATCTTCCATAAAACACAAACATATTAAAGGGACAAAAATAACTGTCGTCTGAGATATGAATTACAAACCTTAACACAGATACCACATCCAATGCACAACTCCTCAGATATAAACGCTATCTTAGAGGCAGGCGTGACCTCAATACACAGTTTCCCTGTTAATCGACTCCAACAAAAAACGAACAAAACACAGTTGGATCACAAAAAATCGAAGTACTAATTTGTAAGATTGAAAACCACAGGTTTCGCGATCAAGCCCGAAATAAATAATTTGTACTACTAGAAAAAGTATTTAATTTATGATCAAACAGAAAGTAGATTTGTCAATTAATCACATCCAAACAAAGAGAATCGCGTCGAAACCCAATAATTAGGTTTACCGGTTTTAACAACGGGGCAGCTCTTCTTGCATTCCTGACGGCACTTTTTAGGCTTGCACCGATCGCCACTGACTATAGCGATACGAGTGAGCCGATCAGCCATCTCTCTATCTGATCTTTCTTGTTCTTCCTCTTCTTCTCTCTCTCCTTCCCTATGCGCTGGTGACTGAAACGAAATCCCTCTCCCCCTAGGGTTTTTGTCTCTTTGGTTTGATTTTATAAACGGGTCGGGTCTACTAAACCGAACCTCTTTTATTACTCAATACATAAACCAACATCACTACTTGGTGGTTACGTTATGCGGAATAGTTTAAAGGTGTAATAAGTTACGAATTATCACCTATTTGAAATTTTCTTACTTTAAGACTAGACCACCAAAGTTCACTTCCGTAGGGATTTTGTGCACGTACGTAACAAGTTGGTTACGTTTCGTCACGACCCATTTCGAGGGGATATGATCCTCTGTACTTTTATTCTGTACTTATTCTGTGTCTATTATATCTGAGCCATCTATTTTTATGGGTCCTACATAATTGGATAGTTCAGATACAATAGGTACAGAATAATAGGTACAAAGGATTTGAGGGCATTTCGAGGGAAAGGGGGGGGGGGGAGGATAGGTTTCAAATTAAAACGCTTTTTAATTGTTGACTTCAACATTCACTTTAAATTTTTATTTTTTAATTTTTTAATTTTACTTTATTAATTAAATTAAGTTTACTTGAAATTTAACCAAATTTAGCTTAAACTCATCCTTTTTCAAATTATTTCAAAGTAAAAGTATATAGTTTAATTATTTCTAAATAAAAATATAACTTTTTATTAAAATTTAAGTTGAACTCAAACCTTTTTAAACATTTAAATAAAATTCAAACTTTTTTTGGAAAAAAAAAGAATTTAAATTATAGTTAAAACTTAATCGACGTTACAATGAGTTCAAGACTTTAAGCCTACTATTAAACTTCTAAGTATGAGATAGCGGAATCATGTGGATATTGGCGAGCCTTGATCAGTTTTGATACGCGAAACAACAGAACAAGGCAAACATTTAGAAGAGGGCAAGGAGAAAAAAGGACAATGTCAAGCGTTGGCATGCATTGGTGCACATTGGCGAAAATCTTCGACGAGATACTAGATTCGAATGTGAGACTAAAAGAAGGCTTGAAACAGAATTCAAGTAGAAAGTTTGTTGGATCACATGCAAGACGAAAATATGCGAGAGTTCCAAGGTTGCTTACCAAGTAGATCAAGCATAGTGCGAGTTTTGAGAGAGTTTCGGACCTTGTACGAGCTGACTTGGCTAAAGTTAAGCTCTTGATGGACTAAGAGCTTGGTGTGTGCTCAAGTGGACGGATCATGGCTAATGGAGTTGGAGAGACCAGTGTGCTATTGGCTTGGATGACTCATCATCAACGGATAGAGATGATGAGATTTTGGATGATGTGACATATAAGATTACAGTGAATAAACATCAACTTTAAGAAATAAACATCAGGTGGACGGAGCATCTAAAAATAGAGAAGATCTTTGTAGATATGGATAATCATTCCTAGATAGTATAATCTTTTTATCTTGTTATTGTGATGTAGCTTAATCCTATTAGATAGAGTCATAATTAGATGGAGATGTCATCTATTGGTTAGTAATGATGTAATATAATAAGGATAAGATAGAATAAGATTGTTGTGACACCCACATATACCCCTGGGAGGATATTGCAAGTGCCACACACACAGAACATACAGAATACAAAACATTCCAAAACATACGAAACATTTCATACATGCATTCCCAGAATCTTAAACAAACATAATATCACATGAACTTAATACAAATTTGTTCCAAAAATCGAAACCAGCTTGAAATATAATTGTTACAAAATCTTACAACAATTCAAAATCATACGCTTTATATACTAGCCAAAATAAGCTCAAAATACATTTTTATCAAAACTCAGACTCCATTGCCCATTGCGGTTGACTCGTCCTAGTCTTTATAATCCTCGCTCTGAACGTACACGGGGCAAATCCACTGTGCTAAGCATATAGCTTAGTGAGTAATAACTAATCTATATATAAAGTGATAACTCATCGTATTGAATCATGTAATAGCTTAAGCATGCATTAACAAAATTGTTTTAACAATAAATCAGGCATAATGCATTTTAGAACAGATTTTATAGTAAACAGAGTTGAATATCAATAAAGGGTATAAACCTTTCAAAATCAGAACATAAAATCAGATGACTGCTAAACCATTTGCAGAAGTAGGTAATCGGATTATATAGGAGAGACCAAAGTCTCGACATCGAAATGTCACAGGAACAACTGCAGACCCTTCTAGGCATACCTATTTACCCACAACTAGGACTTAACAGATTTAAAACAAAAATGTCTGAAATTCAATTCACATATCAATAAATGGATTTATACTATGTATTCAAGCATATCACATTCTTATAGCTTTACAAATCATTCAATGATCCAAATCAATAGCAAACAAAATAGTCAAAGAAAAACCATCAAAAATTACTTACTAAATTACTTACAAAATTGACCATCTAAATTACTTACAAAAGCTCCCTTATTACTTATTGCCTTGAAGTCCCGACAATATCTGGAAGTGGTCGTTCTATGTGTTCCTCTATAACATTTAACACATATACAAATCATTATTGTGCATGATTAAGAATTCGTTTATGTATACTGAATATGTATAATGCATGTTCATGACAAATTCTCGGCTATATTTTCTTACTAAACTGATGTAAACATCAATTGTACTTCAAAAGTTTCAAAATTCATACATTCAATTACTATTCCAGCTTTTGCTAGAAGCACCTCATTCTGGTCAACTTTGCATAATCAATAAGATCAAGAAAATGATGTATTTCTGTAATATTCTCTTCTAGACAATTGTTTCTCTGTGTCTTAAGTTTCTAATGATATCAAGTTCATACAATTTGGTTTATTATTCAATTAGTTATGCTCTAAATACCACAAATAGTGTACATTTGAAATTTTAGCTAATGCATGATCATGCCTTCAAGTTGTACACCTCATAACTCTCAATTACAATATCCCAAAATTACAATCTTTATACCAAATTAAAGGTAAGAGAATAAGCTACAACTTTAGTGAAGACACCTCACTCTAATTCGGCCTACATCAATACAATTTATTCAATAACCACAAGATATGATTTCTATCCCTGGTAGTACTATGGCCTAAGTTAAGACTCAATTTCATGCCAATTTTGATATTCTTAAAGATAGAATTAAAAATTGACTTCTTCAAGAAAGTTGTAGACATATGTCTCTAGTTTAATTTGAATTAAGAATCAACTCATTTAGAAATTTACAGTTCAAGTTATAATCAAAATACCGAAGCATGTTCACGAAAATTTTCCAGTTCATAACATTCCAGCAGGTTTCCACACTTTCACCCTATCAATCATTTTCAAATCAATTCAGATAACGCTAAATTTTCATGGAGAGAAATAAAAATGTCTTAGGAATCTATTGGTTCAAGTTTCAAGTCATTTGGAGGTTAGATGAAAAAGTTATAGCCAAAAGACTTAAAGTTGTTCAGTAAAATACTCTAGTTCATAAACTCATACATACAAACCATTATCTTTTCTCTCTAGATTAATAAAACGCAACTTCTTCTTTTTCTTCTCCTCAACCAAGTTTTTGTTTTAGATCACTTTAGCACAAACACATCATCATTCTATATTCATTCACAAACTAATTTGTTTTTCATAAAATCATCAAACTCTAATCAATTTTCTTAAACCTCTTCATCTCCATAAAATCAATCATAAACCTATCAATTTTTCAGATTTTTCTTAAACAGATTTCAGGTCTGATTTGCATAACCATTTTGACCTCGACAATGGGGTATTTAGGCAACATCTTCTACTAATCAAATGTTCCTCAATGTTTTGAAAGTCTTATGGCACCAATATCACGCGTTTTAGTTCAGTATCCTGCAAGTTATAATAAAAAATCCACAGACTGTTTTCATACCTCGACAGAACACCAATTTCAATTTCAAGCCAAATTTCTAGACTCTTAAGATCGTATTTTGAATTCGATTCTTTCATGAAAAATGTAGTTCTATGTCTTTAGTTTACTATAAATCAAACTCCATCCAATTTGGATATTCACAGATCAAGTTATGCCCTAAATATAGATGTATGTTCAGTAAAATACTGCATATATCATATTCCAATGACTATAATCCTTCATCTTATTAATCATATCACCAAATTTGCTTCTTCTTTCACCACCCACACATGCATCAGCACCATTTACGTATGCAACAATCCCCAAGCATGAAAATATACACCATTCATGCATGCATTTAGTTACAAACATTAAAACCTCAACATAAATCATTTACACTATCATAAAACTTAAAGCAATACTTACTTGGTTTATACTTCAACAAAATTCCAGAATTTATCAAATTTTCAGCGGAGAGAGTCAAGGATAGAGAGAGACAACTAAAAACCCCAAATGGGTTGGAGTGATTCAGCTCTTGTTTTGTAAGGTCAAAAGTTGGTAATTTAATCAAAATCCAAAATACATAAATCGGCAAGAAGAGAGGTTTGATGGTAAAGAGTTTCGGTAAAACAAACAAACAAGAAGGAGGTCTTTATGTTTTCAGTGAAACCAAGGAAGAGTTGCAGAAACCTTCTTTTCCTAATGACTAGGTGTCTCTCTTAAGGCTTGACAACATGCCTCCAATGCATGTGTTACCTGTGTCCTCCAAGTAAGGCTACCAATTGTCACTTAACTCTTTGTCCACATGTCACACATTAATTAATCCATTTGTCACTCCATAATTATCCATTGATCAATTAGTAATTTGTCTCTTATTTCAAATTTTCCCCATTCTTAAATACCTTAAATTTTTAATAACTTTCCTAAAATTCATCAAATTTTTGAAATAATAATAATAATCTCCAAATAAAATTTCGACACATAAAAACCACAATTCTCTCTTTAATCGAAATTTTAAAACCAATTATACCAGGAATGTCAATGAATGCATGTACAGTTATTTGTATGTGTCAAAAATACATATACACAAATAAGTGACTACTCAAATATGAAAAGCATACAATGCACTGCTAATCCTTCAATATTCTAGTCCTAATATGGGGTGTTACAATTGTGATCTTAACTAGTAGAATTCTATTAGGATTCTAACTTAGCCATCTAGAGGTGCTTATAAATAGCTCATTTGACCCTTGCTCTTCTCAGAGAAGAAGGGAGTGTGAAAGAGACACTTTGAATAATGAGTGTGAGAGACATTTAGAGTTTAAGAGAGTACTCCTTTGTATACTTTGAGGGAAGTAATGAAAGTTGACTTCTAAGTTGTATCTCTTTCTTATGTTCTTATTGTTGGCATGATTATTTAGTTCTTTCGTAGTTTTCCTGCAAAGGTGTGAGAGAAAAATACTGCAAGGGTCATAAAATGTTTGAGAACGAGTAGGTTAGTGGACGATCACGGAATAAGGCTAAATCTTGCTTTGACAGAGCTAAGTGAGATTGTCGTGCAAAGGGGTTAGCGAGTCTTGAAAAACAAGTTCGTGCTTGAAGGAAAACCTTTTTAACACCTACCATCATATTACAATATGACCTAAGAAAAAAAAACTCCCTAAAGAAGGTAGTATGACTATTTGCATGATAAACAACAACAAGAAACAATTATAAGCACCATTGAGCTTTCATCTTCTTGGGAAAGCTCATTCACCATTTCTGGTATTTGAGATTTTGCTTTCTCTCCCTAGCAGATTTCCTTTTTGTAGATTTGAGATTACACACACAGATTTCCTTTTTTCAGATTTAAATTGCACGCATACAGATTTCCCTTTGACAAACGTTTACTAAGCTCTTCACTATCTTCTCTCCACCGTTTAATTAACTCACCTTCCCATCTTTCTTAGGCTTGTACCAAAGAGACACTTTGTTATCTTCATTTTAAGATTCTCAGAGTTCACATCTTCTTCTAACAACTTAAAATGTTAACAAATGCTAAAATTTTAACGGAGGGGTCAATGTTCTTTTAGCTTAAAGGCCTATTCAATTGTTCACCAAATGTTTGAGTTTTATTTGGACGTTTTGAACAATTGGATGTAACTTAAATTTTAATGAAAATCTTTGAGTCTTTTTTAACCCTTTTGCTTTAAATTATCGGGGATGACTTTACATATTAACATTGATGTAGAGAGAGTAAATTTTCTTTTTTAAAAATAAAGAGAGTAATTAGTGAGTGAAATTGTCCAAATACATAAATACCAACTTATATAATTGAAGTTGAGATAATACCTGGTAATCCTATATTCTAGTAACTCTATTTCGCACACAATACTCCTCTATTCCAATAACCCTACTCCAACTCTGTTTCACGCACAATACAATGAGTTTTAACTATAAAATGGCGTCATATTGTGTGTGAAATAAGATTATTGGAACAGAAGATCTTTTCCTTGAAATAACAGGATAAGATACTAAGAAAATCATACATAGAATTTTAAATTTTCAATGAAGAGAGAACCAATGTGGAGATAAAATTAAAACTATATCATTTTTTCTATATTGGAGACAATTTTTGCAAATTTGTACTTATCATTAATTAGCTAAGTTATTAAACCTAGTGATGTGATGACAGGGTAGATAATGTTACATTTTTTTGTTAATTATACTCAATTGTCTACCTTTTTTTTAATACAAATTAGTGTTGAGTAAAAAATAATGAATTTTCCTTTTAGAATTAGTTTGGATTGTGAAGAAAGTTTTCTAAAAACTTCCTTAACATTATATCTTAAGTGAGTCATATGAATTATATAAAGAGGTAAAGTATTTAAACATATTGCCTTAGGAGTTTGGATTTTTAAATAATTATTTTAATTCATTAAATAATTTTAATATACTTAAAATTTTACTTAATATGCATTGCAAATTTTATTACAAAAATAATAAATTCACCCCTTTTAACTTACGAAGAGTTCAATTTTTACCGAATAAATCACCCTTTTAAATAGGGATGGCAATTTGGTCTGGGCCCAGTCTTACCCGCCCGACCCAACCTAATCCAACTTGAAGTCAAAGAGCCACGGGCCTAGCCACGAGCTAGGCAATCGGCCAAGATTTCTTGGCCCATCTGGGCAACAGATGAGGCTCGAGCCAAGGCCGTTCTAGCCCAAGCTGACCTGAGGCCCAACCAAGAGTGACAAAATGACGCCATTTTTTAAGTTTTCTTTTAAAAATTTTAATAAATTGGATCTGGCTGGCCCGACCCTCCCATGGCTCATGGGGCCAGGGGTCAAACAATCCATGGTGGGGTCAGGCCACAAGCTGGTCAATTCCAAGCCCGGCCTAGCTCATTGCGATCCTTACTTTTAAAGATACAAAATTAATGAATTCATTTTAAGATAAGAAATAAAATTATAGTCAGTTTCTAATTCTTGATAAAGTCAAATCTAACTAATATTATTAAATTTTGTTTTATATGACATGTGAAAAGATGTTGATATATATTTACGAATAAATTATATTGAATCTCCTTATAGCTTGGAACTTTTTTCATTCTAATATTTAATTTTTTAAAATTATCATTTACCCTTTTGAGATTATGGTTTTACATCACTCCTATTATTAAAAAACTTAATAAAAAATGATGATACGATGCTATGTTGCTCTTATAGGTGTTATATGACATAAAACTTATCTTAATTTGTCACGTAACGGAGATAATATGACGTAGTTTCACCATTCTCTATTAAGTTTTCTAATAAAAATGTTGCCACTGAGAACAAGTGATACGAAACATAATTTCAAGGAAGATAAATAACAATTATTAATTTATGAAATAAAATAAAAAGTTTTAAACTATATGGATACGATGTAATTAATCTTATATTTATTAGTAAATATTGAATTTAGGATAAAATCCTTTAATCAAACCCAAACAAAAAATTGACAAACTTTGAATAATTACAATCACTTCTTCAATTTCAATAAATTTACAAATAATTTTCAAAATAAAAATACAAAAATATAATTACAATGTCAATTCTATCAAATTTCTTTATACAATACTTGCATTCAATTATTTTATTATGTGATAATTATTTAATTTATAAAAAGTGTCATTGATCCTCTAAAATATAGTGTGGACCTTTATCTTTAAATAAGAACATAAAATATTTTGTTGAATCAAGAGAGGTTCCAAATGATGTTTTGATGATAACAAAATATAAGTATTAATAATGAGTTTATTATTTTGATGAGAAGCTTTATAAGAATAAATGTAGTCATAACTCAAGAAGAAAGTTTATGAAAATGAAAAAGAACTATTGAAGTTTGCAACCTTTGAAGTTAAGATCAAGTACAATAAAAAGATTGCACATTAAGATCATTCTATATTTTGTAATGCTAATTGTAATATCATTTTATTACTTTGATAATCTTAATGGCTCACTATGCATAAACAGTACATGAGTCCTTTCATTCATTAAAAAACACTGAAGCTTTTGATTTTAAAGGAAAAACCTCTTAATCTTTCAAACGTTGTTTGGGGGACTTTCTAAAAGTTATTCTAATTATAATTATATTAAACAAATCAAGTTTACGTATGTGAAGTTGTTAAAATCATATTTTTACGGGATTATTTTACCAATATAGGCTAGTAGTCAACCAATATAAGTTAAATATATAATAGTGAGTTTGTTGACACAGTAGTTGACTAATATAGTTAAGTGGTCCATCAAATGCAACAACTAGTAGATTTTGTATATTGAATGCACATTAGTTTACCAATATGATTAAGTGGTCAACCAATGTAAGTTAAAGTTATAGCAAGGCTATTTGCTGACACAATGGTTGACCAATAAGTGGTACGATCGATTAATGCAACTCTAAAGGGCACATTGGTCAACCAATATGCAATATTGGTCAATCAATACCTCAATGGTCAGCGTTTATATGCATTCAATGTACACATATTGACCAATGTGCTACACTAGTCGATCAGTGCTTTGCAATTAACTACTATAACAACTAGTTTTTTGGTCTAACAACTAGTAAGGGTCCTAAAATCCTATAAATATAGTTTTGATAATTCATTATTGTATAAAAAAGCATTTGATTGTATTATACACATATTTTTAAGTATTTATCAAATATTTGAGCATCATTATATCATATTATATAAGGGAGTTTTTTTAGTATTATTAAAGAGAAAAAATAAGATTTTTTTTAGTTGCAAGGCCTTTGTTAGGTTTTATGTAATGTGCTTGAGGGTGTTTTAAGTTTCTTCTTGTTGGGACCAGTTTTCGAATCCCAATCTCGTGAACAAAACAGAAACTCGGATAAAACCGAAGCGAAGAAATCGAAGGCAAACCGAATGCAAATCAAAACGAAGCACACAAACGGATCAAATCGAAATCGAAACAAACAAAAGGTTCGATCGAACTGAAACGAATTTTCGACACCGACATCCGTGAACGAACATCTCAGAAAAGATTTTAGGAAGCATCACATTGGAAACCTTAAACTCAAACCATCCGAAAACCGGTCTGAATTTTTCTTTCTTCATTCTAATCAATCTTATACAAATTCATCAATCGAAGTGACTTCAACGTCCAATTGAAATCATTCACACTTGAACTCAAATTCACTTGATTCTTAAACATACTCATTTCGTCAAAATCTAACATA
>JANZLX010000211.1:4660642-4680206 GCA_025531955.1 Erythroxylum orinocense | reverse complement strand
TATAATATACTATAATTATTTTATTTTATTTTAATTAGTTAATTAATTTTAATATTTTAATTAATGAATGAATCATATTTTAATTAATTAAATTGTAATTAATTAATTAATTAATTAATTAAAATATTAATTAATTAATAACAATATTTCAATTAATTATATTGTAATTAATTAATTGTATTTCATTAATTAGTATTAAAAATATTTTTAAAAAAGTTATTATTAAATAATAAATTTTATTCCTCTACTAAATAGAGAGTACGAAGGATTCCCTAAAAGTGAGATGTTAAACTATTGTCTCTATATTGATAATCAATAACTAACCATTTACGAGTTCGTATAGATTTTTTGGACCCCATATTTTGTGAGGAAATATAAGTACCCATATTTTTCAGCTATTAAGTGTTGTTATCTGTCGTATCGGTTGAATCTTTTTAATCTTAAATTTTTTGTTTTATTTAATCTAATTTTTAAAACAATTATTGAAAGTATAGTTTCTTTGTTAAAAAAGAATATCATTATTAAAAATTTTACCTTTAAATAACTTAAATTCATATTTTCTGACACAAAAGTTTCTTACAATCTTACATCCTGTGTCCAAGGTTTGATGGTCACGAAAAATGATACCATTTCTTGATTTCGTTTCATTGAATGATTTTTTGGTTCGATTGGAACAGAACTATCATTAACCCAATTTGAACACTTCCTAATTCCTGTAAATGTAATGGCTTTAGCTGCCCACTTCAATCTTATTCTTCTTCGTCTTCGATTACAACTGCGAAATTCTTACTATCGGAGTCCTTATGTCTCCTCTGTAAATTCTCCATTCAATCTGTCAAAAATCACTATCATTAATTCCGCAAGAATAAGAAGGTTGCAGTTGGGTTGCTACTGCTGCGTCAGTAACAGTCACAGTTACACTAGTTCTAGAAGCAGCAGCAGTAGTAGTAATGGTGATGCGAAATCGTACCTGCAATTGAGTGACGGAGAACTGATGAAACAATGCGAAATGAGCACTTTCAAGGCGTCGGGACCTGGTGGCCAGCACCGGAACAAGCGTGAGTCCGCCGTCCGACTCAAACACCTCCCGACTGGCGTTATTGCTCAGGTTTCAGTTGAAATTTCGAGACTCTGTGTCATTTCTTCTGCTTTATTCGACTTGCACGTTATATGTTTGATGTTTTGTCCCAGGCTGTTGAAGACCGATCACAGCACAAGAATCGAGCTTCGGCCTTACGGCGTTTGCGCACTCTTTTAGCTCTTAAAGGTATCTTATCCAAGCAAGCTGTTATTTTCGTTCTAACTCTTGTTATTTGATTTTTGTTTATCATGCATGCTATCTTTATTTTTGGTCAATTAATTTGGGAGGTACGTAGTCAGGAACCCTGTGGATGTTGATGCTTACTCACCTCCTCTAGAGCTTCTTCAAATTCTTCCTCTTAAATCTACCGTCAGAGGAGCTGAATGTGGCCCCCAAATTGGACCCAATAATCCTAAATTCGTCTTGGTACGTGTTTATTCATTTCCGTCCTTTTTCTCTTCTGGGTTTTGATTTTCCACATAAATATGTAGAAGTTGTTAGAAGTACTAAAATGTTGAGAATAGAGATAAATATACTAGAATTAAGTTAAATATACGAATGAGTAACATCTTTTGAAATTTAACAGTTAAGTGTGATTAACTTTACGACTATGATAAGAGTCTTGGAATATCAAGCATATAAGTATAGTTATTTGGTTAGTATATATAAGTAATTTCTGTTTTGAATAGTTCCCTCTTCTTCTATAGCCAAGAAAGTGGTATGAGAGCCTCTAGTTTAGATATGAGAAACAAAAAAAAAAAAAAGTTTGTGAAAAGAAGGTACCATTGAAAGTTACTATAAGTTTAAAACGAGAAATTTGTCGAGGAGGGGAAAAGATTACTTGTGGAGGAGGTATGTCTTAAGGCAAGACTACACAAAGGTTACGTAGACCAGAAAAGGTTTTCAAAAGAAGTGTGATTAAGAAGAAAACATCTTTGGAAAAACACAATGGTGTCAACAGCAACAACCAAAATTTGAAATCATGGAGATTGGAGTGCCAAATCATTGTAACCGTCCTCAAGGAATTACTTGAAGAGTTGAAATTTTCACTAGCAAATTCATGTGAAAATTTTGGTCTAGACCTGCAACCAAGATTTGTGGCAATAATTGATATTTGAAGATGATTTAGGGAAGTTTGTTCAATTTGGATATAATGCATAAGGGAGGGAAATAGAAAAAATGAATTCGAAAACAACTTCTTTACCAGTTAGGGGTAAAACTATATATTACTGGACTTTCCTAGACTCCCGTGTATCAACGGAAATTTTACTAGATTGTTGTTGTCGTTGTTATTGTAAATCAAAAAAATGAAGTAGCTCTATGGATGATAAAACTTCTAAAAGATTATCTTAAGAAGCATCTTCAATCCGAAGAGGATTTGGAATTACTTAATTACTTTGATCAGTATATCAATGTCGAGTCAAATGTTTGTGTAGCTACTCAGTTAGATCAACTAGATTCATCAGTTAAAGTTCAAGTGTCATTGTTGAATACCTGAAATGTTTTTATATTATCAACATATGAGATCTAAATGAAAAGGAGTTGTATAATATCAATTGTCTCTCAAATTTACAACCAAATTTAAATGAAGCTTGAGTTAAATAAATTAAAGAAAAAATGAAAGAAAAAGAAATAGTTCATGCTTATCATCCAAGAAATAATTTTTTTGTTCATGATTTTTCTATTGGATGTGGTTCAAGTAAACAACAAATGAGAGTTAGTTGAATTGCCAAAAATGGGAGGATGCTATGAAAGTGGAGTTAGAAGCTCTAGAAAAAAGAAATAGGGGAGTTGATTAAATTGCTGAAAGGGCAGAAGTTAGTTGGATGTGCATGGATTTCATCGTGAAGTACATACCTTAAAAGTTTTGTAGAAAGATACAAGTCAAGTATCGTTGCCAAAGGGTATAGTCAAACCTATGGTATTGATTATATTGAGACATTTGCTCTAATTGCTAAGATGAATATAGTCATGTATTATCATCATTGGCTACCATGTTTAGTTGGAACTTGCAACAATTTGATGTAAAAAAATGATTTTCTTCGTAATGATCTAGAAGAGGAAATTTGTCTGGAGGCCCCTCCTAATTTTGAATTTAAAGAAGGAATGTTATACAAGTTTTAAAAAGGCCTCTATGGACCTAAGCAATCATCGAGAGATTGGTTTGGAAGATTCTCTAAAGTAATGACTAGCCTGGGATACAAGCAAAGCCAAAGAGACCATACTTTGTTCGTGAGACACTCAAAGTTAGGGAGAGTGAAAATGTTGTTAGTTTATGTGGTTGATATCATGGCAAGAGGTAACGATACAGACGAGATGCACAATTTAAAAAGGTATTTATTGAGAGAATTTGACATCGAGGAACTCAGGAAGTTAAATTAATTTCTAGGCTTCGAAGTGATACATTCCAAATAGGAAATCTTTATTTCACAACAAAAGTACATGCTTCACTTGTTAAAGGAATTGGGATTGGGATGTAATCCAGTTGATACACCCATTGAGTTCAAACATAGAGTATGGGAAGCTCCGGATGATTCCATGGTAGATAGAGGTTTAGACTGGTTGGAAAATCATTTTATTTGACACTTGCAAGGCTAGATATTATATTTGTTGTGAATGTTGTCAACAAATTTATACATAATCCTATAAATATGCATCTCAAGGCAGTACATCAAATTTTACAATACTTGAATAGTAGCCCTGAGAAAGGAATCTTGTTTAGGAAAGGAGAAAGTATGACTTTAGAGGCCTACGCTGACTCTAATTGTGCTAGTTCATTAGTTGACAGAAGGTCAACCTCTGACTATTTTACTATCTTAAGTGGTAACCTTGTAACATGGAGAAGTAAAAAGCCAAATGTGGTAGTCGGGTCAGAATCTAAGTTCAGGTTAATGGCACTGAGAATAGGCGAGTTGCTATGATTAAAAATAGTTCTTCATGATTTGAAGATAAAATAGGAAGGTACAATAAGATTGTACTGTGATAACAAATCAACAATTGATGTTGCATATAACCCTGTGCAACATAATCCAAAAAAACACATTGATGTTGACAGGCATTTCATTAAAGAGGAGCTAGACAGATGGCCTAATCTGCACTCCATTTGTTGTAACAAAAGATCAACTAGCAGGCATACTCACAAAGGGGCTGCCAAGTGCTATATTTCGAGGTATATTGTGAGCAGGCTTGGAATGGAAGATATTCATTCACTAGCTTGAGGGAAAGTGTTGAATAATGTATTTAAGATGTCTTTATCAGGGTAATCTTGTGATCTAAAGGATTTGATGTAATTCCTAATCTTTAGGGACTACTCCCTGGCCTTTAAGGATTTTAATGAACTGTATATACGGGATAGGGCAGTAAGTATTTATGCTGTTAGTATATATATTCCCTTGTATATAGACCAGAAGTATGAATGAGAATTATATTCGACCATAAATTGTGATAATAACAACAATACACTTTTAGTTTTACTTTTTTCATACAATACTACAAGACCACATATATATATCAAAAGCAGGCAATGAGCTTGTGCCCGCACGACCCGTTAACATCTCTAGTTGTTCCTATAACATATTACCATGACTGATTATTATGATGGTGATGATACAGGGAATGCAAGCGCTAATTGATCTGATCTTTGCTGTTGAAGGATCAATATCAGAAGCAGCAAACATACTCGGGTGCATTCCTCTTTCCACCTTGATTTACTAAATTCTGTATGTAACTTGTTATTGGGTTCCTTGTATTGTTTACCAAAAGCAAACTCAAATTTCATTGAGTTTGAATACTTGCTTCTTCCTGCTATTTGCTTATTACTTATAGAGGTCATATTCTTATCAAGGACTGCTTATTGATCTGTTAACTATTTGCTGAATCAGGGGTGAGTTTTGATCTAGGAAGAACACTCACTGCCATTTATTTTGAATGTCAATCGTTACACCCATAAGCATTATCTAAAAACTCATGCTGCCATCATGATTTACTAGATTAGCTGTCTGCCAGGATTAGGCTGACGAATTGCCAGTTGTTTGTATTCTTTAGTTTGATGAACTAATTAAACCCAGACTAACAATGGGTTGGTCATTGCAGGTTAAGTACAGGGGCGTTGTCTCGCTTGATACTCTCAAATGATTCTCTTCGCATGGCAGTGAATGATTTGAGGACTTCTAAGGTAGAATCGGTAATTCTTTTCACAGTATTTGTCTCTGAAGTGTTTTACGTTTTGTATACTCGTTACTGTCTGCACCAAAAAACACAATCTGATTTTTCTTTTCTTATTTGGAGTAAGCTGTAGGTTAAATTATGGAAAACATCAGTGCTACTAGCTGTAGGCGTATATAGGGGTCAGGTGCCAAAGTAATGCGGGGTTTTTCTTTTCTTACTGAAATGATATAGTCAATGTAGGCTGTTTTACTTCCATGAGCATTCTGGTTTTGCAGTTCTTTCCTTTGGTCTTTGCTAATTGTGGAAAGGTTGATGAGTATTTCTTTTTCTTTTCTGAACTTGAATATTAAACAAGTACGTTTGTTTTTACAGGATTTGAAGCCTCTGAAGTAGGATTTGCTGAGATTTATCTAGTAAGAATGTAAGTTGTGGTACTTCTCCAGATTATTGCTCTATTAAGAGTCAATATTGCAAGTGTTATACATTGTCATCAATGACATTTACCCTAGGAATTTGTTTTGTTTCTAACAATGCTAGATAGCCAATTGATCCAAAAGCGACATCAAAGAATGTATACTTCACAAGATGGTATATTTTAATGAAAAATTATATCCATTTAATATTAGATTTTGTATAGGGAATAAGCTGTTATCCTATTTGAATTGTACTTCATACAAATGCGTTTTATGTTGAATTGGAAATCTCTGAATGTTAGTGAAATATCTGTCTTATGATTATATTTTAGTCTGTCAATATTTTATTTTTGATTCAAACGGAAGGAATTACAAATGAGTGATAATCTAGATTTGTTATTCAAAGAATTATCATTAGCAATTGAAGAACTGAATATTAATAATGATTAAAGTTAGTCACTAATTGTATAATAACTGATCATAATTTTTTTCTTTTCAATTCTTTGAATACCTATTCGTGGTAATTGATATGATAGAACTCTCAGTAGCTGAGAGATTTCTTACTGAATATTATTAAGGTGTAACGACAATTCCTGTCAAGTTACAAGGTAGTATGCAGCCTATTTCGAGAGTGCTACTCTCTCCAGCCTAAGGCTCACAGTATATTCCTTCTAATTGTCTACCCCTCCTCCCAATCATTACAGCATTTATATTAACTAACTTCTTACGTCAGCCAAGTAACCAACTCTACTATTCTCTCCCCTCCCACATGCACGTAACACTACCCTGCCCCTGACCATAACAGAAAGTGGTAACTTTACTCGGTTACCCTTTCTTTCCCCCTTCTAGAATAAACCTTAGTGATTGGAGGTCTGACATAATAATGTTGGGAAAATCAGTATACACTTTTAAAGAGGCCCTTTGATACTTATTTAATTCCTTGCTTGTCTTATTTTACTTGAAATTTTGTTGGACAAAGCAAGACCATAGCCCATTTGGTAGAACTAAGACTGTTGGACAGATTGGCATTGTTGTGTTTGGTCAACTCTTGTAGTTGGTTATATGCTTATGTTATAATAGTTTCAAGTTACCGTGTCCTTTTCGCTACAAGCATGATCTTCTTGAGCGTTACAGGACTGATAAAAACTGTTCATTATTTTATTCGATTGGCTTCTCAATCTAGTTCTTCTTGACTGCTGATTCTGTTCTTGTGATGCTAGAATCATCACCTGATTGATTTGGTCATTTCAAACACGAAAGGATCAAGTAAAGAGGCATAAGGGATGGATATTCCCTTCATATCAAAGGTCGACCTGTCATGAGGAACTTAGCATAGAGCGAAAGGGTGGAAAGTATATGCATCCGGCTTGTCTTCACGGAAACCATATATTCTTTGATGCTTTGAGTGGTTAAGCAGAAGGTTTTGACACCTTGGTTTCGGTCATTGACTCGAGTTATTGTACAACTTGATTGGCAAGAATCATGCTTCTAACAATGTATTCAAACCTGTCATATCAGCTTCTGAAATGAGCCGGTTTAATAAAAAAAGCATATGTATACACATAAAGAATGTTCACTCGTGTTATTCTCGAAGCTCCTTCAAAGTCAGCCTCTCAGAGTAAGCTAACAGGAAACGAATTATGATTTAAGCATTGTAGGAGTTATAACCTTTTCTTTCCACAAGGTACGTGGACCTCAAATGAACACCAATTACACGACAGAAGAGAAGGGCAATCATACTCCTCAAAACGTTTTCAAATCCTCTAATGAACGTGCCAGTTTCTCATTGAAGTGGGACTCACCCCCAGGCCTGTTCTGAGAGAGAAATTAGAGAAAGAGTAGTAATAATCATAAGGAAAAAGAAAGGGAGGTGATGTGAAGTCATGCCAAAGTCAAAAATGCTAATATATTAAGAATCTTCATTACGAATAGGAAGAAAGTTTGATGCAGAAAGGAATCCTATTCTTAAAGAATGAGGTTCTTTCACCACACTTCCCACTATCAAGTCCCATTGTGCCTCGTTGACTCTTTTCAATAAGTTGTTAGTTTATTCATTGATATCCACACCCAAAAAGTTAAAAAAAGAGGAGACCCTTCTGCAGCACTCCTTTTATGTTGGTGTTGTTTTTCAAATTCGTAACAATGGAGTCACCATTGAAACAGAAGCTGGTTTGAAAAGAAACTGTTTAACTATTGTTGTATATGAGGAAGAGAATCCAAAGACCTTTTGTAGTGTAACCAGTGACCAATGACCAAAATTCCCCTGTTGCCTTTCCCCCTTACTTTCTCTTTTATCCTCCTGATGGGACCAACCCTACACATTCCCTTGAAGAACTTGTGTACTTGGTATGTTTGTCTTGTTGCAGTACAGACAATGCACACGTTCGTCAAAACCATAGTGTTTCAAGTGCTAGAGGGGGCCCTTCAAAGAGATTACTCAGACCCACATACTTAGCTAACAAGATTATCGTAAACATAAAAGATGCTCAATTTGGCTTGCACTTCAAGTTGAAGGCACACTTGATTAACTGGATTTGAATTAAAGAAAGTAAGCATAAGTTGACAATGTTTCATCATAAAATAAATCAATTGACTATGAAAAAGCGACTTCATGAACGTTATGGTTTTTATTCTCACACACGTTTAAAAATCTTTTTAACAATTAGTTGATGCCAAATTTAGAAAATTAATTAGTATTTTATTATGATAATTTCAAACTTAATTTAACGAACCAATAGAAAAGCTTCCCCTTTTTGCGAAGGTTAGAATA
The DNA here is from genome assembly GCA_025531955.1 of Erythroxylum orinocense. Taxonomy (NCBI): domain Eukaryota; kingdom Viridiplantae; phylum Streptophyta; class Magnoliopsida; order Malpighiales; family Erythroxylaceae; genus Erythroxylum; species Erythroxylum orinocense. The sequence continues at coordinate 4,671,775 of JANZLX010000211.1, read as the reverse complement.
AGATCATTAATTGTACGTAACCTTCTTTTTTTATTTTACAAAGAGACTATTTTCGTAATTCGATCTCATGATTTTTTGATTTAATCATCTATTACCACCATATGAACTTTATTTGACTTTGCATGCTTAATTATTTTGTTTCAGAAAGCCTAATGGAATTGATATGTAATTAAATCAAGATTTGATTCTCCATTATTTAGCCTTCCCTTGTCTCTTCTCCTCCTCCTTTTTATATATATAGAAGCCTATTGGTAATGAAGCATATCGACACAAATTGCATCCTTCCACAATCCAACAAAAGAGTTAAAAGATGGTGATGGTGGACATACATGGCAAGCTCCGGCAAGCTCTAGGCACGGTGAAAGATCAAGCATCAATAGGGAAGGCAATGATATACAATTATCATGAAGTTAAAGGCTTCTCCGACATAGAGATTGCAGTGGTGCGTGCAACTGGCCATGATTGTGGTCCCATCGACGACAGGCACATGCATGAGATCCTCTTCCTCGTCTCCAACTCCCCTGGATCAATCCCTTTTCTGGCCGAACGAATCTCTCGCCGACTCAGCAAGACCAGGGACTCCCTCGTCGCCTTCAAGACCCTCTTGCTCATTCACCGTCTGTTGCGTGGCGGCAATCGGAACTTTGAGCACCAGCTTCGTGGTGCTCATGTTTCAGGTCATCTTCAAATGAGCACTGGCTGGTTTATGAAGAATTTAGATTCTTCAGTTCGTTTCCTGCATAAGTACGCTGCCTATCTTGAAGAAAGAGTAGGTTGGGTCATCAATCAAGCTGGAAAACTCGAACCTGTAATGTCTCAAGGTCTGGAGTTCAGATGCTACGATGAGAAGTGTATAGATATGGTGTTTCGCAAGTTGCCCAAATGTCAAGTGTTCATAGATAGGGTATTGGAGTGCTCCCCATATCATATCTTGCCATCTGACAATAATCTGGCTCAAGCAGCCATGAATAACATTTTGAAGGAGAGCTTTCAGGTTTATACAACTTATTGTGAATGTATAGCATCTCTTGTTAACATGTTCTTTGACTTAACAAGTCCTGCAAGAGCTTTGGCCTGCCAGATTCTAAGAAGAGCCTCTCCACAAAGCCAACAGCTTCACGATTTCTTCCAGAATTGCAAGCAGATTATCGAGAACAAGAACTTAGAATATCCAGTGGTACAAATCATTACCATGGAACATGTTATAGCATTGGAGGAATGTAGTACCTATATTGCTAGTTCAAACGGCTCTCGTAGATCGAGCAAGATCAACGGGCCAAGCAAAGTCAGGTCGCCAGTTTTAGATTGTCTCACAAAATCATCAACAAAATTCCAATCAGGCATGACAATTGAAGCAGGTAAGAAAGGACAGAAGACAGGAAAAAGTCCAAACTTGTCAGCAACACTTTTTTCTTGCACACTTGAAACGAAAATCAGCAAAGTATGGGTGGTGTTTGAAGATGAAGATCAACACAATTCCGATGTTAATTGTAAGGGCAATATGCAATAGGGAAGATAATGGTTACTGATTTTTATACTAAACATAGTAAGGAACAATATGAAGAGTTGACTGAGAGTGAACATGGAAGGTTTTTCTAATTTCTTTCTTCTGAAACTTTTGAAAGAAAGCAATAACAATAGAGTGCATGCCAGTCTGTAAAGGCTTTGGTTCAGGAATTCTTTGCTTGTAACTTGGTAGATTTGGTTTGCTGATGTTGGAACCCAATATTGACAAGTGAATTGGCAAGTCTGCAAGGCTTGTGAGAAAAATCTCAATGTCTGAAAAGTTGGAAGGGCTAGAGTTTTCTATTAACCATGTATTTGGGTGCAATAATCAATGAAATGGAAAATATTTCGATGCAATAATTATTTTTTACTGGTTTTTTCTTGTGTTTTTGTCAGTAAAAATTAGACAAATGTCTTCTTATTTGTTGTGAGTCCTATTTTATGATTTTGATATAATTTACTTTTAATAGTATTGATAATTTTATTATAGTGAATGAATTAATATATGAAAGATGAAGTTTAATAGAATAGTATAGTAAATGAGCCAATTAATCATTCAAGCAATTAAATGATAGAGAAAATAAGTAAAGTAGAGCACAAATGCAAATTAAGAGTTAAAGTCAAAATCAACGTATTCAGTACATAAGTTTCTCTACTTTGCGAGGGTTTGGGGAAGGTTATAATATACACAACCTTACTTTTGTATTTTTCCAAAGTGGCCATTTCCGTGACTTTAACCAGTAACCTTGTGATCACAAAGGAGCAATTTTATTAATTATTCTAAGGCTCACTCTCACAAATGCAACTTAAGAGAACTTCAAGAAAATCAAGTGAATAACAAAGAATAAGGAGGAATCAAATACATTAAAATTTATGCAAATCATTATAGTCTTTTTTATAACTTAATCTTTGTTATTTCAATAAACAAAAGAACTCAGTTATCACATAATCATTTGCATTTAAGGTATAACGCATAAATTTTTCACAAATCAAGAGGAAATTTAATTTTACATTAAAAAAATTATCAAACTTCTGAGAAATTTTTTTAATAGTTTTAAATCAAAATTTTATCAAAAAGGTGCGTGTGTTGTATCTTTGAAAAGGCTTGAAAGTTAGAAGTTTTCAACTTAAATTTTACAGGTTTCAGCTAGACAAATGGACAAAAAGTTACAAAATAAATGATGTCTTTTAGGTCTAGTTGAACAAACATAGGCTAGTTGAATGTGGATGCCCGGCCAACCAAAACATGCTTTGAAACTAGTAATAGCTAATTTATGTTTCTAATAACTATTTGAGTTAGTTCTAGGTATAAATAGAAAAAAGTGAAGCAGTCAGAAGAACCTTTGGCATATTATAGAGTTGTTAACAGTCCTAGTAGGATAGATAGAATATGGGTATATTGCATAATATATATTAGATCATTATGTGTCTAATGACTATTTGAGTTAATTTTAGGTATAAATAGAAAAAAGTTAAGTTGTGAGAAGAACCTTTGGCATATTAAAGAGTAGCCTTGTGTAACAGTCCAGATCGCTTGCTCACAGATATTGTTAGCTTTGAATTGCCCATTGGGTCAAGACCCTCATTGTTTTGCTCTTTCCGTACATGAGAAAGCACATCTATGGGAAAGAGGTATCCGTACCCTTATAAGGTGTACTTCATTCTCCTCTCCAATCGATGTGGGATTTCATAATCTACCTTTCTTAGGGCCCAGGGTCCTCACTGACACAACTGGTCAGAAACTGGCTCTGATACTATTTGTAACAGGTCAGACTACTCGCCTACAGCTATTGTCCACTGTGGGTTGCCCATCGGGCCAAGGCCCTCACAGTTTTATTCTTTCCACACCTGAAAAAACGCGTCTATGGAAAAGAGGTATTCGCACCTTTATAAGGCGTACTTCGTTCTCCTCTCTAATCAATGTGAGATCTCACTCCTTAAGAGGATAGAAAGATTATATTCTTATTACATAAGATATATTAGATCATAATTTATTAGTGTGAGGAAGAAATGAATGTTTTGAATCATATGATTGTGCAATTATTACAATTGAAATATTGTTTGAAATACTTATTGTGAGAGTTACACTTGATTTTAAATAGGATTTTTAAATGGTTACTCTTTACTAATAATAAAGCAAGATGTTTGTGAGTGCTCCCTTTCACTTGTGATAAATGTGATGTTGTATGTATGTTTTTCTTCACTAGTGAAAGAAATATGATATTGAATTCTTAAGTGGAAATTAGAGAATAGATGTAGGCTAATGATTATTTGGCCGAATTAGTATACAAATAATAGAAAAGTATGTAGATGGATTGACTCATCAAGTTCCCTAGGCGTCTCACAAAGAGAAGCACTTGCTATTCGATAGTTATTTAGGGTATCTAAAAAACAACTAACTAGTAGCAAATAATTCTTTAGATCAAGCGATTCACTAATTAGTATCAAATAAAGAAATACAATTCACCTCCTCTCGTATATCTTATGAGGACTTTTATATTTAGTGCTTTTACCAAAAATTGTGTTATTAAATTTTTTAAATATATAATGACATCTAATACAATACTCGACTTTAACAAAAGTGAACTTTCCATGTTTATCATTAAATTTAAATTCAAACACAATATACATTATTTAGTATATTTAAAACTTGGAAAAATTATCACACAGATCTTAATAAGGACAATCTAATTTTATAATTTATAGAATTTAATATTGTCGATTCAAGTGAAGTCCTAAATCATAATTTGAATGATAATAACATATTATTATTAATGAATTTAATTTTGTTTTTTTAACATACCCAATACACACGGCTCTCTATTTGTGGAAATCTAAAGAGGATCATCGATGTAAGCAACCTTATCTTGTATTTTTTACGAAGAGACTATTTTCATGATTCTGACCTGTGACTTTCTGGTCATAAAGGAGCAAATTTTACCGGTTGCTCCAAGCTCTCCTTCAATGAACTTAATTTTGATAATATTAATAATTCAATTATAATAGAATTAAATAACATGTGAAATCTAAAATTCAAGAGCAAAGTAATCAAATAGCTAGAAAAATTAATTAAAATTAAGTATGAAGATATAAAATGAGTAAAGTGGAGTACATATGCAATTCAAATGAATTTCAAGACCATACAAGATCAAGTCAAGATAAGACTAATAAGCATTTCATTTATAATTCAACCAATATAATTTTTTTAAACTCTTGAATTGTTCTTCTCAATTATTTAACAATTCAATTATTGCATGGTCATTTATATTTAATCCATATTACATATATTCTATCGTAATCAAGAAGAAATTTTAAAAAAGTTTTAAAAGAATCTTCTTAATCATAAAAAAGGAGACTTTTGAAAGATTTTAAACTATATTTTTTGCATGAAAGAATTTGTTAACTCTTAATTAAACAACTTTGTAGTAAATTTTATAAATTTGTTAATTATTTGGTGTATGATCAATTATCTAATAGACGCTTATCAAACAAACAAACAAACAACAACAATTAAATAACAATCTCACTTATGTGCAAAATTTTGAGAGATCTAATAGTACGCAATCTTATTCTTAACTAATATGGGCATATTAATTAACCAAAATCTTTGCACAAAGTGGACACGATAAAAAGGTTTCTATTTTGGGAGTTCAATTAGCTAAACAACTTACAAGTTACAACTAGTTGGTACTTTCAATTGAATATGGTTTTGGTTAGTCAAAGATACGTATCAGTTAATTGAACATACTAAATATTAGTATTAGTCATGGTAACAATGAATTTATATATTTAATGATATTTAATTTGATTTAGGCATAAAGAAATTGTAATTAAGCTATGGGAAGACCTTTTGACATGTTATAGACTTGTTTAAGGCCTTAGAGAGATTTGAACACTTGTATGCACTGATAAACTATATTGAACCTAATTTACTAGTTTGAGTAAGAAATGGATGTTTTGAGTTATATATGAATGAGTTAGTGTAACAACTGAGGCTAATTGATAAGATATACACTTAAAAGTAGAAATGACAATTGGGTCTAATTCAGCCTGAAGTTAACAACCCCAAGTTGATCAGGCCTTGGACTTGATTTTTCAAAAAATTGACCTTCAAGTTAGGCTGACCTCAGGCTCGGGATAAGGCTTAGGCTCAATCTGGATTGAGGTCGAACAACTATTGCAAAAAAAACATTTTTTAGACCCAATGATCTATTTTCTTTTATTTTTTTAATTAAAAATAAAAAATGATTTCATTTTTAATTAAAAATAAAAAAGGTTAGGCAAGGCCAAGTCTGACTCGAGCTCAAGCCAATCGGGACTCGGTCCGGCCGTAGTAAAAATTGACCCATTATCTTCCCTAATAGTGACTGCATAAATGTTGCTGGCTTGACTTGGCCAACATAATGTCATATTATAAAATGAGGGCTTATAAATCATAGCGTGAGGCACTTGGAATTGGCAAGTGAAATACTTAAAATTCCCTTCCAACAAAAACTAGTATAAATTCTTAGAACATGTGAGGTGGAACTACAATTCCTAGGTAAAATAAGTTGGGACATAGGCAGAAGAGGCTACACTCTGTAAATCAATTCGGCCATACAAATTTCTATCCAAAGAACAAATATAACAGATATCACTGGAACAGCATAACTGACGTTAATTGTTCGTGTATAAACATGAGGGCACTGTTTCTGAATTAGAGATGAGCACAATTGTAGCGAGTATGCCAAAGGGTGTCTGGAAAAAGAGTTGCAAGGAGCCACATACATCCACGACGAACCAAGTTGGATGAATTCTCAGCTAGCAGGCCGATCAGATAAGATTGTGTGGACAACCACACCAATCTCATCCTCCTTTCTTTTACGTAGTGATCAAGGCCTGCTTCCACTCCCTTGGTGATTCTGTGCCCATCTTGATTCACACTAACCTCCATATGCTTGGCCAAGCATCTAGCAAGTACAACTGCATCTTCCAGGCAAACTGAGCCCCCTTGTCCAAGGAATGGCGCTACTACATGCATTGCATCTCCAGCAACTACAACTGCACCTTTTCTAAAGTTGCCTAGTAGAATTTCCCATGGTGTTTGATACTTCAGTCTTGCTAGAATCAATGAGTTTGCGTCACTTATCTTCACCATTTCCACTATCTCATCCGGGAAATCCATAACCGATTCGATTGCTGATTCTCTTATTCCATCAGTGTCTTTGAATGTGGTCAAATCTGTTCCAATGAACAAAGCAATCAAACTACGAAACAATGCCATCCAAACCAAGAAGGCTCCATAGTAAGCAAGAATTAGGCACAGCAATCATGGAATTGGAAGTTGTCTTGGGGGCAATTATTTTCATTATGGAAATATTACAGGGAGGACTTCATTCCTCCTCAAAATGAATCTCTAAGATTATGTAGCTAGTAACTAACCATGCTTCCAAATGATCAAGTGAGGATTTTGACTGTTGGTACTGGTAGAAGTGTGAGGGTAACTCACCTTTAGAAGCTTGTTCTCGTCCTACAAACCAGTAAACAAGCTTGTCATCCACTGGAACTCTCCCTACTGACACACCTCCTTTCATTATTCTAATAGACTCATTGTCCAAACCATGCCCATCTGGATAGTTTGTGAATCCAAGTGTTGAGCACATAGACAAAAGCTTGGGAGCTTTCAGTCCCATGTACTCGGCAACTATGGAGTTTGCTCCATCACATCCAATCACTACCTAGATGATGACATAATATATCAGATGATTGGTCCAACTGATCTGTTCAATATTAACGCCTGAAATTGAGGTGCCAAAGCAATACCTTGGCTCTTAGGAGACTCCCATCTTGGAATTTGAGTAAAGAGTATGAAGTTACGGGGTCCAATTTCAAAGCAACCACTTGGCGTCCAAAGTATATTGTGTCTGTCGGCAGCTCAGCAGCTAAGGCTTCAATCAGCAAACTTCTTTTCAAACACCTTAGCTCTTCATTGCTAATGATGTGAAGCAAACAAAAAGTATTAGAGATACTTCCAAACTTGTTTCCATAGACCTACAAGAGATACATTACTACATATTTGACTATTCAAGAACTTATTCCTCCATTTTACTCGTTGCTTCTTGTGTACATACTGGCAAACACAGATATGAGGCAAATAATCTGAAAATCAATAAATTGAAGCTGAGAAATTTACCTCACGGGTATTTTTAATCCAAAATTGTCATCCAACGATTTCTCGTATAACCTGAAAAGGAAAACAGGAATTCTGAAAAAATCCATTGAGGTTCTGATGGCTAGATAATAATGGCGGTAAAGTCTAAACCTTTAACAAATTGATTGATACTTTTGAAATAAATGAAGGTTACATATAAAATGAATGAAGAGGAAAACGAATAATTTGGTATTATAGGGAGTATTGCAATGAAGAGTAATCGATCTTGCAGTCTAGTTGAAGATTAGAGCCAGTCATCAACTTAGAACCACTTAGGAAGCACATCAGCTCCAGAAAGTTAAGAATCAAAATGTATAGTGCTTGTTAGAATTTGCCAAATTCCTCTGGTCAACCATAGAAGGAAATTGAAATCAGGTATGTATGAATTAAAACAAAAAACAATTTTGGAACTCGTCCCAACAAGTTAAATACGAAAAAAGAAAATCTGATGACGAAGTACAGCTGTACAGATATCAAAAAAGGAGGGTTGACTTTCAACTTGTTGAATTTTGCGGCAATAACCAACACAGAATTGAAGAGCAAAACAACACAGCTGGTAAAGGAAATGCTGAAACAGAGCAGCATAGTACATACGTGTGGATAGTAATGGCAAAAGGTCGAAGCTTTGAAGCAACACCCAACTGATCAAGGACTCGCCATCCGTTGGTGAAGATGGTTACTGCTGACCCAGTTGCTCGTAAACTCTCTGATCTCTCCACAACAACGCACTTAATACACTTCCTGATGCAGCGGAAAATAAATATAAATCCCCAGTTCCAGTTTCTTTGACTTTCTCCAAGTTTCCCGGAAAATAAAGAAAGGCAAAAGGTACCTATGAAGAGCAAGAGCAGTGGCAAGGCCGCATATTCCAGCACCAACTATGGCTATCTCTGTTTCCATTCCTTTCTTCTCCTTCTAATCGAACGCTACTAATTCTGTGCTTCATTAAGAGCGGATTCCCTGTTACTTCAGCTTTCCTCGTTCTAATCGGGTTAGAGATCATCGTTTTTTACGTCCATCTTTGTTGCTTGAATAGCTAACGAAGACGGAGGCCTTGTTTCGCAAAAAACTTAAAATTTTTTTTTAATTTATTTACTAAAACTTATCTTTTTAACCATTTTAAAAAATTATTTATATGTTTAGTAAATAATTTATTGGTTAGCTTATTTAAGTCCAATAAGTTGATTTCTAAAAGTTATATAAGAGGAGCTTTGAGAGTTAGTTGTTTGCCTAATAACATAATTGTCCTTCACTTTACTCTCTAACTTTTGTTATGTGTGTTTTTAAAGTTGACTTTTTTTAATCGTACAATTATATCGTAAAGTTTGGAAGAATGTGTTAAAGGAGTTAATTAAACTTTTTAATCTTTATTTAATTTTATAATATTAGTTTACATTTAAATATATCATAATATTAAGTTTTTAAACATAAAGAGTTACATTAAATTAGTATTTTTAGTATATAACTACTATATATCATATTTATGTCATACTATAATTATAGATTTTTTAATTTATTAAATAATAAAATTCATATATATTATATAAAAATACTAATATAATATAGCTTGCTGCATTATTCATATTAATAGAGAATTTAACGTTGGATTATTATTATTATTATTACTACTACTACTACTACTACTACTACTACTACTATTATTACGGTTTTTTATTAAAGTTATAAATTTAATTTTTGTAAAATTAAATATCTAAATCTAGATTCTTATAAGAATATTCAACGAAATACTAAGAAATATAATATTCATGTCCTTATATTTTTTAAATCATGCCCTCATAAGTCATTTTACACGTCAACAGCTAAAACTAAATAGCTAATTTTATCCGCTAGTCAAATTAGCTTATAAAATCAACTATCAGTTAACAACTAACAGCTAACAGCCAATGCAATCCGCTGTTTGCCAAATATGGTCAATACTCATCATTGTTATTTGTTATTTATAAAAGGATTAATTAAAAAATCCAAATTTTTATAGACTGAATTTTAAAAATAATAATAAAATGCATAAATTTTCAATTTATTTCAATTTTAACCTGATATCAGCCTCTCGTTATCTATGCTGACGTGACATGTTTCATGTCAATGGACCTCACTAATCAGACACGTCAGTGCCATTAAGAGGAAGTTGTCTGATTAGCGAAACTACGTCGTTTCATAATGAAATTGAAACAATGTCATTTAGATTTTTTAGAAAGCTTCTTCGTCACTCTCACGTCTGAAATCCCTAAATCCAAAATTTCTTCTAAAAATTTCATTTGGTTTTGAACTTAAAAAAATTAGAAACCTAGAAGTTCCGAAAACTCCATCTAGAGTAATCGTATGCTTATGATTGGGTATTGAGTTTTGCCTTATGAATAACCTAAACCCCAAACATAAAGAAACCGAATGAATGTTGGTCTTGTATTTGTTTTGTTTATGGATTGTGAACTTGAGCAATAAGGAGGTGAGTCACATTATAGAGATGGAGCCAATATTAAGAGATTATTCATTGAGAATTTCTAAATCTCACTAGATTCCAACTCTAAAGCTCTTATACGGAATAAGAACAAGATTGGTTATTAAACAAAGCAATGTGAAATAAGCAAAAGGAGCCTGCGACTTGCACCAAATGGTGCGAACATGCTTGTGGTGCTTGTGGGAGAACTACAAACGTCATCCAGTGGCAGTACAAGGTGACATGAATAGAAGTCTTTGTGGCTTTGTTTGCAACGCAAAAAATACCCAAAAAAAACGCAACCAATATATAGAAAGTCCAATTGCAGATAACCAGAAATTAGACAAAAACAATCAGCATTGATGGGCATCTAGATGCCGCATGCACAGCGCCACATCCATTTTCCAATTTTTCAAACATCACATCGCTTCCTCTATGCATGTGTATGGGGTTTATTAACAGCTATCACCAGTGGTGTTTCGCCACTGGCAAACCAATAGTCACTGGTGATTTTTTGTTAAAGAAAATGGGATGAAGGTTGAGTGTGTTTTCTAGTGGAGGGTTGTGCGTGAGTGGTTATACCTCTAATTAGACCAAAGAAGTTGCTGTTGCAAGTGAATAAAAAAAAGAGACAAATCAGTTACAATTGGAGACTCATCTAGCTACAGCAAAAGTTGCGTGAATATTTGTTGTAGCTAGATGAATCTCCAATTGTAGCTGATTTGTCTTCTTTTTTATTTATTTATCTGCAACAGCAACTTCTTTTGTCTAGTTAGAGGCCAAATTTTATGCTTTTTTTTAATGAAAAAAATGAGAAAATTTTGAACAGCCCAATATGCTTTGTGCTCTAATTCGATTGGAAGGTGACATGACTTCCTATACACAAATCTGAATGGAGTAGTTCTAATTGGAGTCTTGTACGCTGTTCTATAGGCCCAGAGAGCATCATCTAACTTCAAAGACCAATCTTTTCTTGAAGTGT
>JANZLX010000211.1:4625468-4643504 GCA_025531955.1 Erythroxylum orinocense | reverse complement strand
ATCCATTCACAGTCCTCACTATATTCATTCTCATTCTTATTATCAGTCCCTCATACGAACCCGCAGCTCCCTTAAAGTTTTGGGTGAGTGCCAAAAGAGAGGAGAAGGGTAGGTTATGGTATTTTTATTGATTAATTTAATTCTAATGTAAATTTAGCATGATAAATGTCATCCTCCATTTATCATAACTTAGTTGATATAGCTTGTCACATCAGTTCCGTTAACGAGATACCAACGTCGAGATATATTTGAAAAAAATTGAAAAATTCAAGTATTTAATTATCATTTTTTAAATTTTAAGCTATAATTATAAAATTATGTAATATTTAAGTTTTTTTAGTACTTTCCCTTTAATAATATGGTATATCTATATGGAATTTTTTATTAATATTAGCAATGTAACAAAGCAATAAAAGTACATAAATTTATAATTAGTGGACAGGAAAGTATTTTAAAAAGATACTCCTTTACATTATTTTTTTCATAAGTTAAATTATTTAGCTAATACATTAGATTATGATATTTATATTGAATAAAATGCAAAAGACTTTTAGAAAATGAAAGTCACGAAATTAAAACTTGCACCAATTTATAAGGACACACAAATCATTTAATAAAAAATGATTGCCTTGCATCATCTTCCAAATCATGTTAATGGGAGAACAAAAAGTAATCTTTCTTAGTTACTCTTCCTCATGATTGCCTTGCATCATCTTCCAGCACTAAGTTGCCAGTCACAATACAAATCCAGAAGAAAGCTTAAATCAAAAGAGGACAGCTCATACAAAGAATAAAAACAGCACAAAAATGAAATTTCAGAAGCTGACCATTAAATCACAACTTTAAACAAATCGGTTTACAAAGGTATACATACTTGCCCTGTACTAAGGAAACTAACTTGTCATTGTCCTACAAGGGCATGAAATCCTGCTCAGATTTATGATTATAGAGAAGTTTCTGCTCAGCATTCACAGGTGACTCCAGGTGATCAAACAAGACATAGAATGAAAATCCTGTCACTACAATCTCTTTGTGAAAAAAATTATCAGTACATAAGAGCTCTTGATTGGGCTTGATATTTTCAAGAATGGCAGCAACTTGAAGTTCTAAATGTGTGTTAAACCTGCTTACGAATCTCAATGTCCGGAAGTTCACTGCTTCAAGCAAATGTAAGCAATTCCTATACTGTAATGTAAAGGAACAATTTCTGGCAGCTACTTCATGATGAAGCACCTGTAAATGAAACATACAAGCTTTTGAGTGACAACACAACTTGAAAAGAAATATAAATGAAACTTGCCTATCCAGTACTGATAGCCTATTTATCTCATTGTTCACTGGAAAGCATCTTGAAAATCTATGCCTCTTTCAACCACTTCATTCAGGGAGTGCTATTACTTTAAAAACATTTTGGGGGCCAAAATGGAGATATGAATATCCCATCTCCTTAAGTAAGGACAACACGGTCAATAACGACATTATGCATAATATTTTCGGATCTGAACATGCAATCTTTTTAGTACAATTTGAAAGTATATAAATGTTTGATTTTGTTCTTGAACATCCAAAGTTTACTTCAATACAATCTGAATGCACTTAACCTGCACAAAGTCTGAAAAGAATTAAGTAGCTAGTGTAGTTATTGAGCCAACCCAACAGTTGAACTAGATGACCCGGTAACCATGCTTGGAGCAGTGGAAAATGTCACTTTAGTAGTCCTACACATTGTAAAGAGTGGTATGCCAGTTGTTGAAACAAAATTTTAACTAGAAAAAAATGGGACAAAAGAAGCAAATTAAAGAAAACTACGAAGTTATAAAAACATAGATGAGAAGTTTTAACAATTAATTCACACATCAAAAATACAAAACACAAGATTAATGGACTTACATTGTTGATTCCATTGATAATCTGTAACCTGCAAAACCAGGACCAAAACCAGCGAACTCTAGATCTACTTCTAGAAATGGTCATGAAGCTCAGAAGGAAGGATCTTCAACACTATCTCAACATTCTCAACTGAAACTTTCACCATTCTTCTCTTGTTATCTTGCAGAAAATAGTCATCCATCCCATATGTTTAACAAAAATGGTCTAGTTTAAAAGACAATGTCCCCAAAAACACAGGAAATGAAGGGAAGTTTTCTCCTTTCTGGAAGCAAATTTGTTTCATATGCCTTTGGTGAGATAACAAGCTAGAAGGCACGTACAACCAAAAAAAACTGGCTCAAAATTACTGTTGAGTCGTGCCTTCATATCTGTTGTCTTGTGCAGATAGCATATCAGAGACAATTTGGTGGCTCAGCTTAACATGAGAAGCCAATGGGATAAATTAAATGCAAATCCACTTGCGTAGTTCAATGGTATCAAGGGCTCCAGCTTAGCTCAACGTAAAGCAACCAAAGATTCCAGTGTCTCGTATATATCCTCTGTTTTAGGATGTGTTTTGTCGAAAGAGTAGAACTGGTAAAATGTGTTATCAACCTCAATCCAACTGCAACCTGGTGTCTTATAAGCATTCCTTTCCTTTAACATCTTCCTCACCTTGCGGACATCATCCCATTTTCCTAGCTCGCCATACATATTGGCCAATATGCTGCCATAACCCGCGTTATTTGGAACAATTTCATTCAGTTTTCTAACTGCAAATTCCGCCAACTCTGTATGACTGTGTATTTTACATCCATTAAGCAGTGAACCCCAAACCACCTCATCAGGTTCGTTTTTCATTCCCTTCACAACTTCTAAGGCTTCCTCAAACCTTCCAGCTCGACCAAGAACATCAATTAAGCACCCGTAATGCTCAATCTGAGGTTCAATCCCATACTCCTGAGTCATCATTTGGAAATAAAGACGACCTTTTTCAACTAGTCCTCCATGAATGCATGCATTCAACAAGCCAACAAAGGTAACTTCATCTGGTGTAACGTTGTCATGACATTTCATCATCCCCTCAAACACGGAAATTGCATTCTCGCTTTGTCCATGCAGTGCTAAGCAGTTGATCATTGAATTCCATGACGTCAAACCTTTCTTTGAAGTCATTTCAAAAACCCTTCTCGCCTCCTTCAAGCTCCCACATTTCCCATACATGTCAACTAAAGCATTAGACACAAACGAATCAGAAACAATCACATGCCTATAAACGTAACCATGGATCGATTTTCCTAGCTGAAGCATGCCTGTATGGCCACAAGCAGAGAGTACACATACAACTGTAACAGAATTAGGCTTATTCTGAGCATGATCTGGCTCTTGAGCTAGAATTGACATATTTTTAAAAATAGAGATGGCCTCTTGAAACATTCCATTCTGTGTGCAGCCAGCAATGACAGCATTCCAGGAAGGAGTATCTCTCTCAGACATTTGTTCGAAAAGAGAAATAGCATTTCCGACCTCTCCTATCCTAGTATACCCAGAAATCATAGCAGTCCATGACACAACGTTCCTATCAGACATTTCGTTAAACACCTTCCTCGCATCGCAAACATCTGAAGGAGACCTCGAGTACGAGTCGACTAAGGCAGTTTGCACAACTGGGTGTTTGCCAAAACCCGATTTCGTAATGTGGGTATGCACCAATTTCGTAACTTGACACGATTTCAATGCATGGGGGTAGATAAAATGGTTGGGTTTATCGTGGCCGTGACGAATCATATCACGAAACAACGCCCAAGCTGTATCATTATCCGGAAGAGAAGCGTATGCAGTAACCATAGCAGTATAGAGGTAGACATTGGGGGAGCAGAGATTGTCAAAAATAAAGCGAGCATAGGCGAGGTTGGAGAGCCTGAGAACGCAGAAACGAACGAGTTTGAAAGCATAGAAATGGGACTGCGAGTAGCCGAGAGTTACCAGAAAAGATTGGAGTTGTTTGAGATGGTTTAAATGATTACACTTTGAAAGTACTGACAAGACGTGTTTGTTGAGGGAGTTCACAAGACCAAGACGATGCATGGTGCGGTATGCTCTCTGACGGACATGGCAGAAGCAGATGCTCGCTCCTCTTACAACGTACGTATCTTAGTAAAAAAAGTTATCTTTTCCTGATATGATTTTTTGTTTTCAAATTTCTGTTTTTCAAAAGAAATAGGTTTTCAATTTTCATTTTAAAACAAAAGCATAAATTTTGTTTTCATTATTAATTTATATATAATAATTAAATATTAGATAAAAATTAAAAAATAAATGAATTAATTAAGTCATTTTTATTTTTATATAATATTTAGTAATAAATATTGATAAAATGTTAATATATTAAAATAATTTAATAAATAAAATAATTTAAAAAGAATATTTATATATTTTTAATTACTAAAAATTATTTAGTTTAAAATTTATTCATATTTTAAACTCAAAATATGATAATTAAATTAGAGTTCTTATTAATAACTCATATTAAATAATTAAATAAAATATTACAATCTCTTCTTGTTTTAAAACATCAATTTGCCTATCAATAAAATTAGAAAATTGGCTTTTTACATAAATTATAATTTGCTTGTATTTGGAATACTATAGTTAATTTTTTTATTAGATAAAGTTTTAATTTCTTGAATCAAATTTGAATATAGGGAAATTTTTAATTATACATATTAAAATAATAAAATACAAATCAAACTTAAATATAAATAAAAAGATAATAATACTATTAAAATAAAAATAAATACAAACTCACAAATAAAAAATAAAAAAGTAATAAAATAAATAATACAAAAAATGTAGAATAAGGTAAAGAATAAAAATTAAAAATTTAAAAAGTAAATAACTACACAAACAAGAAAGAAGACAAGTAAATAAATAAATCAAATAAGCCATTAGAAGAAATTTTTTTTGGCTAAGTAAAAAAAGTTTAGCCTAAATAACTAACAGATAACTATTACATATTAAAAGTTCAGACTAAAAATATGACATAAGACTCGAAAGATAATGTTTAAAAGATCTTTGAAAAAAAAAAGGCTTTTTTATGTGAGATCCTTTTATATATATATTAGTACTTTAAAAATTTTCATTGAGGGTCATGTCTTCGATAAGTTACAGCAAAATTATATCATTCTTGCTCCCTTAGGTTCAACATAAATAAATAATTTATTTTAATTATTTTTAATTATTAATTTAAATTAAACTTAATTCATTCATATTGAGTTAGGTTATTATATTAGTAACATTTGATCAATCCATCTTGATATTTATATTACATGTATTTTGTCGTTATTTTTTAACTGAAGTTTAAGAGAAGAGATTTTTCTAAAAACTTTAAAAATTAGGAGTTTTTTGGCAAAATTTAAAGATCAAGATTTTTTTAAAATTTTACTCTAAAGGAGATGTTTATGTCTTTTATCTTATTTGTAGGCTAAATAATAATATATGGATGAAAATTTTAAATGTAATTAAGATGGAATGGTTTCATTTAAGAAAGGATAATTACCTTTGCAGTATTGCTCTTTAAAATTAATTATAAATTAATGATATATCCAATTTATAAAATAAAAAACATCTATTAATAAAAGAAAACTAAAATTATAAAGTTTAAAGAACATGATGTTATAATTAGGTATGACTAATTTTAATGTTATTGTCTCCACACTCTTAAAATCAACTTAATATCCACATTTTTTACAAAATCAACGTGGTGAAAATTTTGAATGGTTCAACTTGTCAGTTCGGTTTTTGACTTTCAATTATATTTATTTTAACAACTTTTGTTGTTAAAAAATGATTAATTTATTACTTAATCGGTCAATTTTATGAATTAATAAAATTTTATAAATTAAAATAACATATTATTTTTCATTTGATAATCTTTTTTAATTATTCTTTGATAGGTAAAAATAATCTCTTCTAATCATATTTTAATTTTTTAAAATTTATTTAAGCTTTAGCATTGTATAATATCAATTGAACCTTTTAAATATTAAATATCTTATTTTACCAATTTAACTTCCGGTCCGATTTTTAAAATGTTATAAATCATAACTTCGTAATGATATATATCATATTTCTTATTTAATCTAAGTGGTGAGATTTAAAATAAAACTTTTAAAAGTCAAGATATTTTAAATAATTTATCTTTTTCTATTTTAAACCTCCACATTTATCACATAATCCGATCCATTTTTCTTTCAAATCTAGTTCAAACCTCCACATTGATTGGATAACCCAAATCATACCAATACAAAAATTACATAAAGCCCTTAATTAAATTGTAAAACCCTTAATTAATTTTTAAAATGCATTAAAAAACACTCAGCATGATGCATACATGATATGGTCATCACTAATCAACTAATCACAGGCCTTTCATGTGTAAAGTAGGTGAATAAGGGGTATAGATCTTCTGTCCCCAATTTTGTGTACCAACCCTGTCCTATTAAATCTAAGCCATCTATTTATGTGAAGAACAGGGTTGATACACAAATTTAGGGACAGAAGATTTCATGCCGTGAATAAGTGACTTAGAATTGGAAGATACAGTCAAAACTGTCAGAATCAGTTCAAAAATCTTACAACTTTGATAGAATAAAACGACAACTACAAGTACGTATTATATAGAAATATTTATGATTTTACTTACCTAAAAGATATAATTTTTGTAATATTATTTTAAAAGTATTCAGAATTATTTAAAAATATTTATAATATACAATTTTTATTGCTATATTTTCTTCAAATATTTTTAATATAATTTATTGTTGGAAATTCACAAGTGGAGTCATCTTATGTTGGAAAGAGACATAAAGATAAAGTAAGATATAAATACAAAGATAACACTCATAACTCAATGTCTCACAGGGTATTTGGTTCACTTGCTATAATGGATTAAGAATTGAATGATTATTCTTACGAATAGAATATATGAGAAATGAGTGTTGCTTAGTTTGATTTATTTATAAGAATTTCTAATGATAATATATGTCATTGTTTGGTTTAAAAACATAAATTTAGAATGAGAAATGAATAATTAACAAAAAGATCAAAGTATCTATTATAGTCTCCACTAACTACATTATTATTATTATTATTATTATTATTACTACAACTACTTTTTTTTTTGGTAAAACTACTACTACTACTATTATTATTGTTGTTGTTGTTGTTGTTATTATTATTACTATCCTTAATAATAATAATAATAATATTATTATTATTATTAATTTCCTTATTATTATTATTATTATTAGTCTTCTTCTTCTTCTTATTATTATTATTATTATTACTTTTCTTCTTCTTCATATTATTGTTGTTATTATTATTAATTTTCTTATAATAATAATAATAATAAAAAAAAATTATTATTATTATTATTATTATAATAAATTAATAATAACAGCAACAACAACAATAATAATAAGAATAAGAAGAAAATAAAATATAATACAATATAATAATAATAATAATAATAACATTAAGAGAGAGAAAGGTTGTCTTTATCTATTTTTGACGTTCATGGAATAGATAAAGATAGGGGGCGATATCTGTAGCTATTCCCCAAGATATCTGTAGCTATTCCCTAAAGTACAAGAATAACTAATTCTGATATTAGTTATTCTATATGATATTTTCTAACCAAAAAAATGAAAAACTATTCATCAGGAATATATTAGTAATGTAATAGCTATTTCACTAAACCAAACTGGTTATTAAGGTTTTGAGTTGATATATGATTTCCTAGTTGTATATGAGTTCATTTGGATCTAGTCCAATTTCTCCCCAAACTTTCTCAAAACCTTTCATTAATATTAACCTTTCGTTAATATTAGAGCTAGGTTGATGAAGTAGATTAATCAATTTGGATCAAAGTGACTCGAATGATTTCCTATGAGCTATGGGTTCAGTAGTAGATTTAGAAATTTACAAGAGGTTTTGATTTGAGATATAATCCTCTAGTTGTATATAAGCTCGTTTGGATTTAGTTCAATTTCTCCTTTGGTTCTCTCATAACCCATAATTTACTATTAAGATCCTACTAGTGTTAAACTTGCAATGAGCCTACGGGTTCATATAGAGAAGAAAGTTAGATTACACATAAGTTTAAGTGAGGTTTCATCTTAAAACCAATTGACAATAAGTTGAGTAGCCAACTAAACTTATATGTTAGTCTTTTTTTCTCTCTTTAGTCTTTTTTTCTCTCTTTCTTTAACGTAGGACATTTATATGTGGGTATTCTTACCATTCCCCCTCACATGAGTCCCTTTTTACTCAGGCAACCTAGAGAGGTATGTAAATAATCCTCATCAGGGTTGGACTTCTGATTGAGGTTAAATAGGCCCCCTCCTGAGGCAAACAATACTGCTGAGCCACTTGCTTCATGCAGACTTCAAATCCTTGTCCAATACCTTAAATGATGGGTCCTTTTTGGGGCAAACAATAGGTCAAAATTTTCATTTTATGTTAAATTTGCAATAGACTTATGTACCCATACGAGAAGGAAAATTAAATACACATAAGTTCAAGTAAGGATTCATCCTAAAATTAATTGGCAATAGGTAGAGTAGTCTACTTCTTTTTTCCCTTCTTTTTTCAATATAGGACACTCAGAATGTAAATATTATCAACAATCACGCAGTCTTTGAAAAATTTATATATTTATTTTATAATAAAATTTAAAAATAAAATAGTGTTTTTCAAAATTTTTAATTAATAAGTTATTAGTGGTTGCAAGTAAGTAGTAACTTGAAAACATAGTCGTAAGTCGGTAGTTACGAAGGTAAGAGACACATCAGAGTACGAGGATGAGGAGTCCGTTTTCTGTCCATTGTTCCTCTACAATTACGAACACTGCCACTCTTACCTTCCATTCTTGCAATCGGTTCTCTATAAATTTTGCAAACCTCTGCTTCTCTCTTCCCTTTCACTCGTAATTAAATAATGACAAATTTGTTCGCACACGCAATATGTGCAGCCTTTAGTCCCCTGTTCATATATAATACTGTTAAAATAGTAACATTCGCATATCCCAATTTCCCATCTTTTCTTTGGAACTTGAAACTTTCATGCACTGGAAGACCAACAAAGAAATTCTGTGTGTTTAATCTTCTGGGGTAGTGTAGAGCAGTGTGTTTATTCATTTTTTTTATAGATTTGTTGTTGTGGGGTTGTCTCAAGATTTCGTTTTTTTTCCCCATGTCTGGGATCTGGAGATGGAAGAAAGTGAAGGACATGACTCCGCTGCTCGCTTGCGGCGGTAGAACTCGTTTCTGCCACCGGCCGGAGACATTGTTTTGCCGGCGGAAGCAGAATCACATGTTGGAGCAGTTGGCGACCATATCGACGCATTTGAATTACCTTCATACCATGAACATGGGCTGCAACCGCCGGCGCGAGTCTCTAGTTTCAATCCAAGAGCGGTACAAGTGGGACCACGGAGGCGGCACCAGCAACTCCGGTGATGACGGTGGTGAAATTCGTAAGATTAGGGCCGAGACCCATTGTCCTCGCTGTTCCAAGCTCTTGAATCTTCTCTTCTCTAATCGTCACTTTCCTAATCAAGATCATGAAAATCAGAATAAGTCCACTATTGATAGTAGTAAAAATATTCACACCTATCAATCTGTGAATTTCTGCCCGAATTGTAAAACTGCATATTATTTTCGACCTTATAGCATTGCTCCTCTTCAGGGGAGTTTTGTGGAGATTGGTAGAGTTAGCAAAAACAAGCTGCTTAAGAATGGGAAGCACTCACCCTTTCATTCCAAATCAACTCAAGACTATTCCTCTGAGGATTATGGTTCTAGCATTCCTGTTGCTGAGAATATTGGGTCTAATAGGCTAAGGGCTTCTTTTTGGGAGACTTTCGGATGCTACGGTGGAGACCCACCGCAGAATTGGCCTCCACCCGAAACTTCTCCGTCTGGTGGCAACGGTTTGGCCGTGCATACTCCTTCTGGACCACCTTTTGCACCTGGAGTTAATGTAACAAGAGCTTCTGGACCAGGCGGGGGTGGCGGGTCTAACGTTGGTGGTACTGGGGATGGAGGTGAAAAGAATGGTGGATGGGGTGGTTCTAATTTGGGCAAGGATTTACCCACGCCAAAGGAGATTTGCAAGGATCTTGATAAATTTGTCATTGGGCAACATAAAGCCAAAAAGGTTTTCTCTTTTATGGATCATTTGTTTACATGCTTATACTATTTCATTTCTGAGTCATTCCCGAGATTCTGAGCTTCATTTCCTTCTGTTGAATTGTGGTAATTTGACTTGTGACTTGATGCTGAACTGAAGCCATTTAAGTTATTTTCCAGATATTTTTAACTTAGGACTGTTTTCAAACTCGCCCCCCGTTTTTATAGTTTATTTTTTCTTCCTGTTGAATGTCAAACTCCTTCTAAATCAATGATTTCAATTACTCTGTGAAGGCTTTTCCTATCCTGTTCTTCATGCATTCTAATTTACATGTTTTAAGATTGACTTTTCCTTGCTTATTCAACCAATGCCCTCTATGCGGGTATTTGACTTGAAATTTTAAGTTTCAACCTAAATATGATTGCTTTCGTAGCTGTTGCTGTGTATTATCACTATTGGATAAGCTTATATACACAAAATCTCTTTTATCTTAAGAATGAGCTTAGTGTTGTTAAAAGTAGTTCTTTTTTTGAGTGGCTGAATGGCAAATAAACATCAAACAGTTGCTTGTGCATTTCAGTTTAAACTTCAGATTTTTGGGTGTACATGAGTGTTATGGATTGTGGGTCTGTTCCTCTCATGCACATATTTGCACTCTTCACATTTTAAAAAAAAGTGGATTGTTGTAGGTACTTGCTGTGGCTGTCTACAACCACTATAAGAGGATTTATCACGCCTCCTTGAAAAAAGTGTTAGTCTGCAGCTACCCCTTTGTGTTCAAGTGTTGCATACTACTGATAGAACTCCATTTATTGTCTTGAATAGATCGATCATTGTAACCCTTTGGTGATATTTTCCGTTTTACTTTTTGTGTATGGTGAACAAATTCAATGAGACGGAAATTGAAGTGGTTCATGGTAATAATAGGTCGGGAGCTGAATCAGGAATTTCAGAGGTAATTGATAATGATGATGATGTCGAACTAGAAAAGAGCAATGTGCTCTTGATGGGTCCTACTGGATCGGGTACAATCTCATTGTCACTTGCATTTTGAAAATTCTAAACCTTCATTCTCCAGATTGCTATATTGTTAGCCCTATTTTCAGGCTTTTGAATTAAAAATTCCTGATTGTTCTGAGTCAATGTGAAATAGGGAAGACGCTGCTTGCAAAAACACTAGCACGCTTTGTGAATGTGCCTTTTGTCATTGCTGATGCAACGACATTAACACAGGCAAGTCTTTTACTAAAACGGATTGGTGAAAGTGGCACACTAGATATATGGGGGGAAATTAACATTGATAATTTCATGCTTACATAATAATTTTTATTTCTTTAAGCAATTGGGTACTCTGCATGCTTAGTAGTAGTATCTTCCAACAGCTGCATTTTTGCTCTTTATTAAAAATTCTTAGCTAAAGATGATTTTATATCATGCAAATTAAAATTACTGCAATATTCTGTTGCTTTTGAAGCATGATTCGTCCAAGCAGTAAGCCTATTATAAGTTTTTACTGTCATTTCCTGTTTGTTACTATCCTTCTAAAAAAGCAAAACGCCATTCTTTCTTGCAGGCTGGTTATGTTGGAGAGGATGTTGAATCTATACTGTACAAATTGCTCATGGTATATGCCTCATATCTAGCATCTTTTGGTCTTACAACCATGTTCGTCACTGGATTACTGTGGCATGTGCTTGGTTGTTGTTACTGCCTCTATTTAATATGTGAATGTCCACCTATTTAATAGAGGCAGTGGTTGACGTATCAACTTCGAGTAGGGATGGGTTGTTTTTAAATAAATTTTTTAAAATAAAAAATATAGGGCAACGTAATTTTTTTAATTGGTTCCAAGCTTGAGCTGCCCAAGCCTAGGCCTACCTGAGGCCTAACTCTTCTAATTAAAATGATGTTGTTTTGTTTAGAATAGTTAGGTCTCGATTCAGTCTGGGCTTGGCCCATGGGCTGACCCATTGAAAACAACTAAATTTAGGCCCATGAGCTAACAATTGCCATCCCTAACTTCGAGAGTTGTCTGTTATGTTTTGATTCATTAGGTCTGGTGCTGTTGATTGCCAAAAAATTTGAGCATTTATGTTATTCTATGATAAAGCCAGGAATAGGTCCTACTTGAAAACAGAAGGAAGAAGATGGTTAATGCAAAAAGAAGAGGGAATTTATTTTGGAGGGGAGTGCTGGTGGAAGGGAGTGATAAATTTAGCTTAATTGGTTATTACTGAGATAGCCTTTAATATTTTCTTTTCCTAACTGGTTGAAGCTGGATTGCTTTTGTAGCTCACATTTCATTCTTCAGTAAGTTTTGTTCTACTGGTCCCCAGTGGCTTTTGTTTTTCCTCTTTTTTTTTTAATAATAAACCTGTCATTTTCTTTAGGAAAAATAAATTTAAGTAGTAGGTTTGCCTCTTGGCAATCAATTGACATGTGTTGAACCTATTGGATTATGATTATGGATGCATATTCGTCCACCTTCTTTTTTTTTTTTTTAAAACCTACATTGTGTATTCTCCTTATGGCAAAGAGCTGGAATATTGTGCATTCATATTCCGGTCCTTTTTTACTTTCCAAATAAAGTGAATGCTCATTTTTTGTTTGGCATCTAGGCATCTGATTTCAATGTCCAAGCTGCTCAACAAGGGATGATCTACATTGATGAAGTTGATAAGATAACCAAAAAGGTTTTTGGATCATTTCATAGTGATTTAGTAGTGATTGATTGCATTGATCTAAATTTTGTGAACATTTGCAATCATTTTGCAGGCTGAGAGCTTAAATGTTAGCAGAGATGTGTCTGGTGAGGGTGTCCAGCAGGCATTATTAAAAATGCTCGAAGGAACTGTGAGTAGATTTTAAATTGCAACTATCAGTTTTTTATTGAATATCATTTTCAATTAAGTTTGATGATAATCTTGGAGTTCCTGACTACAAAGGTTTTAGTCTAAGAAGGTTCACCCTGAATATATTCAATATAATGATATGTAATCAGCAGCTTTGCCAAACCACCAACTCCGTTATGCTCTTATCTGAACTTTTTATCATTCGTTCTTTTACAATAGTGTTTTTTTAGGGATATTGATGATATAAGCTCCATCTAAAACGAACCATATGGCAATCCATTATGATGTTTTGCTGCTTACATGGTTTAAGATACCATACTGAATGTAGTGACATAAAATCTGTCCAGAGGAGAATTATAGATAGTTGGATTGTTATTTAACTCCTGCCTTGAATCCAAAGTTTTCTTTTTTGGGTCAAAATTCCAAAGATTTAGGTCATACAAATTAACTATGTTTCTTATAACTCCATTGGTTTCTCTTTGTGAATAGTTACCTTTAGTTAAGGTGCAAGGTTAAACACATTTCTGCTAATGGATACTGGGGCAATGGTTATGTTTTCATTGATTATTTTTTTTGTAAGTTGCACTTTGTTTCTTCTTACTGCATATAGCTTGAAATGATACATTTTGCCTCGAGTTCTGCTACTACCATGCTATCTGAATTTATATTTTGAGTTTATTTCCCTGAGAGGCACTAAAAAGATTGTAAGATTATTACCACAATTTCAGTGTTAGCATGTAATTAAAACTTTCCTGGTTTTCAGATAGTGAGTGTTCCAGAGAAAGGGGCGAGGAAGCATCCTCGGGGTGATAACATACAGGTATTCATTCCTAAAGTCTTTTAGTGCATTTTCTATGCCTTTACAAATGGAAGAAATGATAACACCTTTAATATTATGGAGGATACCACTAGATTATACTGACTACGGTTGACCATAATATTTGAATTTCTTCTTGATTTGGATGGTCAACCTCATAGCTCTGATATAATTTTGGTGGCAAGTGAATGACCAATTTGGCTTTATGTAAATAGATATGTAAAGAAATGGGGAAAAGGGATTTGTGTCTCACATTGTGGGCAGATTTTCCTTCTCATTTTATCTTAACAAGTACATTAGTGATGTGTTTGAAAGAGTGAAGTACCTTTGATCTGCCAGTTGGTGGCCCATGTAGCTCCCTGCACACTTTTATTGATCTGGTTACTTTTTTTCTTCCTCCTTAGATTCCTTCTCATAATGTCGGCAGATGAGTTTTACTATGCTCAAATTTGGAATAAGTATTCACTTTTGTTTTATTCGATGGCTTCTTGAGTCTTCATATGCCTATTAATCAGTAATTTACTTTTTATGATAAGAAAATGAATTTCATCAACTGTGAATATTGTTACTATCATTATCATCGCTATTATCATCAGCATAGTTTGTTAATCACGTTTTTTGCGGATTTATTCTTGCTTTGGGAGTTTTATGTTAAGTTCTTTTGACTGACTTGCAGATAGATACAAAAGATATCCTATTCATATGTGGTGGAGCTTTTGTTGATCTTGAGAAGACGATTTCAGAGAGGTAATCCTTGTGATAATTTTTTTTTACAGATGATGTATGAACAATAGTATTTGGTTAGGGGCATTTGAACTAAAAATGTAGTATACCAGACGGCAAGATTCTTCAATTGGATTTGGAGCACCTGTTCGTGCTAGCATGAGAGCTGCAGGAGTAACGAGTGCATTGGTGACATCGTCTTTACTTGAATGTGTAAGAATCAGGACCTGACCTTCCAATCTTATCAGCAATTAAATTTACTAGTCATTTATCCAGTTTCTTGTATTAGTGGGTGTGAAATGGGGAAGTATTTATGTGTGTAACTCTTAGTATGTCTGCAGGTCGAGAGTCCTGATCTTATTGCATATGGACTTATACCAGAGTTCATTGGGCGTTTTCCAATACTAGTTAGTTTGTCAGCCCTAACAGAGGATCAGCTTGTGCGGGTAATTCTATCTTGCTTCTTTTTGCTTTACTTTTTTATCTAATTTTGACGTAAACATCATTTTGATCTTAGTTTAAGTTGCAGTTTGGAATCTGATCGGGGATCCTCTTAGGATGCATGAGAATAGTTCATAGAAATGCCTTAAGGCCATTTTACCTGTGACAAGTATTTCTATGAAAGGCTACAGAAGACTGTTAATTTGTTTTTGCTTTCAACTAGCTTTTGCTTGAGAAGATATTCTCTCTGCAAGTCCAGTTTATTATTTTTGTTTATTTTACCTAACAAGCATCATGACTTCCTTTTTCACAAATTTAGATCATGTTAGCGCGTTTAATTTATCCCCATCCTTTTCTGGATGTGCTTATATTAGTACTTCTGATGCCTTTTCTTGCATGTGTTTGAATAAGTTTCACATCGAAATGACTAAGGAATACTTGATATTAGAACTTACAGTTTCCATATTGAATAAAATGGCTTGATACATTCGACCCTTGTTTTTGTTATTAGGTGCTCAGAGAGCCAAAGAATGCTCTTGCTAAGCAGTACAAGAAATTGTTTAGCATGAACAAGGTAAGATGATCTCTCTCTCTTCACTGTATATTAACTCCAAAATTTGGCATTTCATTCATGTCAGCCCTTGTGTAATAGCCATACAACTACTTATCCGATTTCAGGTGAAGCTTCATTTTACGGAAGGTGCGCTGAGACTAATTGCTAAAAAGGCAATGGCTAAGAACACTGGTGCCAGAGGTCTGAGAGCCTTATTGGAAAGTATTCTAACTGAAGCCATGTTTGAGGTATAAACGGCCCTGAAATTTATATGAAATATACCGGTTAAGAACAGAAAGTTTTTCATTGATATTGACAATTCCTCTTGTGTTGTTTGTATGTCTCAGATTCCAGAAATTAAAACTGGAAGTGACAGGATCGATGCAGTTTTAGTTGATGAAGAGTCTGTAGGTTCTTTAAATGCTCCTGGATGTGGTGGAAAAATCCTTTGCGGTGAAGGTTCATTGGATCGATATCTTTCAAAGGAAGCTGGGGTAATTTTGTAGACATCCATATTCCCAGATCTCTCCAATTACTTGGAGGGCAATGAACTTTGTGTTTGAGATTTGGATTATAGCCCTTTTGTTGGTTTACTCTCTTATGTATGTTTGATCTCTTTTATGCTAATATGATATGCCTGAATGTGTTCTGTAGGAAAATGGTGAGGCAACAGACAGGGAGTTGCAGGAGGGTGAATCAGAGGTTTCATCAAGAGCCATGAGCATGTAACATTATTACACAAGAAGTTAGGTGTTTCCAATTCTAACAAGACCACATTCTTAATTGGATGGAATCATTCCCTTGTAAAACTCAACAGGATCCTGACAAAAAGTTGAATCGATAAAAAGGAAATCAAATAAAAAACCAACAAAGATGTAGGATTGTCTAGTCTAAGCAAATGCATTGTACAAAACTTATTTCTCATCTAGAATAATTGATTTTAGTTTGTCAAAATTAGACCATAGCTTCATATTCTATCAATGCTTACTTGTGTCATTGTTTAATAATTATCTTCTCCCTGAATTTTCTTCCCTTGTCAATGGTTCTGTGGTTGAAATTCTAAGGTGATGTTGGTACGATGTAATGCTTTTTTGTGATTATAAGGTCCCAAGTTTGAATCACGATAACAGTCTCTTTGTAAAAAATTATAAAAGAAAGGCAGTGTGTATCGATGACCTTTAAGAAATTTGCAATCGTTAAAAAATTGAATTATTTTAGTCGGTTCAATTGTAAAATTTTAAACCGGTTGATATTTAGATTTGATTTTTAATTTTTTGATTCAATTTATTTTAATAATCTTTATTATTAGAATCTAATCAATGGATTCGTTTCGTAAATTAATCAATTTTTATCGTTTTAACTTTATTTTGCTGGTTTTAAAATACTGAAAATTTGTAAAGATTTGATGCTTTATTAGGCCTTTCTCTTTTCATTTTGATTGCTTTTCTCACTTTTCTTCCTTCACATTTATAATGAAACAACTGCTTTTGTTCTTCTTTTTCTTTTTGTGGATCTCTAAGAAGTGTAAAGTGAACTAATAAGAAATCGTGATTAGTCTAAGTTCCAACAAATCCCAAATTGGCCTTCTTTACTTGTAAGTTCAGATTCGTATTGATGCATTTTGAGGTTCTTTATTAACAATTTTAATAAATATAGAGTTTATGGTATTTTTTAAAATTTTTAATGGGTTGAATTAAATTACAAAAAAAAATGTTAACTCATTTTTAAAATTAATTTGTAATATAAAAATTAAAAAAATTCTAAATTATTTTAACATAGATTACTCTCTATTAATTCATTATTGTCAATGCAACCTAATTTATGTAATTGTTTCAATTGTGATAAATAATTTTTTTACATCAAAATATTAACATTTTTAATATTATAAAATTTTTATAATTATTTTATAAAAATAAATAAGATGTTTACGAAACAACAACATTACTTAATAAAAATTCACCCCATCAATGATTAAAAAAATTAACTGATTTGATCGGTTAAATCGTAAAAATTAATTTTTTGATTTAACTTTTAATTTTTCAATTCGATTTATTTTAATAATTTTTATTGTTAAAAACTGATTATCATCATCATCATCACACCCTGTCCGAAATTTCGCAATAAAACGGAGTCTAGAGAGGTCTGATAGTACGCAACTTTATCCCTACATAGTAGAAAGACTGTTTTAGGTAGACCCACATATAAATGAGACAATATAAAAGTAATGTAAGTTACAGAGGAAAGGTAAAACTAGCATCGAAAAAGTTTATGAAACTAAAATTACAATAAAAACATAAATTAATGAAAATACAAGTAACAGGGAGTACCTGAAGGGGTTCAGATCTGCGCGTACTTGATAGGCTGCAAAGTTCGTCCCTTCTTGTCTCTAAATAAGTTAGGAGACTTTCCTCAGAGACCATGAAGGTAAGACATCCTACTGTTCCCCCACACCTGTTCTGTAAAGCCACATTTAATGTCTGTAAGCTTTGTCCCATACTTACCCTCACAAAAGGGAGAGAGGACGATGAGTATAACTTCCTACATGTTAATTTTCACAACGCGAATCATCATCCCCTAATAACCGCTAT
>JANZLX010000211.1:4587723-4603715 GCA_025531955.1 Erythroxylum orinocense | reverse complement strand
AAAATATCAAAGAGACAGAACATCAATCGGACTAAATTTGCTTAATATGCTAACCCCTAATTTGGGGCGTTACATTTGTCATCAATCATACATTACATTAATCATCCTTTTAACAACCCCTCATCATCTTTTATATTATCCATAAATATCCCAAAAGTTAATATGTATTAAAAGTTTAAGATAGAATAGCAATCAAAGGAACAAGCACTCTTAGGATAAATTGTTAGAATGAAAACATGACATCTTATCATTTCTATTGAAATAAAATGAAATAAAACTTGATACTCTTTTATAGATTTCACTCTATACACTCACAACGTTTAGTGTTTATTAAACTCTCAAATCAAAATATAGCAAGTTATTTCTATAAACTTGCTCATAAATCATATCTCTAGCACTAACAAAAATGCAATTAATGCTTAAATTAGAGAGACTTGATAAGGATTATAATGTGACTTAGGAAAATGTACGACAACAAGAAGTTTTTAGTTTAAAAAGTTGAAGAAAATCATACAAACTTATCTACACAATTTTTATCTCAAGTCAATTCAAAATTTGACTTCATTTAAATAACATCTTTTCAATCACCTCATCATTTTTTCTTTTTCTTTCCTTTTTATTATTTTTATTTTTTAGAACAAGAAACATCAAAGAAGATATTTTTTTTCTTTTTTTTACTATACTTCTCCCACATTATATAAAAATTGAAAAATCAAAATAATGCAACTTGAATCAATTGGTTTACTTTTTATGAAGATAGTCAAAATCCTATGTAAATAAGCTTTACACAATTCCTTCAATTTAAAGGGCTAAAAATTATTATGGAAATTAAAAAACATAAGGACAAAAGTGGCTTGTAACAAGATTAATTTGCAAGAAAAGAAAGAACAAGGCTCAAATTGGTTCTATAGGAGGTAAAAATTTAGTAGGCTTTTCTAGGATAAAAGGTGGTTATACCTCGGTGCCTCTGTCGTCCCTATGCACAAATTCACCAAAGATGTGGTCTCAAAAATGTATACAAGAGCATATTCTGATATAAACAAGCCATTTTTGATAATATACAATAAAGAAACATATAAAAGCACACATTTTTCTAAATGCATCAAGTCTTACATATTTTCATTAAGTAAAATCAATAAGATACTTCAAATAATTTAATGATCAATTGCAAAGAAAGATAAAGAAGCAAGCGTTTAATATCATTCCAATAATCATCAATAGTTCAATGCATAAATTAAGATAACTTATTAACAATATATGTAATATTGAGGCAAGCGAGGCACCAATATTATTCAATACTACCACTAATTGTTTTGTATTTAGAAGGATATATTTATGCAGATCTAGAAACAACTCTAAGTGTTAGCTTAGGACAAGTGGATGGTGATAGGAATGGTCCCAATCATATTTGTACAAGTGAGAAGATCAATGATAAACTTCCACTGAGAGAAAAGAAACTATTTGGAAGTTATAGTAACTTCAATACTAAGAAAGTAGTTCAAATTACCAAGATCTTTGATGGAAAATCTTTAGAAAGAAAGTTCAATAAACCATTAATTGTAGTGGCATTCCATCCAGTAATAAGTATATCATCAATATAGACAATGAGATAGATCATAGTACCATTCACTGTAAGAAAAAGGACGTTTACCGACAAAAATTACTGATGGCAAGTGTAAACAAACCGTCGGTAATTCAATTTAGCGACGGTATTCACCGACGAAAAAATGCGTCGTGAAATTGGCTATCGGTAAATTTTTCGATGGAAACTCTTTATCCTTCAGAACGAATACTGACAGAAACCAATTTTTGTCGGAATATTTACCGATGGAAAAATTGTTACCGCTGATAAATATATAGAGGGTTATGTCAATCCGACGGTGAATCAACAGTAAAAAAGTAAACATTTTCTAACGGTTTATCACGAACTGTCAGTAACTATGACTCAGTATACTCAATTTACTAACGAAAACGAAAATTCTATTGGTAAGAACCAAAAATATTTTGCGATGAATTATCATAAGATGTCGGTAATAATTTTACCATAAAGGTATTAAATTTTCTTTTTGAAAATCCCAACATTAAATTTTATTTCATAATCTTATTATTAATCGATAATTTCAACAACTATAAATTATCTGTGCATTATTTTGTTGATTTTTTTATATAATTAATTTGTTTACATAGAAAATTAATTGATCATATAAAGTTAAAAAAACTTTCATTGATAATAAAAACATTAAATTGTACATAAATTCAAACCAAATGACTACAACAATCCTATAGTCCTAGTGAGTGCGGATGGTTTGAGTCTCTACCCCTCCCCTTCAATTGCTCTATATCATTTTGTAGCTTAGTCATGTACTCCATTGTCTGTTGCAAATGACTTGTCAATATCTACACTGTGCTCTCAAGCTGATGAATATATTCCATTGTCGGTCGTCTAGTTGATGTTGTTGTACTGGACGTAAAGGAGTGCGAATAACATGTGTTCGCAAATAAGCCTAGCCCGAAGATCCTTCTACTACTATCCCTACCACCCACTGCATCAAAATATGCTTTAAAAGTTATATGTATGTGAAAAGCTATATATACGTGAATGTCCAGACGAGCTTTATGGAATTGCCAACTTTTCCAAAGAAATCGATTTCCCTAATCCTTCATTGACCATTGTGTCATTGCTCCCGCCTCCTTCGACATACATTCATCTTTGAGATTTAAGCAAGCTTAAAATAACATGTAGCATATGCCATCAAATGTGAATATATATAATAACTTTATAAAAGGAAATGAGATGTACATAATAAGGAAAGTGATGCCGTTCAGATGATACTATACACCTTAGAGCAGAAGATCGGCCATGGAAGGCGAACGATCATTGGAGATTGTTGTTGCATCCTTTATTCCTGCGGTACGGACAATTTTGTCACATTCCTCCCAACGGAATGAATTACTACCATCCGAAACCAGATGCCTTGTCAACATTCCTTGATTAAGAATTTGAATTAAATATTTAATACAATATATTGAAAAGTTTCAAATGATCTTCTTTGTCGAATAAAATATTCAACTACATACACAATTAATCGCTATCATAACTTAATTGTAAATTGCAAACATCTTAACGTTCTGAAGAATAAGAATCAAAATCCAGCACCTCTTCAAATCTCTGACCCTCGTCCTCCTCTCTAGATGAAATTTCAACATATTCGCTAAATGAATTGTTCAAAGGTTCATTATCATTATATGTGACAAATGCATTTATAAAATAAGCATCTTCCTGAAACGCTTCACTTTCAATTCTCTTTTCTCCTTTTCCATATGATTCAAAAACACCTTTAGGTTTAACTTTGCAAACCGCCAACCAATCTAACTTAATCTTATCGTAAGCCCGAAAAAGGGTCATAACATACTTGTTTCGCTTGTATAGCCAACATGAAAGGTTCAAATTGTCTCAATCTTCTTCAGTTGTTGATTTCAACAAGATTGTATCAGCTATGCACTTTTGTTCCAATATTTGGAGTCGAGTCAAACCAATCACACTTAAATATCATAGTTCGCTTGATTGACAATGCATGGTACTCAAATTCAAGTATATCAATTATTTTACCATAGTAATCCATCAATTCTTCCTGTATGAAAACTCCACTATTTATTATTGCTATGCTATGATCATGATATTCTGTATGATATTTGTATCCATTAACGAAATACACTGGATACGATTTAACAGTTCGTAGAGGTCCCTTAGTAAGATCACAAATGAACTTGTTCTCTATTGGATTTTCTAAGGCCTACATAAAAATAAATTATCATATCAGTAAACATAATATTATTTCAACACTTAAATCTTATAATTCAATTATGAAAATATTTGTAAGTGGAAACTTACAAATCTCTCGAACCATCGTGCAAAGTGTCTTCCAACCTCATTATTTACTTCAACCTGTGTGCTGTCTGGCATGATCTCGCGTAACAATGCCTCGTATAATCTAAATACATTATTATATATTTTAGTTATGAACAAAACAAAATTTGAAAACTGATACAATCATGTTCAACTTACTGCACGAAAGGATGAACCTCTTGATAGTTCAATAAAATGTAACCGTGGGCAGCCTCAATTTCTTGCTCTGTTAACATTTTTCTTATTGGACGTCTATATGCTCGCCCAGGATATATGAAAATGGATAAGTTATCATTAGCATCACTCGTTCCTCCCCCATCGTCATTACGAGGAGCTTTTCTTTCTCTTGTGTGAATATATAGCTCAAAATAATGTCCACAAAATGTATTAGCTTCCTCCACTAAATAACCTTATTCGGTAGCAACTCTCAAAATGTGATTGGAATTAGGCTTTGCATAAACACTTGACAAACATGACTTTTCAACCTAAATAATTTGTACTTCCTCATGTCCACACACCTTGCCAAGTTTGAAACATAACTATCTGGAAACTTTAGACCTTTCAACCATTCACATAATATTTCCTTTTGATTTTTGTCCAAAGTGTAACATGCTTTCAGATATTTAGCGGTGCGAAGATCCTTATGTAACTCATTTCTCTTACAAAAAAGTTGCAAATCAGCTCGTGATTTGGCATTGTCTTTTGTCCTCCCTTTAATGTTCATGATGGTATTGAACAAATTGTCAAAAAAAAAAATACATCACATCTAGAATATGACGTATCAAATTCGTTTTTTAATATGACAAATCCCAAAAGATGCTTCGTTTTCTCCAACCAAAGTTTTTACTAATGCTTGTCAGCTTTAAATTCTGTAACTTTCAGTAAGCCTAATTCATCAACCTCCTACAAAATCTCTTCACCAGCTTTGTAAGGGGGAGGAGGTGTTTTTACCATCCTATTCTTAATGAAATTTTGTTTTTTGCATCTAAATGGATGATCTAGAGGCAGACATTTCCTGTGATTGTCAAAGCAACACACTTTACCCCCGTTTGAAAGATAAAAGGTATCAAAATCGTTTCCATAATAAGGATAAGCCAACTTTTCTGTTGTGCTCCATTCAAATAACATGGCATATGCCAGAAAATCACTAATGGTCCACATCAATGCCGCTCTCAATACAAAATTCTGTTTTAGAGACACATCATATGTTTGAACACCATATGCCTAAAGATGTTGCAATTCTGATATCAATGGATGTAAGAAAGCATCAATTTTATGCTTAGGTTTTGAAGGGCTTGGCACAATCACTATCAAGAACATATATGCGCCCTTCATACACATCCATAGAGGCAAATTATAAGGAGTTATGATGATTGGCCATGATAAATATTACTGGCCGGATTGACCAAAAGGTTGGAATCCATCCATCGACAATCCCAACCTTATATTTCTACTTTTAGCTGCAAACTCAAGATGGGTGTCGTTGAAATGTTTCTATACCAGTGCATTTGAAGGATTACTCATTATTCCGTCTTCTTGTTTGTGTTTATTATGCCATCTCATGTGTGATGCAGTAACATCAGAAGCATATAGTCTTTGAAGTCTCGGAGTTAGTGAGAAATAATACATTCGCTTCCAGAGTACTAATTTCGGTTTCATTGAATGCTTTTTAGGCTTGAACCTTGGGTGACCACAAAATTTGCACTCTTGTAATTCCACATCATCTCCCCAATACAACATATATCCCAATTTGCAATAGTCACACTTCTCAACAGGCAAACCAAGACCTCTAATAAGTTTCTTCATATTGTAAAAACTATCAACCATTGTATGATTAGGAGGTAATGATTCATTATACCACTCAAGAATTTTATCAAAACTTCAATCCGAAAGATGCCCTTCAGACTTTATGTTCAATATTCATGCAATTGAAGACAATTAGGTCATTATCTCATAATTTGGCCATAATACGTGGTCTGCTGACTGTAGTAAGTCAAAAAACTGTTTTGCTTGTGGATTAGGTTCTTCTTTAAGATTTTCCATATTTTCCTTAAAGGTATTACCGCTTGCATCGTATACCATTTGCATGTGGGGATTTTCAGTCCCATCCATATAATTTGTTCTAAATCCAATCCCCTTTTCAAACTCATTAAAGTTGACAAACGATTCTACTTTATTATCCCTTGAGCTGTTACAAATGTCAGGTTTCCCATGTCGTGTCCACTCAAAATAACTTGGGACAAACCCTTTTCTCAGCAAATGCCCAATAACTTCATCAATAGGAAGGAAACATTTGTGTTTGCACTTTTTAATGGACATCTGATCTTCGGCCCATCCATATATGCAGGTTGAGAACATGCATAATGAATAAAAGCTTCAACTCTGGCAACAAATTTAGGATTAATGTAACCATTAGGTGTTAATCATCTACACATCCAAAATCTATCAACATAACTCAGTTATGCAAAACTGTTAATTTAAAACAGTGAATCATGAGTTAGTATCATTCATGTTCGCTAAACATTACTTCACATCTAAGATAAGACTTGTGAATCAAGACAATAAGTTCTGGTTATGACTCCTAAGCTCCTTGTATGTTTCACCGATAAGCCTCACAGGAGCAATCATCACGGGTTATGGGTTAAGGTTTATGGTTCAAATCTAAAAAACGAACCTATCCTGAAGATCGAACATATATGTTTATAATCATATATGTTAGAAGATTATTAATGTTCAAAGTCCTATATTAAATATATACTATTGCCAAATATAATAAATATTCGTCAAAATATGAATATTTATTTTAATAAATTGTTTTAACATATCGCTAGTTTTTAAAAGATGCGTGTAAAAATTCACACATGAAAAGTAAAGAGAAGCTAATCACGATGGAATAAGAATCAATGAACTAACGGATTGACATATTAAGGTAATTGGAACTTTAATATAAGTCAAACTCATCCTTTATTAATTAAATGATAAACCGAAGTTCATACCACAAACAAGTTTCACATCGTGCAGGCCATTTCAATTAAAAATGCAGGAAGTTCAGATGGGAAGTTCAAACTGCAAACAAATACCCAAATTAAACCAAGTTAACAAAAACGTAGTAAAAAACAAAATCACTTACCTCAACCAACACGTAAAAGAATCTTCCTGAAGTACCTGAAGGAAGATGATGATGACGGAGCTAGAATGAAAAATATAGAAACTGATACAAATGTCATTAAATTGTGTGAAAATTCATTGTTAACATTGTCACACCATATAAGAAAATGAATGTCATTTGAATACCTGCTAATGCTTCTTTTCGATCTCCCTCAAAATATAAATAGTGGAAACAAATGAGTTCCTACAACCAAGAACAAATTCGTTCACAGGTTAGAAAGCGAGATATATATATAACACATCAATTGCCATAAAATATTATAATCAATCAAGGTCATTAACTATACTGAAATAATTCAATCATCAAGTGTTATCCTTAATAATTTCCATAATTATAAGTCTCCTCGACAATAGATCATCAGTTAACATTCTCAAGTCTTGTTTTAATTTAAAAACGGTGATGTCACATTTTACGAGGACCTTATTAAAAATACGGTAGAGTTTTCCCTATAAAATGGACATCCTCCTTTTGGAAGAAGAGTCAATCCTACAATAAATATACACTTATATATCGACCAATAACCACAACTCAAATTGGGTCTCCAAACTATATGTCTATTCTTAATTCAGTCCACATTTACGTAGCAAAATCTATAGTAATCCAATTCACAATTCAGGTATACCAATTTGTAACCCACACACTCTCAATTATAGTCAATACATTAAGATATTCTCAATTCTAATTAACAATAACTCAATTGAATCAATTTCATTTGTTTATATAAGAACATAACCCTTATCTAATTTTTTACCCCGAGAATAAGATTATTTAGGTCTTAGTTGTTAGGAATTATTCATTAAGAGGTTATTCATTTTTTTTAGCTATGAAAGAAAGATGGCAGTATAAGACCTAATCATAATTTTTAAAATTTTTAATTAATAAAATACTTTGATTTTATTTAATCCTTAATCTTAAATATTTAAACTAATTAAATTGTTTTACCAAACAAAATCCATAATCCTAATTTCACAATCCCCATCTTTATTTTTCTATAATTTTTCTAGACTTTATGTTTATAAAAGGTTATTTTATGGATATAAAGAAATAGAAGATTACTATATTGATTAATCAAGTACACATAGACAAAATTCATGGCCAATATTTCTTGTATTTAGAGAAACTCTTATTTTAGGTTCTTTAATAACTTATGCTTTTATCTAATTTGCTAACGGTGATCAAATCCTAAGATTTTATCACTCTCATTCCTATCTTTGTTTTTAGTTTGGCGACTTATACCATTCTTCCTTTTTGTTAACTTTAAATATGTTTTTGAATTAAATTTCTCGATAAAGTGATCCTTATTCCTACTTATATTATTATGGAATCCCACTCATCATAATGACAATGGACATATCATTATAGGTCTTTTAGTATAAACCAACTATTTACATCTTTTAAAGAATCTCCTCTAGTTATGGAGCCTACTGAAACTCGACTTTTGATTTCTTTTGTCATATTGTACTTAATCGACATATTATATGTGAACAATTAATGATTAATGTTAGTTTACTAATTCAAAAGAATATTCAAGTTTTTATCATGAAAAATGTATTGCAACCTAAAGCAAATGAAATGGCACAATAAACATATGTCCTATCATTTACAAAAACATATGCTACTCATTTAACTGTTGATATTAACATATTATATCTTTTTATTTTATTTTATTGTAAAGGTAATATTATTAAGTAATTTTGTAATTTCAATTGTATTTATGTTATAGGATGAAACTTTGGTTCATATTATCATTTTTTTAGTTTAATATCTCAATCTAGTTTTTTTTAATAGTTTATGCTATTTACAATAAATCACTTCATTCATTCTTTTTCATTGAAAATATAAAATTGATATAGAAAAATCCCTTAATTGGTAGCTTAATACTTCTAACACTTAATCAAATGAAAGAATGAATGATTTGCATGTGTAACAATTATTATAAATTTTATTATAACCTTGTCTTGGTAATTTAAATAAATTAAAAGTTCAATCATTACATAACCTTTTATATAACTATCATAAGCCAATAGTCCTTTCATAATAAAGATAACACTTGTTTTGAAATTAAAAAAAAGTCTTAAAAGAACTTTCAAAAGCTTTATGTAATAATCATTGTAATTTTTATTATACCTAATCTTGGTCATTTACATAAATAACCACTTGATCATTTGATAATCTTTTACATGTAGGGCATTATGTATAAAATCCTTTATATATAAATCCTTTTAATTATCAAGAAGAAAATTTTTTAGAATTTTAAAGAAAACCTAGTAATCTCCAAACAAACTTGGGGGAACAATTGAAATGATTTCAAATCAATGTTGAATATCAAATGAGTGCATTTTATCAAATACTTAGTATGCATTAACCGATTCATCCCTAATTCAAGACAAATTCTCAATCTTTTTTCATCATTCTCCAACAAATACACAACCCATTATTAACAATCACTAATTAACAACCAAAACCAAAAACAAAATTCATATTAAGCAAAAAATTCAACCATGGATTACAACATCGCATGGAGAACAGGAGGGACGGAGAAGAGGACAATACCTTGAGTTTAGACCGCTGGAGAAGACGACGTCAGAGACGCATGAGCTCCATGGAGACAACATAGCTCCAGACGACGACGACGGAAGCAGAGGGAGGGGGCAGATGGAGGAGGAAGACAAAGCAGCAGGCGCTGGGTGGGGGGGGAGGGGTCCGAGAGATGTTTAAAACGTAACCAAAACGACGTCGTTTTGGTTTTAAAACAAAGACGTCGTTTTGATTACGTTTTAAACGTCTCCCGCAGTAAAACATAACCAACACGACATCGTTTTGTTAAAAATCTTCCGATGTCATTTTGGTTACGTTTTCAATGTTTAAACCTTCACTAGAAAGGGACGTCGTTTTGTTAAATCCCAAACGATGTCGTTATGTGCATGAACCAAAGACGATCTCAAGTTTACCAAAACGACGTCATTTGGGTATTAACCAAAAGATGTCGTTTTATTGGTAAAAGTTTCTAACGTTTTAAGTTCACCAAAACGATGTTGTTTGAGTATTACCCAAACGATGTCGTTTTATTGGTAAAGGTTGAAACGTTTTAAGTTCACCGAAACAACCCCTTTTTATGGGTGCAGGTTTAAACATTTTAAGTTATTTATATGTATAAGAGTTGGTAAACCTCTATGTTATAAAAAAATTTCATAGCTCATGCTACCAAGTCTTTAGTGCTTGTTTGAGAATATAGATAACTTATAAACAACTTTCATATATGTATGGGACAATCATGATCAAGAAAATTTGGTGGTTATGTCATGTAAACATCTTTAGAGAAATAAACTTGTAAAAAGGTATTGTGGATATCATGTTAATGAACGGACTTCCTACAACTAGCGACACGATTGATTACTAAGTGAATAATAGTAGCTTTGATAACCAGACTAAATATGTCATGGTAACCAATACTAAGGCATCAATTGAATATCTGTCAATAGAGCCATCAGGTAAATGTTTAATTCTAAATACCCATTTACAACTAACAAGATTTTGTGTTTAATTAGTTGGGACAAGTTCCCATATCCATTCTACATAAAAGCATCATACTCCTCAAGCCCAGCTTGACATCATTTTGGATCTTTGGGTGCTCGGGTCACTGACTGCAGCTCAAGGGGATGATTTGAGTTAAAAGTAGCAATAAGAATCAGCTTTTGAATGGTTTTATGCATATGGTTTTTAAAACGAGTAGGGATGACGTGCATATTAATTGGCCGGTGAGTTTACAGGTAGGAGACATGGGGATAGTGGTAAGGAAGGACAGAATGGGTGGTGCGGATTATTAATACAGTCGTCAGAATGTTACAGTTTACTGAATGTTGGGATTTCAATTACACGAAGGAGAGCTTGGGATGGTGTATAGTTGACCGTGCATGTAGGACATGTTCCATATTCTACTTAAGTGGATCATGTTTTTGAAGATAAACGATTCGTTTGTTTTAATAAACTTTATAAGATTATTTCTGTTTTGAATGTTTTTAGATTTATTTATAAATAATTAATGAGAAATTTGAAACTTTGTATTATATATTATACTGAACTGTATGCTTACCCTTAACTTTGTTGCGGGTTAAGTTCCGCTACGAGATGGTGGTCTGTCATGGCTGGATCGACGTCGGAGTACGACATTATTGATTGCCAACTATTCTTATTCTGATATAACATGACCATCATTAGTCTGATTCAAAGTTAGTATAGTTGCTAGCAGCAATGGTACTTCTTACTTGGTGTTTCCCATCTGACCATACAATCGCTCCGAAAACAGTCTGCCCAGTCGAAACTTCTTCTTTGGCCCCTAAAGTGATCTTAAACTTCTTCTCTTCATTTCTGCTTTTGAATTCCAGTGTATTTGGTTCAACACTCACTGCTACTTCCTTGGGTGGTTCTATGTGAACTTTGTACTTTCCTGGAGTTCCCACATTCTTTAAGGTTCGAGTG
Organism: Erythroxylum orinocense; assembly: GCA_025531955.1. Classification (NCBI taxonomy): domain Eukaryota; kingdom Viridiplantae; phylum Streptophyta; class Magnoliopsida; order Malpighiales; family Erythroxylaceae; genus Erythroxylum; species Erythroxylum orinocense. The sequence continues at coordinate 4,592,160 of JANZLX010000211.1, read as the reverse complement.
ACTGTGGTACTCCCTGTGAGTGACAGGTTGGTGACACTGATTGTTGGATAGTTCAAATCCCAAAGACTAGTGTTAGCTGGTGGGCACCTGAATGATGACTCATTGGTGAACCTTGACAATATAGTGGCATTGTATCCCATGGAGCAAAGAAAAGTATAGTAATCCGTTATGGTTGTGTCATAGACTAGTCCCGGATCCATAGCACGGTTCGGACTGACATGACCTGAGCCATAGAAGTAAGGGTTTGCAGGACGAAGTGTTTCTTCATCCAAAATTGGTCCTCCAACATTGCTAGTTGTTTGAGCTGAAATGTAAGAAATTATGGACGTCGTGTATTCAAATTATGTTGTTCTGGCCTTAAACTGAAGATAGGAAATGCAAAACTTAATCGAAGATACTGAGGTGTACATTACCTGTGGTCATCATGGCTGATCTGATTGCTGCTGGACTCCAATCAGGGTGCACGGTCTTCAGAAGACCAGCAACACCAGCAATATGAGGGCATGACATCGAAGTCCCTGATATTATGTTGAATGGAACCTTTCGTTTGTCCGTGGGCACAGAAGAAGGTCCCATTGCTTCTGTGAAAGCAGCCAAAATTTGCACTCCTGCTGCAGTGATGTCAGGCTGATCACATGTTCATTCAAAAAGTTCAGATTGGATGCAATTTATTGAGGAATTCATTATCCCGCAAAATGTAGAATCTAACTATACATTCTACATGATTATATCCATGGTTTATGAGATTACAAACCTTCAGGATCTCTCGAGTGATTCTATTGGGTCCAATAGATGAGAAAAAAGCCACCATAGGTGCTACATTCTGACCAATTTCTGTTGCCCCTCTTATGAAAGCTTTTGGTGACCTGAGTGATCAATTCAAATGATTATGAACTTGCTGGCTGCTACTAGACTCTAATTTGGTGAATGAGCATACGAGGAATACATACTTAGTGCTATTGAGGTATACTAAAATGGACAGACTCTCGGCTTCCGTGAGGATTGAGGACGTAGGAACGTAGTAAGGATTAGCCCTGATCAACTCATAAACGTATTGACTCCTTAGGCCGATCATTCCAATGGCGCCAGCCTGAGAAACCACCAAGCTCATCTCGACGTCTGCAGAACTTGATCCACTTTGACGACAGGTGACCATCTTTCCTTTTACCTTTGCTGGATCAAGGGATCCGGGAGAGCACTCAAGTCTGTCATTTACAATTTTGACAAGAATTAGATTACTTGGTTAATTTTTAAAATGTACCAGGAATCAGTTCCTTACGCTTCATTAGCAGATGCATTGTTAGTTTTAACATCAGGAGCATAAACCAAAGGATGGTTCTTGCTAACCGGTAAGGTATTCGTATTGAAGCTCAGACCCTACTCAACAGAATCCAGCTCCTGAAATTAGGACATATGTACACACCTACTGGCAAGTTTCAACACCGTAAAAATTAAAATGTCGATATTTAGAATCACTTTTTAACATAAGAGACCTGCAATTGCTTTCCGTTTCCAAGGATGGTATCTGATGAGAACTCTCTGTCAATTGTGCTGGCTGCAACTGTAAAAATCCAAGGAGCAACGTTGGAATACCCTCCTTCATTTCCAGCATTTCCTGCAGAGCCAACTACAAGGATCCCTTTCCTGACAGCGTGAAAAGATCCAACTGAAACAGCACTACTGAAATAATCGCGGCGCCGACGTCCGCTTCCCATTGAAACCGACAAAATATCTACTCCATCTTGAAAAGCGGCATCGAAGCCCGCCAAAACGTCAGCATCCACACATCCACCCCAGCAAACCTTGTAGGAAGCAGCTCTTGCCATAGGTGATCCACCTTTTGCTGTGCCATTGCCAGAACCAAGCAAATTTGCGCCTGGAACAAAACGACCAGCTGCAGTGGAGAGGGTGTGGGTACCATGACCATCAGTATCTCTTGCAGTGCCATTAGGGGGTTGTCCTTGACTTGCCTCGTAACCCTTTTTAAAGTACCTGGCCCCAATAAGCTTCCTGTTTCCAATGACATTTATATGAATGTATTCTTCACACTGGTATATGACACAGAAGCCTAAACGTATATAGAATATGAAAATTTCAACGAAACAGCTATTTGCAAAGAGGGTCTACTTTAATTTTACAAGAGACGTAGGAAAACCTGTTGCATTTTACTCCATCTTCTGTTTCACAGTATCCTTTCCACCTTGATGAAATTGGTCCCATCCCTTCATCACTGAAACTCTCTGATTCAGGCCAAACACCTACCATGAACCATTGCAATGTCGTCAAGTGAACATATTTAGAAAAGGGACCCATTAATTATCGTTGTTATCAGCAACAGACCAAAGCAGAGCTACAATGGCTGTCAACATAAAGGAGATCGGGTGTTTTTGCATTAGCTCTTTAAATAGTAGACCCCCTAATTCAAAGTATTTCTCTTTCACTGTATGGAGACAATCTCTGGGATTATTTGCAGTAACATCTTAACTTAAGCTTGCTGGAAAAGTCAAACCATGAGATTTCAGATTCTAATGTTATGATGCTTGTCATACTACCTGTGTCGAGGTTACCAATGATTACATCTTCACCAAATCTTCCTTTTGTCCATAAAGAACCAGCTGGAATCTTTCCATTTCTACTTTCCAAGCCGAGAAACTGCCATGACCTTGTAGTGTGTAACTCATTTTCCTCGCTTGGGAAGACTGATACAACCTCCGGGTGCTCTATATTGGACGTGTCAAAAGGACCCGGTTGAAGATTCATGATTTCAAGTAAGGATAAAACCATAACATTTGGTACTAGAAAAGACTCTGCAATCTGTCATATTTTCTTACCGGAGATTTTAGCTGCTGTTTCTTCTTCAAGAATGGCAGCGAAGCCATTGATAGAGTGGGTATACGAGTAGATTATTGCTTCTTTGGCCTTCTCCTTGCTGTTGAAACAAACCATCCCACTTATTACAGCTTATTAAACAAAGGAAAATATTGTAGATTAGGGACATTTTCTAATACTACACTGTACAATAATCACATGGTAACCTGGTCATATAAGTAGCCAAGAGTTCATAGTGATAGTCGGTCCTCTTATTAACGTCCAAGACAGTAGGTTCATATCCATGTGGATGGGCTCCTAGGTACACTATGTAAGGCTAGAACATTACATAAACACAGCAAGCAGGTTAGTTAGCAGCTAAAGTATGTCAGCATAGTGATACATAATCACTGAACAAACAGTTGTCATACATAATCACTGAGCAAAGAAACAGTTGATACTATTGTTAACACAAGTGAAAACTGGGAAAAGTTAATGACTCTGCATACATTTTTCACGGCTTGTGCAGTACTGTGGAGAACACATGAAATTGATAATACTAAAAGCAAAACAGGACCTTTACGAATCGCCATATTTCCAAGTTTGGTGTCCCTTGCTGAAACAAACACATACTCGACTTGGCATTATGTAGGAAGATGAGCTCTCTGCCTTTATTATAGGTAGTTGGACTAGGAAATAATGATTGCCGCAATTTTGATGTCATGTGTCAGATGATGACCACAACTTGGCGAGGTGTTTGCTAACATTATATCAAGACAAGCTCGTAACTTTATATACAGAAGATGTTTAGCATAATTAGAAGTGGAGTCTCTTGCTCTTGCAAGAAGTAGAAATTTCAAAGTCTGATGGGTCCATAGACTTTAACATCATCCGCACAATGTCCCAGCATTTAACCACCCATCATCCTATATTGAAATTTCTGGTCCCATTTGACAGCTTGAATGAGATAAGGAAAACAAAGAAGAATATTAAGTAAAAGAACAGCTATCCATCTTAACCTTGTCAGGCTAAGTAGCCAAAAGCTCGTAGCGAGGTACATTATCCAAGTGTGGAACATCCCAAGAACTGAATTTGTAGCTAAACTTCATGTCAGCATACTCAAACATGAACACTGGCCGAAGGAACAGTAGGGCTCTTGACGGTTCAAGCAAATATGCTACTTCTTTGGGTTCACCAAATAGCACCCAAGCCAATAGGAAATATGTTTACAGAAGTGTTAGTTTAAAAAGAAATTATTGTTGCAAAAAACAAAACGAAAAAACAAGAATTTTACATATTTTTAAAGAAACAGAGGACAAGTACTCGTTTACTCCCAATACATCATCAATACACGTTAGGATGCTACTTTATAGCAAAGTTATGAATATCGTACCGGACTCGGTACCGGATTGAGTTTTAGAACGAAACTGTAACGGTATCGGTCAGTACTGGGTACTGTTTCGTGAAATTTTTTAAATTTATGAAATGACCCCTAAAATTTTTAAAAATTGCAAAATAGTCCATATTGGTATATTATACAGTTGTACTGTACACTTTACTAGTTTACTGTTTACATCAACCATGCTTTCAAAAATCTTAATAATAAATAATAATGACAATTAATTTGAA
>JANZLX010000211.1:4503318-4520922 GCA_025531955.1 Erythroxylum orinocense | reverse complement strand
TGTCGTATTTTCTCACTGTAGATTTTAGCTGCTGTTTCTTCGTCAAGAATGGCAGCAAAGCCATTGATAGAGTGGGTATACGAGTAAATTATTGCTTCTTTGGCCTTTTCCTTGCTGTTGAAACAGACCATCCCATTATTACAGATTGAATTAAACAAGGAAACTATGGTATATTAGAAGCAAGTTTTAACTAAATTGAACAATGGCGCCATGGTAACCTGGTCATATAAGTGGCCAAGAGCTCATAGTGATAGTCAGTCCTCTTACTGACATCCAAGGCAGTAGGTTCAAATCCATGTGGATGGGATCCTAGGTAGACTATGTAAGGCTACAACATCACACGAAACACAACCATCAGGTTAGTTATTAGCTAAAGTATGTCAGCATACTTGCACATGAACACTGAGCAAAGAGACAGAGTTGATATTATTGTTAACACAAGGGAAAACTGCGAAAGTAAATACATTTGCATACCCTTTTCACTGCTAGTGCAGGACTCTGGAAAACGGATAAAAGCGAGAACAGTAGAAACAAAATAGGAACTTCACGAATCGCCATTTTTCCAAGTTTTGGTGTGCCTCCTGAAACCAGCTCATAGACCCCTCGCCATTATGTAGAAAGTGGAGCTGTATGCCTTTAATGTAGGTAGTTGGACTTGGAACTTATGATTGCCCCCAACTTTGAACAGGAGGTATGCTAGATGATAACCAAACCTTGGCGAGCTGTTTATTAACTTTACATCAAGATAAGCTCAATAACTTTTTACTCCAAAGAGGCTTTAACAGTTTTAGCATAATTAAAGGGAGAGTGCTGTCTCTATCTCTAAGTCTTTAAAGGAAGTAGAGTAGATCTTTCAAAGTTTGATGCGCCCACAGACTTTCAACCTCATCTATATAATGTCTCACTGTGTAACCAAACACCATCCGATGGCGAAACATGACATCCTTTTCTAAATAAGGAAAAATAGTTTAGATCTGAGACAAATTCTAAAGTAAAAAAAGAGGAGACCTTTTCTCCTCGTGCTAAGAAAAAGACAGACCGTTTTTTCTCTTTCTAAAATACATATCGAAAATAGAGATGACATCTAAGTTCGGTTTAATAATTGGTCCCCTCATATCCTTTATCTACAAGTGAAATCTCATTCCTTGTAACCATAGTTTTAAAAATCGGATCGAACCGATCGGTCCGATCAATTTAACCGATGATCGGTTAATTATTCGGTCCGATTTAATCATAAAATCGGTATGTAATTGAACCAGTCTGAACCGGTCAATTGAATGATCGGACCGGTCTGATCACTGGTTCAATCAATTTTTTGTATTTTTGTATTTTTAAAATATTTTTAATATTATTTATAATTAATTATAATTATTGCATAATTATGACGTCACACCGGTTCGACCGGTGGTTGAACCGATCAAACCGATGACTAATAAAACCTCTAATTCGATGACTGGTCCAAATTTCAGAACATTGCTTATAACTAAAATTCCAGCACATAAAAAGGAGGGAAAATATCATACACACTTAAGCCTTTGTCTCAATTTCACCTTATGCTTTATTTGGAAGGAAAGGAAGTCAAAGATTTTTAAGAATTATAAATCTAACAAATATGTTCTTGCTCATAAATAGTTTAAATTTTCAAAATTTTAATTAATTATTTAATAATTACTTTTACATATTATATGTTTTACTGTTAAATCACAATGTCTTTTTTGTTGTTGTCCACAAGGTGTCTTAGAAGGGTCTCAATTATGGGAAGACACTTTTAAACCATTCACATCTAAACTAATCCTCGCTTAAATTTGATAGGTCCCTTACAGGAGGTAAAACTTTAGTTCTAAATTTTAAACGGCTGTATATATGCAAGCAGTTCAAACCTGCGACTTCACTTAAGTCAAAAGAGCTCCTTATCAACTCACCTACACCTTGAGATTATAATGTCTTATTTTTTCTAATATAGGTTGTTATTAGTTAATTTAAGCTTAGGTTGTTACAGATAATAGTAGAGTAGGTCGCCATCAATACAACGTTAGATAAGGACTAACCAAATAAAAGTTGGTGGACCTATATTATCCAAAGATATCAAGAACATAAAACGAAGTTGATGGGCCTATATTATCCAAAGATGACGAGGACATAACATGACATCGATAACAAAGTCTTTAGCAATCGACACCTTAGATGATGTTTTAGCTAAGCTAGAACATTTTCGAATCATTAAAACTGTAAATTTTGTATATAATTGATGGCTCTCTTTTAATTTTTACAAAATGAAGAGTTTTGAGTTTATTAGATTTTTTAATATGGGTGAAGTATAGAGCTCATTAGCAAGAATTGAGCTTAGGTTAACTATTGTCAAAATAACTAGAACTAATCATTTAGATAGTTAGCACTTACCACTTATAAATCCTTTAATATTTTCATATTTAGTTAATATAAGACACTCTAAAGGAATAAGACATTTTGCACTATTTTTTTAATTATAACTTTTCAGATGAGGATGAATGTCAAAATTGAAATGAGAGGTTAAGGATTTTATAAGCTTATAAATAGTATTATTGATAAATATTTAATTAATTATTTTTAACCGTGTAACTCTCTAAAATTCAAAAGTTAACATAAAAATGATGTTGGTATCCTTATTCTTTCATTAAAAAAAAAGAAGAAGTGTATTATGCATTCAAGTCACATAATCGGAAAAGTTCAAGTTAAATGCCTTAATTATATATCATAAAATGGTAAGTGAGTTTAATATATTACTTACAACATGGTGACAAATTTTATTTAATTTATATCAATATTTGTTTTTCTCCAACTCATTTCTTAATTTTCAAAACAACTTCTTTGATATGTGCAATTAATCAATTATTACATACTTTTGAAAATTTACTATTAAAACTTTGCATCTATCTCTTATAACTTGTACATTAGTGATTAAAAAATTCAACCATTTTGGCTGGTTCATCAGTAAAAATCTTGAATCATTTAACTTTTCGATTCGATTAAAAACTAATCAATTTATTAATTAATAGATCATTTTTATAACTTAATAAGTTATTATAAACTATAATTAATTAATTAATTTTTATATAACAATATTTTTAATTAAATTTCAAATTTTTGTTAGATATGACAATATATTTCAATCATATTTCAACTTCTTTAATTTTATTTAATTTTTATTCAATTTTAAGATGGTTTAATACCGTTAAACTTTTTAAACCTAACTTTCAATCTGATTTTTAAAACATTAATTATAACACATAATTTACATTTTTTACCGTACTTAACATTATTAAAAAATAATAAATCATAATCAAATGGTTGGTGACTTTATAATCAATTATTAAAAAAAACACAATTATTTGCTTTACTTACCTTTGGAGTTGCGGCGTACGCTTTTCATCATCCATGTGCATGTCGGCGGGCACGTTTAATGGATTTATGGATGGGGTGAAGCACACCGAAACGGAACAGGAGAATTGATTCCCATGTCGACTTCACGATATTTCCTTACGGGGCAATGATTAAAAGCTTTGGCTGCTGAAACTGTCGGTTCCTTTCTATTATTAGTCTCAGCTGAACCACAACCACCGGTTTGCAGTCATGAGTGGCGGCTGACAGAAGGAGCATATTATTTTATAAAATCTTTAACGTATAGTCAATACTTTACCGTCTATAAATAAATATTATTGGGACAAAAAAATTATTATCTTATACGGAGTTATTAATTTATCGATAAATTAATATTTATTAATTTATAGAATAACTTTTATTTATTAATTTTTTCCGTAACTAAGAAAAAAATAAATAAAAAATTAATTAATGATGGTGCATTGTATCCATGTTTATTAATCTTGTAAAAAATAAGTTTATTAATCTTAGGTTAATGTGATTCAAAATAGAGTGCATGTAGGTGCATTCGAATATGAAGTGTTGTGAATTGTTTCAAGTACACAGTATATTGTATAGAGTTTATAAATAGATACATGTACTTTAACTTCATATACTAAAATATAAAAATTCATATATTATATCTTCTCTTCCATGGTTACTCATTTGAAAGGTGTAAAAAAGTCTACGCTAACTGATGAGATGAGAAAAGCATTATGTGAATACAAAAATCAACATCCCTCTTCAAATCAAAAAGATTTGCAATAGTGGATTCAACAAAAGTTTGATCTTTTTATTAGTCAATCAACAATATCAAATACTCTTAAAAGATCAGCAGGGTATTTGTCAAAAGAGATAACAAATATCAATGTTAAAAAGCACAAATCAGCAAAATATCCTGAATTAGAAAAGGAATTGTATGAGTGGTTTCTCCAATATCAAGAGAAAGTGAACATAACTGAAGAAATAATTCAAACTAAATCAAGAGAGTTTCTATAGAAGATGTATGGCGATGCAAATCTAGAATTTAACTTCTCAAATGGTTGGCTAGAACAATTCAAGACGAGATATGGGATTAAGTCTTATAGAAGATTTGGTGAAAGCGGTTCAGTTGTCATGGAGAATATTGAATAATCTGTACCTAAAATTCAAGCCAAATTGGACAATTTTCATTGGAGGGATATCTATAATATGGCTGAAACAGACTTATTTTATCATTTGCAAGCAGATCATTCACTAGCTACAAAGGACAAGAAAAGTCTTATTGTTGTTGTTTGTTGCAATGAGGATGGTTCAGACAAAATACCTATTTGGATTATTGGTAAGTAAGCAAATCCTATATGCTTTAAAAATGTGAATATTGACAATCTTAATTGTCATTATCGAGCTAACAAGAAAGCATGGATGACTGGATTACTCTTTCAAAAATTTGTTCGTTAGTTTAATGATAGAATGATAGGTAGAAAAGTGTTGCTTATAGTAGACAATTGTCCAACCCATCCCAAGGTTATTTAAAGCTTGAGAAATGTTGAATTATTTTTTTTGCCTCTAAATATAACATAAAAAATTCAACCATGTGATGTTGGAATTATTCTATCACTTAAGATTTATTATCAACGTCGTTTTTATTCTAGCATCTTGGAAGGCTATGAGATGGGTGTAATAAATCCTGAAAAAATTAATATCCTGGATGCTATCTATTTTATTAATGCTGCTTAAAATATTGATGTGAAGACCACAACTATTGTAAATTATTTTCGACATTACAAAATTTAATTCGAGGAAGGTATGCTTCTAAAAGAAGAAATTGGTAATGTTGAAAGCATTCAAAGGTTAGAGGAAGTTATTTCTAATTTACATTATAGAAATGTTATGGATGTAGAGTAGATTCTAAATTATCCTGGCAAAAATGAAGCTTTAATGGAATCGCCTACGGACTAAGAAATTATTCAAAGAGTAATGGGTATGGAAGATGATGACAATCAAGATCCAGATGATAGTAATGTTATACCACATATTTCTCTAAAAGAAGCTTTCTTGCCGTAAAGACTTTGAAAAGTTACTTGCTTCAAAATGAGAAGAATGTAGTTTATGCCCTCCAAAAAGTTAAAAATAAAATTGAATTCAGTTCATATGAAAAGAAGAATCAATTGACTATAGATACATATTTTAGGAAAGCATAAAATTTAAAATAAAAATTGTTTAGGAAATGCTTTATTTTATGGATTATATATGTAATTTTCATACTTATTTAATGAATTATTATTTTATATTTTCAGTGGGCCTCAAGGAATTTTCTTTAATACTATTATCTTATGTATTTAGCAAGGTTATTATTTTATCTCATTGGCTAAAATCAAAACCTAAAAAATTATTATTTAATCGAGATTATTAATTTATCAAATATTCATTTATCGAGGTTTTACTGTATGTAAAACTTTATATATCATAAGAGTTTTTCAACTCAAAACTCGATTTGATTCTAATTCGAAATATATATATATATATATATATATAAAATTTATTTTAATTATAATTTAAAATAAAAATATATATCTTTATTAAGTCAATTCGAAAATTTTCTAAATGGGTTTAGATTAAAAAGTAATTTTGTCATTTCATGTACATTGGAGATTAGTAATTAAATTCCTAATTTACAAAAATTGATTCTCTTTATAAATATAATATAAGTTTGAATGGCATTTTCTTGTAGAATAAATTCTACTTGTAATCTTCCATCTATGGATTATACGATGAAGCTCGTCTCAGCTATCCTTGCCCCTTTGATACTTGCCACCTTTCGGCTGCTTCAAGCTCACAGCTACATCATTAGTGGCACAGAAGTAACTAAAGTCAAGGTCTTTGGTCGTTTGGTTTGCTCCTCGTCCGGCAACCATGTGCTGGGCGTTGACGGCTTTGGTGTGGCAGGTGCCACGGTGGCTTTGATGTGCAATAGAAGCAGATTAAGAAACGTTGGACATACCAGAACCACCACCAACGTGACCGGAGTTTTCAAGCTCCTGCTTCAGGTTTCGGCCGGTGGCCACTTTGACCCAGCTGCCTGGGATGTTTGTGTCGAACTCCAAGTTTCTAAGTGCCCCCTTTTGCCTTCCCATGGAATCCTCCGAGCACCTCTCAGGGTGGTGAACAGGGTGGCACAGGGATCAGTGGCTATGTTCGAAGTGGGATCATTTCGTTTTCGGCATTTGTTTGACCAGGAAATGAACAAACACCAAGAAGCTGAGAATTGGATCGTTGTAATTCCAGGAGAAGGCCTTCCATATGTTTCGTGGCTTCAGAATTGTTAAGGTAGTAACGAGAGATGGTGACGGGGAAAATGTCACACTATTATATATATATATATGCATATGCCACGAAACATGGAAGTCCTTCACACAGCAAGTTAGCAACACACAAAGCAAGAAGACGATATCTTTGTTCAAGATGGTTGTTGGAGAGGGCTTGCTAACAGGGGATTTCGTAATATCTTTCATGTGTGTGTGGTCAGGTTTTGTGGTAAATTTTTTACAAGTTTTTTAGGATGGGACATGATCCCATTTCTTTGTCAATCATTAACATGTTCTTCCCAGTCTCCCACGGTCATGTTCCCCGCTATTTCTGGGAATTTCAGTGAGTTACTCTTCGCTGTAGAGACTAGAGTCCCTGCTCAGGTTAGCTTCTACTCTTTTTGAGTATTCTTGATAAGTTGTGGCTTTGGATTTGTTTGATCGAGTTGAGAATTGGGTTTCCCAAATTTTTTTTCATTTCCTTGTCCTGGCTTTTTTTTTTTTTTTCTCTTTCGGTCATGTCATTGGTAAGGATATAAAGCTTCCGATTCTAAATGGGATTTGGGTATAGGTTGAAATTTTTATCTTTGATTCTGTATCAACATGCATGCTGCTCGAGTTTTTAAGTGGAAGATGTCAAATATGTTGGTGTAAAGTTTGCACCTGATGAGCTACTTGTTCTTCGGTAAAAAAGCAATTGTTGGTTCCTTGATTTGTTAATTTTTAACTGGTGTGTAACTTGAAATCGTGTTCTTTCAATTGAAGCTTCATATCAAAATTTGTGTATGTGCTTTGTCACAAAGACCTGCAATTCAGTGTCTTTAAATTAACTCTTCAAATTCTTGGCTTGGCTCTGACCTGACTGGTGGCTGTATGAACCCAACATCTTACATTTGCTTTTAGCTCAGAGCCTTCTTCACACTTGAAAATCAGTATGCAAATGAATTTGATTGAATAAAAAGGAATATCATGACTAGCTTTTCTATTAAGGTTTGGACTGAACTAAACAAAGTTAATCTACATTGGTAGTGGAATTCTCCATCAAATATTTCCTCAGTTTAGTACAGAAAGTGTCGCAGTGACAACACTAAACCTGAAGATTAATTAAACTTACAAGACTTTCAGTAAACAAGTTGAGGTTCAAATTCTGCAAGATCGACAGATCCAGACTCAATTGGTGGCATTAAGTATGTGGCCAATAGTTCAGAAAGCAGAGCTGCAACCAGTGGAATCCTTTTCAAGTTCTTAACCAAGGCAGTGTCCTCGTTCTCTCCAATAGCAATAAGTTGCTGGTTGATCCCTACCATTCTGTCTAACTTCCTCTTGAACTCTGGATTCTCAACATCCAGCACGGCAGGGAAGATTCTAGCTGTGGTACGGTTTGTCTGCAATATGGATTCCAGTTAAAAAGAGTCTAAACCCAAGTTCAAGAATTCTGAAATTTTGTTCTCTCTCTTCTTTTGATTATGGAACTATAGATTCCTGAAGCTATTTTGCTGAGCAGTTGTATAATTTATCCAGCCTAACCAATATGTCACAACTATAAAAGTGACTTTAGATATCACTTCAACTCAAAATTGGAGCTATTATAGGCAGCTAAAACAGGCAGTATCCTTTTGTCCCCTTCTTTGGGTTCATAGGGCACAAGGAGAAGATTAGCTTTTGATCACTTAAAAGCTATGGTTGGACTTGGATCCTAGATGCTTAGTTATATTGCATGTCATTTATTAGGTATTCAAAGGACAAATAGAGAATATTAGTCTCACCTTAATGATGACATGCATGTCGAATTCCTTGGTGTTCAACCCGATACCTTCGTAGAAAGCGGCTCGTTGGCAATCATTTAGGTACATTGTCACATAGACCTGCAAAAACAGAAGAGATTATTTTTGGAGAAAGAATTTTATACGTGATCAATTTTGTTTATATTAGTATCAAGATGAAAGCAAGTACTTCTGCTGCGTTTGAATATTGAAAACAAACACAAGAATAGGAGCATAGATTTTGAAAATAATTGGAAAAATTGATAGAGGTTTATATATTTCTATCTGTTAACTAAGTCCTAGTTGCCTTTGAAACAAAACTTAGCATCATTGACAGACTAACATGTGCAGAATTCGATAATGTGCAGCCTCAAGAGTACTAGAAGGCCATTGATAGTCCAGTGACAGGAAGGAAAGCTTATAGTTTACCAAGATGTTACCGATAGGCAGAAGAATCGTGACCACAACTTGGCTTTCCAATCATTGAGGAACTGGGGTTGTGCCTTCAACAATGGAGAGAAGAAGTCACCATGTCTGTTCTCATCTTGGCACCGGTTCTCGAAGTACTTCAAAATGGGATAACGATGGTAATCAGGATTAGCCTTCAGATGTCTGTAAATTGTGATATACCTCCAGTAGCCAATTTTCTCGGACAGATACGTAGCATAAAAAATGAAATTTGGCTTGAAGAATATGTATTTCCTCGCCTTTGTTAGGAATCCCAGGTCCAATGCAAGATTAAAACCTGACAAACCCTTGTTCAAAATCTGCAAACAATATAAACTTTAGATTCATCTTACATGCATCTATCAGGCAAAACTCTACATATTTGAAAGAGAAAGCAAAGTGCCTCAATACCTTGCATATCTGGCTTCATCCCTGGACATGAGGGAGAAAATCTCTGCCACAACTGGGTTGGTTTTCTGCAAAATTAAATCATAAAAATTGTTTATTTTGCCAATTAGAGAGATGTATAGGCCACAAGTGACACATTAACAGTGATGCCCCATTGTTAAGTATTTTTCTGATGTAAGTTAAATTTGGTTTTGCATAGTAAAATTTTCACATAGTTACATAAATTTGGTTTTGCATATCAAATTTTTTCACATAGTTACATAACAAGATCGAAACTTTAGATACAAAATCCTGCATCAATACATTACAGAGTGATGAATAAACTCTAGATACTAAGATTTTAGAATATAAAGGCAAGTTTGATAAGGAAACCACACCTTGAGCCTCCTTCCAAGCTCCTTGTAGAGAAGGAATCCAGAGAATTCAGCAGTACAAGACCTCTCCAGGAACTCAACAAAGATTTGCCTTAAAGGGCCTTGCATTTTGTCAGCGGCTTCTTTGAAGTCCTTGTTCCTAACAAAATGTGTCTGATTGTAGTCAATCTTAAACTCTTGAAGCAATGCCTCGAATTCAGTCTGGTTCAAGCTCTTGTTGATTTCAGTGTTGAAGAGGGTCTCCATCTCATCAAAATCGGTGGTGTGGAACCTTGGCGTCAAAAGGGTCTCCTTGATAGCAGTTGTTTTGGGTTTCTTTCTTGGTTTTTGTATGGTAGGCTGTGACATTTTAATGGCGCTGTACTTCGAGCATTTGAATGCTCTCGGGTTTCCAAATTTAGGGGTAGTGCTGAACTTGGAAATTGGTTTCACAAAGGCCATCTCTGTAGCCATACTTTTTGCAGTAAAGATTCCAGCTTTATTGATGGCGGGAAGAATGAACTTCGAAAGGAGGAGTAGAGGAGGATACGAGCTGAGATATATACAATGGTTGACAGGTAATTCAATCTCATCCACTGAAATCTAGGAAATGGGCTATTGACACGTGGTAGAAATTTATAGGCTTTACTGATTACATTGGGATGATGTTTCTAAGAAACTATGCAGATTTTAGATTATTAAGCCATTTTTTGACTGACCGAGTGTGATAGAGCAAGTCCATATAAAAAGATTTAATTGATTGGATTTCAACTATTTTTATGTTCTACCTGAAGGATCATATAATAGAAACTAGCAGCATAAAATATCAGTGAGTTGGATTGATTTTCTAAAATTTTCTTCTTTCTGTTCATTTCGACAAATAAATTTTCTGAAATGCGCGATAGTTTCTGTGGCTATATTTCGAGGGTGTAAGTAAACTATACTTAAATTTAAAACAGTTTTACAAATTTCTCTCCAAATGAAATATAAGTTGCAGAAATCCTAAGTCTAATGACAAACTAGTAAAGAATTCTTAATCTGAAAGATGAAAGAACTGAAGAATGTCAACATATAAGACAATTGTCCGCCAACCTTACAAGAAGCTTCACAGGTAGGTTTCCACGGTATTTTTGTGAAAGATGACATTTACAGCTTCAAGAAACACAAGTTCTGACCTTTGTCGTGAGCAGAAGAAAGCTGCAAATGAAAGCTCTTTGAGACTACAAACTGGGACGATCACAAGACCAAATCATCCTTAGCATTAACTCAAACATGTGGAAACTTGTTATGTGGCAAAACCTGTCAAAACACCAAGGTTAAGACAGTTCAGGCAATGTCACTAGAAGACAAGTGTGCAAAGAGTAGAAGATGAGAGAAACTTCAGTATTTGAAGTTTTTGAGCTTCCTGCCATGGAAATTTATGTTTTACTGCATGTGAGTAATTATCCAATCTTGTGACATTGATACGCTTGTTCAAATTCCTAAAATTAGCTAAAACAGACACAGAGAGAGAGAGTGCTCAAGATAATATGAGCGTATCTACAAGTTCATGGTATATGCATATCATGCAAGGTAAAAGAGAGATGAAAACCTCTAGATTAGAATAAATGATGCTGAGTTTCAAATTGAATTATGATGATCAATCCCATCCATGTCTTTGTTCTGGTTTCCAAAAGCATGGAATCTTACAGAATCTCCCATCCCCTCTTCGGCAGAAAATCTCCTTTGTTCTCTTTGTGCCTCTTCAGCAATAAATCTCAGGCTGAGTTCTTTCATATCATCACCAATGGCAGAACCTTCCCTAAGGTCTCTAGAGTTGCCAGTGTTTGATCTCCTTATAGATTCTCTTGGTCCATCTTCCACGATGGGATCTTTCAAGGAATTGTTGACATCTTGCTCAACAGGATCAAAAGTAGGCCCTCCTTCCTCCTGTGACATTGAATTTTCATCTGAATCATCATCAGCCTGATCTAAATTTTGCCGTATTTCAGGATGTGAATAATGACTTTCTTCTGAAAACTTGACTTCCATTTCTAAATCAAATTTGTCCTTTGAGTCAACCATATCATCCCTGACATTTGGTGTCTCGGAACCTATTACCAAAAGCTCGTTTTCATCCACAAAGGATCGAAATTCATTCATAGAAGGCGGGATCTTTGAAAAGAAGATCTCTAATAGATTTCTTCGCATTCCCCTGTTATATGGATTCTTCTTTTTATCGTACCGGTACCGGAAGTTCTCATAGGTAGTCTGCATTAAATCATTACCAGACTATCATAAAGAAGAAATGTCTCACCGGAATATGAGAATGTGATAATTAACTTCTTCATTTATCTCACAGCATCCTATATTCTAATAATGATGCTTCGCACTTCCAACAAGAACTTGAAGAATGTTCTGCAGTTGTCATGAAGCAGTTCGATAAGAGACTCACCTGGTTCGTGCAAATGAGATAGAAATGGAAGATTGTCAAGCCACCAACAAACCAGACAAGAAAGAAACTATAGACTATAAGAATAGCTAAGGTGACATCGCGCGATACACTTTTCCAGAAGTGCTTCCCTTTGTCAAGAATGATGACCACAGAGAATGCAAAGACATATATGCACAAGACGGTTGCTGTTGATATAAACATGAAGAAGAATCGATAGTTACGCTGCAATGAAGACGTAGCCATTTTGTTAGTTTCTATCAGAAAAGTAAAATTTAAGCTATCTAATGTTCTAAAGCAGCCTAAATATATAACGATTGTTAGGAAAACTGGCTCTTTAAATCAAACAATTAGTGAAGTGAATGGATTCGGTAATACTAAAAAAAAATCACAATGACCTCTTAGACAGTATTATCATTCCACGTAAGGTTTCAGAAAAGGATGGAGGGGTCGCAAACTGTCTCATTTAAAATCCGATTTTCTAGATAGAAATTACGTGCACTATGTATTTATCACAAGCTAACCCGTGTATACACATGAATAGTAAATACACCCAAATAAATTGAACACAATACTACAAATATACCCGACAAATAATATTAAATACTACACTATAACTTAAAAAGAAACAAGACAATAAATGTAGAATAATAAAAGTGATAAGAAAGAATACACTCAAAAATTTGATAACAAAGTTTGGCCAAATGCGTCTAGTCTTCAAGTGCCTCTCAAATGGCCCGCTTTCATTTAAATATGGGAGAAGAGATATCAATTTGGGATATATTACAATAGGAGGGGAGAGTTCCTTTTTATAACTACCAACCTCCTCCTCCTGTTGTAATCTATCCCAAATTTGTATCTTTTCTCCCATATTTAAATAAAAGAAGGTCATTTGAGAGGTACTTGGAGAATAGACGCATTTGGCCGAACTCCGTTATCAAATTTTCGGGAGTGTTTTTTTATCGCTTTTATTATTCCGCATTTATTGTCTTGTTTCTTTTCAAGTTGTAGTGTAGTATTCAATATTATTTGCCAGGTATATTTGTAGTGTTATGTTCAATTTATTTGGGTGTAATTATTATTCGTGTGTATATAAGAGTTAGGTTGTAATAAATACACCATGCACGTAATTTCTGTTTAGGAGTTCGGGTGAAGTGAACCGATTCGGTAATACCCAGAAAATATCACAATGACCTCCTAAACAGTATTACTATTCTACGTAAAGTCCCAGGAAAGGACAGAGGGGTCACAAACAGTCTCACTTCAAACCCGACCTCTTAGAAAAAAATTACGTGTATGATATATTTATCGCAACCTAACTCGTTTATGCACACGAATAGTAAATACACCTAAATAAATTGAACACAACATTACAAATGTACTGATAAATAATATTGAATACTACAAGTTGAAAAGAAACAAGACAATAAATGCTGAATAATAAAAGTGATAAAAAAGAACACACTCGAAAATTTGGATAACAGAGTTCAGTCAAATACACCTAGTCTCTGAGCGCCTCTCAAATGGCCCGCTTTTATTTAAATGTGGGAGAAGAGATACAAATTTAGGATAGATTACAATTGGAGGAGAGACCTCCTTTTTATACTCTCCCCAAATACGTAAACTCACGATGTAGATAGATGAAAAGGTGCCAAATCGTAATAACGATTTAATCATATAGTATTCTATCCTTATCCATAGACATAAATTTCATAAGGCCAGGCAAAGAGATACACATTCAAGGCAGATATGAACACATCCATGCATTGTCCATTCGAGTTATAGTTCGATCCAGTGGAAGTTCTGATCGAGAAATAGTATGGAATTGGGAAGCAAAAGTGTAGAAAACATTAAGAGAGATAAACATTGATGTCAGATATCATTACTCCAATCACTCTAATTCAGCTTCATGGTAGACGAATCAGAAATAGTGATGAACGAGAACTTAAATTTTAACTTACGATTCCAATGCATTGACCAACCCATGGACAGTGATGATCAAATCTTTGAACGCAGTTATTGCAGATCGAACAATGAGAAGCACGAGGAGGACGATAAAGTAAACAAGTATCACAGAACTTGACTTTCACTGTCTGGCCATTTACCACCACATCTTTTGCTCGAGGTAGTTTTAGATAAGGGGTTCTTCCACCTTCCCATTCCATAGATGGAGTAGGCATATCCAACACCTCATCTGTTTCAGGAGGCCTTGTATTTCTGCGTACTATTCCAGGATCTCTGCTGGAGGTCAATACGAGAAACACTAAATCCTGCAAAGGCATTAACCACCCTTCAGATAAATCACTTTGCTTACACAAAGTATAGCAAATAATAACATGCATTATGTAAATTCAAGTTGTATCAAACCTAGAAGTTGTAACATCTTTAACAGTTTAGTGTGGAAAGAAGAACATAGCACAGAGATTGCTTCACCGAGTAATTGAATAGATCAAGCGGGCTCTTAATCATTGATAAGATCGAATGTTACTCGACTGTCACGACTGCTTGAATCCAGACAGAAAAGAAATACTCACTGATATGGTAAGGATTAAGCCAATGATCAATACAGGATACCACCGTTCAGGATGCTTTGTATCTTTATCTGCAATCTTGAGAGACATTTTTATACAGAAGGTGATGGCAGGAGCACAAACGAGAAATGTGGATAGAAGCAATGACGACACATCAGGACCAAAAATCAATCTGCCGCCACAGAAAAATCTCTGACAGAGTATAATAAAGCCTCATTAAAGCCAGCATTACCAGAGTCGGATACAAAAGAATGTCAAAGAACAAGCTGTTCATATGCATTTATGGGCTGTGTGACATAAGTTCAAGGACTGAAAGTATGAAAAATATATAAACGAGAAAAAAGGACTCTCAGCCAGAATAACAAACATCTAATCGAGAAATTACATCAAACATGATGTAAACACATAGATGGGCATGATAAACCAGAAAAAGGTCGACAATGGTGAACGGTTGACTTTAAAGTGCGGATTAGTGAACTCATTAATTCTCAGAAAACAGAAAAATATTAAGATACGTAAACAAGATAAAGAAACCACTAGAACTGTGGCATCAACAAGTGAAAATCAAATAAAGATTGAAGAAGGAATTCAGAGACTAATCTTACTGATCAAAAGGATAGGAAGAATAAAAGAAAAGCAGGTTTATGATCAGTAACGAAGCATTTTGAAGTGAACTTTAACCAAATCATTATCAATAAAAGTTGTTTCTACGCTCAGTACTTGAAAGATCATTGCTTCTTAAATCACTCCCAATCTTGATCTCCACAAATTTGAATCATGCAACAAGTCCAGTATCAAGTTACACTGAATCAAATATGACCCAATAAACTCATTTCTTTCCAGGTTTAAAATAGGAAACTGATTCAAAGTAAATGAATGCTCGAGGACCCCAAAAACATATGAAATTCATGAAAGAACAACTCCATGAAACAAATCACAAAACTCAAACAAAGAACTAAGACAGAAGCAAACAAAAAAGTCAGTACAGAATTTGGACAGAAAGAATCAAGAATCATAAAACAAAAGAACTAACATTGCTTCCTTTCCAAACTTGATATAGCCTCTTTTGTTCAGTTTTGGGCGTCCCTCCAGGATTAGAAGCAGCTGCAGCAGCAGAAGAGGAAGGACCCTTATCAGGATTCATGATTAAAATCACAATTTAACCTCTACCCTTGTTGCTTCACACATAGAAAGGATCTTCAAAACAGCAACCAACGCAAGAACATAACCAATAAATGCAATCCCTTTTCTTCCCTCAACTATACAATCTCTTGAAACTACCAAACCCCAATAATCTTTCAAAAACATCAATGACACAGACACAACATCAGAGAAAGACAGTTATCCGAAGACAGAGGAGAAGGGGTGAAGACGGTTGGTTTGTGATATTTTTGCGATAAAAAAGCCAGCAGCCCTCTTGTACACTAAAATGAAAAATCTTTCACCTTTCTTGTTCTAAAACCTCCAAAACAACAAATAATTATTGGGTTTTATTTTTTTTCCAGATATATAACTCCAACATCAAATTAAAAAATAGAACTTTGGGGTGAATTGCACAAAGGCACTCATCCTATCAGCTCTTTTTCCTTCTCCAATCCAAAACGTATATACTTTCTCTCTCTCTACAGCACATTGCAATATGGGCTGCTGCCACAATCACTATCAGTTAGACAGATGCTTCCTTCCGTTGCACCAACCTCTTTCGGATTTTACGTTGGATTCTACGATTTTCGATGCTTTTAACATAACTAAGTAATAGTATTTGCACTATCGAACAACAACATTAACCTGTACTCATAAATTTGCTCTGTTAAAGATGATCAGTAACCATTAGTAATAGGATTGTCGTGTCATGTTATTGATTAGTTATCATGGCAGTTAATGTCGTTACGTATGTTTAAGTTCTGTTAGTAATTACTAAGTTTTTGGATAATAATCTTACTAATAACTTTCGTTCTCTTGACATGGCAAGCTGCCGAGGACGTGAGCGTCAATACTTAAAACATTGTTAACATGACATATGCTTTTTACCGCAAGAAGATTGATTGGTCGAAAGTGGATTTTTTTATTAATAAAAGAATGAAAACTACAACAGAAGAATAGTATCCAGATTAGAAACACATCTTCACGTGCGGGGAGCAGAGCATTTGTTGGTATCCAACCCAGATGGGATGTTGACTGCTCGAGATCACATAATACAAGAAACTTCATAACGTTTGGTCTTATTATCTGTAATTAGTAATGACAATTACGTATGTTACGAAACAGTTTCAAGTTCGTGTCCAACTCCTGACTTGTCCTGTAATTATAGCCCATTTGTTGCAAGTAGTTCACATAAAAGTTAGTCTAGTTCAGGAGTTTTGCTTGCTCATGGCCGGCTCTCCATCTCGTTTGTGCTTGAATATAAAAAACATTTTAGCTGGCAGAAACTTGGAGCCTGCGGAGAAATTTTGACTGCTGTCAGATTGTTTTTATTAGTTGTTTAGCACCTGAATTGTCAAGGCTAGAATCAGACTTTGAAGCAGATAAAACTATAGAGCCTGTGTGAATCAGTAATTATATGCTTTGATTAAACCTCCTAGTAGTGTGACTAAAGAGAGGAAGAGAGAGATGGTTCTTGATGTATCAAAATTCTGATTAGGTGAGAAGATAAATACAAGGTGGTGCTTTGAGAAGAATAAGTGCAAATGCTTAGAGTCGCAATCTAAAAAGAAGGGGTGTGTAGTCTCCAAGAAACACTGCTTGATTCCCTTTAAATTTTCAGCTTAACGATTAAATATGGTGCATCCAGGGATGATGAGATGGGATTCACAAGCTGCATGTTACTATTGGAATAAGGCTGTAGAACTAGGAATCATTGACGAATCAGAACCATCGTTAAAATAATTTCACATCACTGATCAGTCAGTCACAGTTTCTCTACAAGAAAACTTATCATTCCCTCAGGCCAGGACAAATCCTCTCGAAAACTTCCAAGGAACCTTCAGC
>JANZLX010000211.1:4455933-4483242 GCA_025531955.1 Erythroxylum orinocense | reverse complement strand
TATGTGATTGGGTGAGCCATCAATGATGGTCACTCACTGAGTTCGCAAAACTCACCCAAAATTTGCAATTATTTTTTAGGCTTGAAGAGTACCCCATTAGACAACAGGAGTATACCTACTACATGCAAGTGAAAGATAGAGTTCAGGATCAGTTCGCGTTTGCATTGTGTCTCTTTATTTTTGTACTAAATTGTATTTCCGCAAATTATTATATTTTGTGTATTTAAGTATATTAGTTGTGTATAACTTTTCGATTGAAAAAGGGTTTGCAAAAGAAAATGATCAAAGTGTAATATTTTTTGTTTCTGGAATGGGCTAATCGAAATTCTGATATTTGAAAAATATCGGCAACTCTTATAAGTGAAAATGTTTCAGAATAAAAGTGGGCCTAAATTTTTTATTATTGATTTTCGCGTACGTTAAAAAAATTATACTAAGTTTTTGACTGACTAAGTGATCTAGCACGCCACCCTCGCGGGGCACGGACTCGAATATCACCATTGATGTCGGGTCCGGGTCTTGCGGAAGTGGGGTGTTACGTACACTATAGTAAATGTGTATACTATTCAAAACAAAGTTGATTAGTTGAAATTTCTTTACATATGATAGATTTTTAAATATTCAATTACTAGTTTTCCTTTTAATTTGGCTAATAAGTGGAGAACATTCATTGAATATGAGTGTTGAGATAGCAATTGAACTAGTATATTTGAATAATGTGTTATAGCGAAAGATAGGTATAATTCTTTAATATAGGCTAGGCTTAAAATTTTAGGAATAAAGTATATAAATATTTTGCTTAATTCTCTCAATATTTTACCAATTTGAAATTACTCAGCGTCATTACTTATAATGTGTCATATTTTATAGAAAAATAATTAATTACACTCATACAAACCTAGAGTCTTATCATAACAAAGCTTAAGGATGTAAGTATATTAAGGAAATTATATGTTAGTTATTTTGTAATTATCCTTGACATAATTAGATGATTTGTATAGGAGTATAATTAGGCATATGTTGCCGGTTTTGTAGCATTATTTTAGGAGAAGATATGTTCGACAGTGTGTATATATGTAGTACATTGTAGCAATGAGATAATCAATCTATTTTATCACCAACTCTTCTATTCTTGTTAAGGTTTGAACAATATGAACTATTCTAATAATTGTGTGAAAATAAATAAAAAAATATGGGGTATGGAATGATACCATAGAGATATATTTAATCTCATTGATGGCAGAAGAAGTGAAGAAGGTAAATCAAACGACTACTAACTTTTTCAAATCTGATTGGAAGAATATTAAAGCAGGTCTTCAAAAAAAATTCAATACAGAATATACTGATGTTCAATTGAAGGATAAGTACAATGAATTTAATAAAGCAAATACATGCAAAAGGGGGTGAATTGTGTGTGACTTAAAAATTTTAAGTTAATATCAATTCGCGTAAACGATAGAAACCTGCTAAATTTCAACAGAAAAGTCTGTAAATAAAAGGAGCATGTTAAAAATGAAAGAAGCTTATTAACTTTAAAAAAACAAAAGGGACATGTTAACATTTATAAGCGAAAGGGGCTTGTTAACGTTAAAAATGAAAGAAGTCTATTAAAAAACGAAAGGAGCATATTAACAAAAGAAACCTCTTGCAATATTAAAACAAAAGGAGCCTATTCCAAAAGTAAAGGAGCCTCGTATAAATTAAACACACACACTGTAATGCAAAAATTTAAAAGTTAATAGAGAGAGAGACAGAGAGTGATACAGTTGATTTATATTGGTTCAGCTTATAACGAAACCTACGTCTAGTCCCCAAGTGTTGAACTTGAGTATTTCATTATGAAACTCCAACTAGTAAATTTTCACGAGCCTCTCCAGGCTCATAAGTACATATTTTTCAAGGTTCTTCAACCTTTCACACTCGTAGTGTTTAACAATCCTCTACAAGCTCTTAACAAAAAATGTATAAAGGGTTTAACAGTCTCTCTTAATATAGTGATTTCACTTTCTAAGGCACAAGGGGTTTGATATAGATATGACTTTCAAGGATATTGATACCGTTGAAGTAATTCTCAAATATGTGTATTGTTCGCAAATATAGTGGCTCTTCTTTAAGTAGACATTTGCTTCAACTACCCGTTGCTTCATTTTAATTCTGAGTTAACTTTGTATCTTTGATATCATCTCTGCTGGAATATTCCAATATTTAGACATTAATAGAAAAGTTGTGACAAAAATATCGGAGCTAATTGTTCGAATTATGTGATTAGTAAGATTCTTCTAGATATTATGAAATCTTTTCTAATAAGGTAAGTTCATTAAGAATTCTTGCAAGAAAGAAGGCATTTTTCCTATAATTTTATTTCCTTTTAAGAATTTTGTCGTCACCAATAAAAGGAAATAACACCAATTTGAATTTTGAAATATTATATAGTAATCATCAAAATCATTAATAATAAACCTTAAGCTAACAAGATTAAAGGCTAGATTAAAGAATTTCAAGAACTTACTTAAAGAAACAGAATCGGTTAAAACTCCTTTACTAGTGAAGTTAATGCTATAAATAAATGTTGGACAATTCTATTTAAGGTAAAATATGTCTTTGTTTTATTAATATATCATATTATATGATATTTGTTCTTATGTTTCTTTGACATCATTATAGGAGTATAAAATGACTCAGCTTAAAAAAAATGGCGCAAGGAGTTTTTAAACTTGTGTCATATTTATGGAGATACTACTGCAACTGTTTTTCATGCATATCTATCAACTAAAACTCTATCGAATAGTACAAAAAAGGAACATAGAAATGATGTTGATGAAAATTGCTCATATAATAAAAAGGAGATCAAGTTATAAGTTCCTCATCTAAGAGAAAGAAATCTCCTAAGAATATGAAGGAAAAAAAAAAGACACATTCTAACATTGTGAAAGAGATCTGGTTATAATTAGTGAACAATCAAAAAAGAAAATGATTTACTTGAGAAAAAAATGAGTGAAACATCAACCAATGTAGAGAATAGATCTCAAGAGATTAACATAATTATGGAATTTCTGCATTCCTTAAATGAATTGGGTATTGACGATGTGCAATATGAAGAAGCTATGAAGGCTTTACATGATTCTCCATTTTATAGGGATATTTTTTGTGAAGATGACAAATGCAAGGAAGCTGAATTAAATTATATCGCTCTAGTTATATTTTTATGTTATTGCATATTGAATTCTTATTAATTTAACACTTTTATATTAAACACTATTCCTTAGTTTGAACATTTTATGATTATGTTTTGTATGAATGTTTGACTTAATGTTAAGTCTATATCTTATATGAATATTTTGTCTATATTTGATTAAACCTTTTGGCTGAATGTTTTATTAATTATTTAATATTGGCATTGTAGATACCTAGATTCCTTATTAGATTTCGAATCAGATTCTGATGATGAACTGAAGAAGGTAATCATTATTTCTCTAGTTGCTGGAGAGAACAAATATTTTCATTTGCAAAAGCAACCATGTAGAACTTTCACTTTACCAAGTCATGATTGAATATTAGAACTTTTGAATGAAAATCTTACAAGGATTTATGAAAACTTAAAAATGAGAAAGATAATAACTTTTGATGAGAATCCTACAAGGATTTATGAAAACTTAAGAACGAGAAAGATGATCTTCTTGAGCTTATGTGATAAGTTGAAGAGTTTAGGAGCCTTAAAGGTAGCAAGTCATTGGGTTGTGGAGAAACAAGTAGCAATTTTCTTGGTGACTATAGGGCATAGTGAGACAACTACAGTCGACACAGAATGCTTTGAACATTCGACTCGGATAATTTCAAAACACTTTTGCAAAGTCTTATATGTAGTTAATTGCCTTGCATAAAGAGTCATTATTCTACCATCCTTTACTAATACACCTCTTGAGATTCAAATATAATTCAACATTCTTTCCATATTTTCATGTACATTCATTTATTTAATTATTATTTTAATTATGTCCTTATGATTAACAATTATTTTAATTTTTAGGATTGTATAGGAGCAATAAATGGTACACATATTGATTACATGTTTCGACCGATCAATAAATACCATACAGAAAAGAATTAATCCAACACAAAATATTATGTGTTGTTGCTCATTTGACATATATTTTACATATGTAATGGCTGGATGGGAAGGTACTGCAAATGACTATCGAGTTCTTTTAGAAACAGTGACAAATCTAGTGAATCAATTTCCTATGTCTCTATAAGGTATTATTATTTTAAATATACATAGTAATTATAATTCATATTTAATATCTTTTTTTAAATATTATGTTCTTTATTTATTAGGTAAGTTCTATTTGGTTGATTCAGGCTACACTAATATGCCTGAATTTCTTTCACTATATTGAGGTAAGAGATATTATTTGTGAGATTATAGAGGAAGAGGAAGACCTTAAGGTCTATAAGAATTGTTTAACTATATGCATTCTTCATTAAGAAATGTTATTGAAAGATGTTTTATCGTTCTAAAAGCC
This sequence comes from Erythroxylum orinocense, assembly GCA_025531955.1. Lineage (NCBI taxonomy): Eukaryota > Viridiplantae > Streptophyta > Magnoliopsida > Malpighiales > Erythroxylaceae > Erythroxylum > Erythroxylum orinocense. Next base: position 4,478,719 of record JANZLX010000211.1, on the reverse strand, counting down.
AAATTTCCTATACTTAAAAACATGTCGAGTTATGATATAAAGAAAAAATTAGGGAAAGTGAAAATGAAGAACAAATTAGAAAAAGTGAAAATGAAGTTGCAAGTTCTCAAGTAGAGTATAATATCAATCTAACACAACTTTGAAGTATATCTTGGAAGCGAGATGAAATTGCTTGATAAATATGAAATGATTATATTAGTTCTTGTTGATTAATGTTTCTTTTTATAAATGATAATATTATTATGTTTTGAAAAATTATAATATGATAGGACATCTTTTATTGATTAGAATGACTTAATACAAATTTCTAATTTATAGAATTTTATTATATACAACTAATGAAAACTTTTTTATTATATTAATTTGCATATATTTTAATTTTAGCTATAATGACAATTAATTAATTTTAAAACATAATAAATTATATTAAAATTATTAACATAAGAGTATAATTACAAAAATAAAAACATAATGATAAAACCAAACATGTGTTTGTTTTTAGTTTTTTCGTTACAAATCTCAACTAAATTAGTTTTTGTTTTCAATTTTTATATTAAAAATTTCAACCAAATAGTTTTTTTAATAAACAAAAGAACCCAAAAATAGAAAACAAAAACTAAAAACATAACAAAAAAACAGAAATAGAATCAAATGACCTCTTAATATATTACACTAACATAATGCATAAATTGAGCTACGAGACTTGCACCAAACAGAATATCCAACCTTGTTACTGTGAGATGCATTCTATAACCTTCATTAATTTTATCAACACCATATTCCTTGTTTAGCTTCTCTTTTTAATTTATTAATGTGGTTATTATTTTCCATTCTTCCATCAGAAATTTTTTCAATATGTTTTTACATGCTTCTTATGGAAGATGAACACTTCATTTTTGCTTTATGTGTTCTCCATTCCAAGAAATTAGTTCTTAAGATAAAGTTCTCTCTTTTCAAAAATTTACATCATTTCTTTTTTGAACTCTTCAAGTGGTCTTGTATTATCTCTAGTCACCAAAAGACTATTATTACCTTTTGTCACCAAAAGACTAGTATTATCAACATAAAAAGATACTATGAGAAAGTCATTGCCTTTAATATTTCATATAAAAAGCTGAATCAGATAAGCTTTTGACAAATCGCACTCAACAAATGTTCATCTATCCTACTGTATCAACTTCTTAGTGCTGGTTCTAAACTATACACGTTGTAAGTAGACAAAATTGTTCATCTACCCTACTATACTTTAAGCCATAATGTACCTTTCTCGTAGACATTATCTTTTTTTACCTTTCTTTACAAATCTCTCTTGCATCTCCACATGCAAAAAAGTTGGTTTATGATCTAATTGGAATCCACTCCAATGTAAAACTAGTATCCATCTCATGCTCACTAAATTTGTATGCTTAGCAAACTTCTGGATGAACAAAGTAGCAACCTTTGTGATTTTCTTTTAATCTCAACCAGTCATCCAAGTAAGTGAAGATTTTGTAAAGGAAATTGTTGAGATATAGTCAGCATCCACCCAAGTCAAGGAAAAAAATCTGATCGGTAAAATGCATATGCAGCATACACAAGTATAACATGACTCCAAATATGACAATGCCCAAACCATCAAGGACAAGTGCTTTATCAGAATGGTTTAGACAATACCCATTCAATTAAATTGACTGCAAGCCACAAAAGATAAAAGCAAATTTCCCTTCTTTCGACAACATAACCATCATTTAAAGATGCAGACACACGCAAAGAAGTGACCATGGCTAATGATGTATGAAAATTGACCAAGGATCATGGACAAACTGTTTTTGTCTATTGTCATTCCATGATTAAACAGCTATAATGGACCTACAAAAATGAACAAAAAGTTAGAACGGAAGTTAAGAACTAAGATAAGTAGATCTTATCAGCTTCAGTTCATGCAGCGTACATACTTATCCCTTTCAAGGAGAGTGCTGCAGCCTCAAAGCAATAAAAAGAAAATCAGGGGAAATATCCATATCATCTACATTTGGAGCGGGAATGATAAATAGCATCTCTACCAGAAATATCAATAGTGAACGGAGAATCAATAACAAGATAATCCACCTTAAAGTATGATTACATTGTTGAAATTGTGCTTGTAGAACAAATGATCCAATACACACTTGTAATGCCCTAGATAAAGCGGTCCCTTTAAGATGATCAACTTCGTCGTGAGCATTAAACAAGGATAAATCATTTTCCTTAAATGCAATCTTGTAGTATGCAATCAACTCCCCGGCCTCTCAGTTTGCACAGGTTCAGAATGCGAGTGCTGCAAGCAATTTTTCTCCTACATATCCAAAAGCAGATTCCCCTTGGTTTTAAGTATTAACTAATTCTTTCCAGAAAACATGAATATCATTCAAGAATCCCATATTGCCAATTAATATCCTGAGGCCCATCTCCTCCTCACTTTTGTCAATCGCAGGTCGCTGTTTGTTTAGAGTTTACTAATTGATACCTAGAACCTCAGAAGCATGTCAGTTTTCTTTCTGCAGAATGAAATATTCCTCGTGGAAAACAAATACCATTTCAGGAAGGAACTAACATGGGGCATAATTTAGGAACAAAATCTATGACTAATCCTGCACAACCTTTTCATCCATAGAAAAACTGCACATTTTAGAAGCTAAATGAGTTGATTGGACAGAACAATGTCTGCAAAGTACAGCTCAAAAGCAAAAGAAATGATAATAATAAATTCCACAAATCTATACGGAAACTACCTGAATGTACATTAGCTGATCATAGCTCATGGCCTTGCTTCTAAGCCCTGGGTGTGATCCATCCTCAAGGTACAAATGGAAAAATCCATTTAAGTTGTTGCAAAAAACATATAAACGCTTATATATATGGCAATTATGAAAATTGCATGCCATGATCACAACTGCTGCTACTGGGGCCTATAAGAGGGATAATAAACAAGGCTTCAGTAGCTGGAAGCTATATTGATGACACAGAAACAGAGCTAAGAAGATCCCTGAATAACTAATTATATCTGTAGTTGCCGACCAACTTTTGAATGCCCTTTCCTGAAAGGTGGTGAAACTGAGAATGCTAAGCCTATAGAAATATCTGTAATAAAGCAATACGGAAGAAAAAGATGGATGACTCGAAACTGAGAAAAAGAAAATTACGTATGTGGATGAGAACCTCATCTGCCTGAAATTACCAAAATGTTTTGAATTGCAAAAGATCCTTACTCTTCCTTAGGTTTCCTTTTTCCTTTTTTCATGAGTGGAAAATTTTACGTAATTGGCAATTGAATCAAAACAAACTGAACTGCGTTTGATGAGAAACCAATGATATCTTCTTTATCATCCTCTGGCTTCCAAGAACCATCAAGAAGAGACAGTAAGCAAGCGTAAAGCATCAATTCATTAAGCTGAATCAAAACAAAACTCATTGAAATTAAACCGATAGGCTCAACCTAAGAAGAAGAAAACTTTTCATTATCTAAGAGGATCACTGGCAACAAGCCTAGCACCAACTCTGTCCAGCCTCTTGATCATAGCCGCAGCTTTCAAATTACCCTCCCGCCAGAACGCCTCCACCATCCTCTCCCCAATGTCCTTCCCTCTTTCCTCATTATCTATTAAAGCCACCGCCGTGGGCCCCGCCCCACTTATGGTACACCCAAAAGCTCCCGCGTCCACAGCGGCCTTCTTGACCGCTTCCATCCCGGGAATCAATGGCGCTCTTTTGGGCTCCACGATCTTATCGGCCGATAACGCCTTTCCTAACCCCAGCAAATCCCCTTCCAGTATGGACGCCACCAATGCCCCAGCTTGACTGCAATTCCACACATGGTGTGACATCCCTACTTCTGTTGGCAACGCCGCCCTCATTTTCTTGGTGGGTGCCTCGAAGTTAGGGCTAACCAACACAAAGATCAAATCTTTTTCTGTTGGGAACTTGAGTCTCATTAGCTCCAACGGATCATAGCTCCGAATCAACACGAACCCACCCATGATCGCTGGAGCTATGTTGTCCGCGTGATAACCCGACACTTTAGCTTCTGATTCCAGACCAGCAAGTACCAGTTCTCTACTATCTAGTTTTCCTCCGAACATCTCGTTAACTGCTACGGCGGCGGCGGCGGCGCTAGCGGCGCTGGAGCCGAGTCCGCTCCCCAAAGGAAGGCCCTTTTCGAGGGTGAGAGAGAGTCCTACAGAGCGGATCTTAAGCATTTTCATGGTGGCAATAGCAGCGATACCAGCGCAGTTAAAAAGTGGATTTTTGGAGAGCTTTCTAGAGGCATGATTTCCTGTTATATCGGAGATTGAGATCTCGCCTGAATGGACCGATGGATCGACGCGGAGGGAGACGTAATCACCAACTCCATCAACTGCGCAACCCAGGAAGTCAAACCCCGGTCCTAGGTTGGCCACGGTGGCCGGGGCAAAGGATTTGACGGAGGTATAAACAGGTTCGAGTTCGGTGGTGGTAAGTGACAAGTTGCAGCGGAGTAGGGATTTGTGATTCGTATTGTTATCATTGAAGAACCCAATGGGTTTAAATGGGGTTTGGAAGCAAATCGCCATTAAGAAAATTTTCAGAAGTTTTCTTATTGAGGTGGAAGTGAACCAGTTTTAGAAGAGGAAGAAAGGTTTGCGAATGTGTGAAGATGAGAGATACGGGCCTTCGCAGCTGCTTAGATACTGACAGTGTTTAGAAAATTTTGGGTTTACACTAAAATTAGGGCTGAAATTGGGGTTAAATTGATTTTAATCATGCTTTCTTGTCGTGGTTTCAAAATTTTTTCAATTTTTGATAAAAATTTGCTTGATTGTTATTAATATTTTTATTATGGGTGATAATTATATATTAAATTAAAAAATGATTAATTTTAATTAATTAAATTTTCATAAAAGATTAGATATAGATATTAATACATTATCATTTTTTTTACAAATTAGTCGTATGATATTCAACTCACTTATAATCTTGTTTATTTGGATGTTCTTGTATAATCTAATAATAAGATTGCTGTCAAGATGTTGACTAGTAGTGTTCAAGCAAATTTAGGGTATTTCTCTTGTTGACAGAATTTTAGATTTACTGAAGCGCTTCAATAATGTGAAACTCGGTCATATTTACAGAGAAAGAAACTTTGCTGCTGACTTCCTTTCCCACTTTACTTTTGATTTTTCTCCTGATTTTCATATTTTGAGGTAAGTCCTCCTAGTGTTGATAGATGGATTGATCATAATTTAACAGAAGTTTCTTATGTTTGGTAGCTTTTTGCTTTTGTGAGCTTTGCTAACTTTTTTCTTCCCAAAAAAAAGAAAGTTCTTTTAATGATATTTGAGGACATTATCTTCATTTATATTATTTATAGATTTCATTTTATAACAAATGGCTAGAATGAGAATGCACTATTACTATATTGTAATTTGACTCCGGACGTCTAACAAACGCTCAAAGACAAGTCAAGAAAAAGAAGTTTCAATCATCCACAGCTAGTATGATATTGACTTTGTTTATTCCTGTGGAAATTGTTTCTTAATTTCCTGAAAGAATTGTTGTCTTCATTACACTAATAAAGAAAGGAATGTTGAACTGGTTTCATGGCAATTTCCATGCTTCTTAAGGGTTATACAACTTTGGTCGTCTTAAGTTTCTTGGTAGGTTCCAATATCTGAATGTGTGGTGGTCCTATCACTGGTGATTTTCTAGGAAAGTAATGTAGTTCGAGAAAACTTTGAGATTCTTACTTGGAAATTTCCTTATCTGCAAGTATATAAGTTTTTGTTGGTACATCTGATCTGGGGATTGCTTGTTCCAAGCAGAGCTTTCATTGCAAGTTTTAATCTTTAAGGGTTGACCTTTTCATTTCCTATAGTTAGGATTGCAAGAGTTTTTTATTTTTAGTCTGACACTGTATAATTTGTTCCCACTTCCAGAATTCAAGTTTATCAGCTGCGCATGTAAAATTATATGCAATTTGGAATTTGCGACAGGTAGGTGTAGTTGAACTTTGCAGGGACCTGGGTTTTGATGATCAGTTTGGAGCAAAAGCGTTAATTCCGGCGACTGTAGAAAGGTGATCTTTTGTTCTTGTTGATGCACAGAATTACTCAAACCAGAGTGGATTAGAGAGAGAGCTATTCGATATTCGGAAATTTTGGGAAACAGAACATGGGACTCAAAGAGTCAAAGTATCAGAACAATCACCAATTTAGCGGATACAATTATGGGTCTCCTTCAGTTGGAAGTTCCTCTCCATACTCGATTCATTCTGCTTGGAACGCTGATCCTGACAGCAGTAGATTGCAGTCCAAGTACTCGAGAATTGGTGATGATTACCACTCTCTTGAACAGGTACCATCCCTAAATACTTAATTCGTCGTTCTTTTGAAATTAGAATTAGAACTGATTGTTCTGTTCTCTGGAGAAATCATAAGTGATCATGAAGCAATTGTTGTAGGTAACACAAGCTCTGGCCCAAGCTGGCCTGGAATCTTCCAATCTTATTGTTGGCATTGATTTTACAAAGAGCAATGAGTGGACTGGTTCTCGGTCTTTCCAAAGAAAGAGCCTGCATCATCTTGGGGATCATCCAAATCCATATGAACAGGCAATATCAATCATAGGGAGGACAATGTCAACTTTTGATGAGGACAATCTAATTCCTTGTTATGGTTTTGGTGATGGTGAGCAGCTTCAATTTTCTTTTACTCTAGAAAAGCCAGAAAATGAAAGAGCTACTAGTTGCCCTGTTTGTGAGACTGAAATCTGTATGATTTGCCTTGCAGCCAGTACACATGACACAGATGTATTTAGCTTCTACCCAGAAGACAGACCATGCAATGGCTTTGAGGAAGTGCTTAGTCGTTACAGAGAGTTAGTTCCACACGTTCGTTTGGCTGGTTAGTCTGTCAGTTTAATAAGAACCCTGTTACTGATATATGATAAGAATCCATTGTATAGAACCAATTTTGATATACTTATTCCAAGGTTTCAATCAAGCTAGAATTGGTGAATCTGATTGTGTCATCAATAGCAGGGCCAACCTCTTTTGCTCCCATTATTGAAAATGCAATCGAGATTGTGGATGTTAGTGGGGGTCAATATCATGTTCTATTGATCATTGCTGATGGACAGGTCAGTTCTTTTCAATTCCAGAAACTCCTATTGTTACAAAAGGAAATTGCCTTGTCTCATGGTCTTCTTCTCTTTATTACTGTATCCCCCGATTCTGTTGATTACTAAGGTTACAAGAAGCGTTAACGCAGACCAGGGAAAACTAAGCTCTCAAGAGAAGAGCACCATTGATGCCATTGTAAAAGCAAGGTTGTAATACTCTTGTCAAAGTTCCTTTCAATATTTTGATTCCATTACATAAAGAAAATGAGTCTATCTATTTGCAGTAACTATCCTCTGTCCATAGTATTGGTTGGAGTTGGAGATGGACCATGGGAAATGATGCATCAGTTTGACGATAACATTCCTACTCGGGCCTTTGACAATTTCCAGGTTACTCACTGAATATGGAACTTTTGCCGTAACATTGAACACCAAACTCAATACCCTTTTTGCCTCGATGCAGTTTGTGAATTTCACAGACATTATGCTGACAAACAACCCCATGACCAAGAAGGAGACAAAGTTTGCTTTGGATGCATTAATGGAAATACCATCCCAATACAAAGCTACAATTGACCTCCATCTTCTGAGGTAACTTCACCGCCATGTTTCATCCCATGGTTTTCGGTCAGAAAAGTTTAGAATTTGAATGTTAACCTATCTAGTAATTTTCAGCCGCCGAACAGGCATTACCAGAAATCATCCTCTCCCACCTCCGGTTGGGCAATGTCTCGTTCAAAACTACTCTAGGCCAAGTAGCAATGCAGCGAAAAGAGCCTAATTCTCGTCCTACAATGAATTCTTAAGACAATAAGGTATATTGATGTGTTCACGCTTTTTTGTTAATTAGTCTGCTTGAATACTATAAAGGGGGTATTGCAGACTACAACATTGATTTTCCTGTGTGTTTCAGGAAATTTAGCAGTGAGCAGAATTTCCCAGTTCGATCTCTTTATATAAGGTGGCTTGCTTGATAAAGAAATCTACTTTTCCTTGCAGACATGCTATGGTTGTGAAAGAACATGATGTTATATGCCATTTGCTAAACCAACATCAGTCACCTTCAGGACGAGGCTGCATTACTAGTGCAATCAAACTATGCAGACAATTCAGGAACCTGACAGAACAAATCTTGTGTGAAGCTACTTTTAAGTTACACCAGATTAGTTTCTCCTGATAAGGAATAGACCTAGAACTCTAGGGTTTTGCTTGATTTTCTACTCTTGCCTTGATTTGAAGTTTTCTGTGAAACTTTCATGTTATGTCAAACTCCTGAATGCTATTTACTTTTTTATAATTACAGTTCAATTGATCATGCAATTCTGAAATTTCATCATATATGAAATACAAAATTTGTGTTTTCATTCACGTTATTGAAATTATATTCCAACCTAAACACTAGAAGGGTTTCATACTTCTTCAATTATTAGTTTACTTGTTTTAATATGATTTTGAAGAGTATAGTAAGCTTAGTATTTATTTATTGCTAATTTTGTATGTAATCCTCACTTTTTTTTACATGCATATAAAAATAACACAACTTCTAATTTCAAAATTTTCATTTTTTTGTTAACGATTTATAGTAATATTATTTTTATTTTAAATTTAGTTCTTTAAATTTAGAATTTTTCACATCTACACTTTCTAAAACATTATTTTCTTTTAATTTAAATAGATGAAATTTTGTTAGATGCATAGCTAATTGAAGCTTTTAATCCAATTTTGAATAATTATATTTATAGATATTTTATTTTTATAAGAAATTATTAATTTATAAATAATCATTTAAATAAAGGTTACATTTGAATTTTAAAAAATTAAATAAAGTATTTTACTAGCTAACTTGAATCATTATAAAAAGGGTTTAATTAAATTAAAATTATCTGCAATAATAATAATAATAATAATAATAATAATAATAATAATAATAATAATAATCTCTTAACAGATTTTGTTGCATGTAATTCTTATTTTATATCAGTTAAATAAATATTTTAAAAAATGAGATACATTATAAATTATATTTGATAAATATATATTTTTTGTTGCATGTTGAGACATTGTAATTTTATCTCTATCTTTCTCTTTGCTCTACATAACTTCACTAAAATCTAGGTACGATTTATTTGATATATATATATATCAAAAGTACAAGTAAACCAAACGTTGACATGTGCCGTAATTTGATACAAATAGCTGAATTTCAAATATTTAATTAATTTATATTATGTTAACAATAAATTTATAATCATGCAATTAGAAGTCACTTAAAAAGTGTTTTTCATGTATTTAGAAATTAAGAAAAAGACTTATTCCTTTTAAGGTAAAACAAATAAAGATGATAAAGGACTGGAACAAGCCTATACCCAACGGGTCAGGAGCGGTCCAAAAAATTGAACCAGAGGCTTGGCCAATTTTGGGCTGGCTTGTTGACTACGAGATAGATTGGGACAATCAAATCCGGGCTTAATTGCCAAACCTAGAAACAAATAATAAATGTATTAAGAAAGTTGAAGAAAACTTCAAACATAAAGCAAAGGAATGAATACCATTCTGTACCGACCAGTACGGAATTCATTCTTTTGGTACCGCCTGGTGATACTGGGTGATATCACTATTTTTGGTTCGATACTGACCGATACCATAATTTGGAAACTGTCAGGGACCTATTTGCAATTTTTGGAAATTTATACCTAAAATGACCCCCTGTCTTTGCTGCGTCTCTCGAGTCCCGAACCTTCCTTCTCATTTTTTCTCTCTCTCTCACACCGGCTCTCTCTTTCCCCCACCATCGCTGTTCTCTCTCTTTCATTGTCCTTTTCATCTCCAAAGATACTGGTCTCCCTCCGGCGGTGCTCCTCCTTCCTCATCCTCCTCGATCCACATCAGCATCAGAGGACAGAGATCCTCGGCTCCTCCATGCGAAGTTCCCCGACAACGCCACCATCTTCAACCCTCCTCCATGAGGACCACCTCACCACATCATCGCCACCATTGAACATCTGAAGGAGGAGAGAGGCCGTTGCTTGCCCAGATCTACACCCAAAGCTGGACCTCTCAGCCAACTCGAAGGCCTAACCCAAAACCCAAAGGTTGTGAATTGGTTTTTAGGTATGTTTTTTGAGTTTTTGAATTTTTTCTGCTTAATTGCATTTTTTATTATGAATCGGTTGGAACTTAGGTGTTGAAAGTTGGAATTTAATTTTGTGATTCGATTGGATCTTGGATTTGTGAATTGGTTGGAACTTGGTTTTGTGATTTGCAATTTGCGTGTATTTGGGTTGGATGTTGGAGTTGAATGTTGAATGATTCATGATTTTGTCATTTGTGATTTGAATATTGAAGTTGAAATGAATGAGTCATAGTGTTGTCTTGGTTTTGTGATTTGTGGGTTGGATTGGATATTGAAGTTGAATTATTGTTTGGTTGATTTCTGGTTTGGTTATAAAGATTGGTTTAAGTTTATCATACTAAGAGAAATTTATGATAAGTTTTTGGATGAATGAAATGCATAACCAAATGTGAATATGTGATGATATTGATGAATTGAATTGACCCAACTGAAAGTTTGTAAGTTGAAAGTCGAACAACTTAAATTAAAAATTTAAACCGAGAATATTAAAGTTGTAAACTTACAAAGAATTAAATCATTAATTGACACATTCTTAAAATTTGTGAAATTATATTTTATTTTTAGTATTTGGGTATTGATTTTAGGTAAATAATTAGTTGAGTATAAAATTATGCAATTATAAATTAATAACAACTTGGTTGTAGTTAATAATAGTATTTGGGTATTAGTTTTGGGTAAATAATTAATAGAATATAAAATATGTTGAATTATTTGGTAATATATATGTGTGGGGTATCATAAATATTTGTAATAGATAATGTGTGAAAGTAGAGATGTAATAACTGTATCTCAAAAAGAAGCTTTTTTTTTTCAAATTGTGAACATGTTGTAGGTTCCAATTATTTATACTTTGACTTATTAATGCCAATTAAAAATCGTAAAAGCAACTTTTTTTTTGACAGGAGTAAAAGCAACTTATATATTTAAGAACCAAATATAGAATGGTGTATATAATATTATGATTTGTTAGAAATGAAAAGAAGATTAAAAGCTTTAAATAAGAAAAAAAAACATTTCCAAAGAAGTTATGTCCTTCAACTTGATCCTCTTGTTATGAATATATCATTTAACTTGATTATCATGTTATGAATATTTGTGAATGAACAATTGCATAAGATAAGTCATTCATTATTTGGCAATTATGTAAATCATATTATACCCTTCAACTTGATTCTCGTGTTTAAAACTTTAAATTTAAAATTTTGGAAATGGAAGTTGTTTATGTATGCTTTGTGGTTGTTGAAAATGAAAATTGTTTTATGAATGTTTTATGATTATTGGAAATAGAAATTGGTTATGAATGCTTTGTGATTATTGGAAATGGAAATTGTTGAGAATTGTTTTATGAATGTTTTGTGATTATTGGAAATGAAAATTATTGGAAATGGAAATTAGTTTATGAATATTTATTGATTATTGGAAATGGAAATTGTTGAAAATTGTTGGAAATAGAAATTGTTGAAAATTGTTGGAAATGGAAATTGTTTTATGAATGTTTTGTGATTATTGGAAATGAAAATTGTTTTATGAATGTTTTGTGATTATTAGAAATGGAAATTGTTTATGTATGTTTTGTGATTATTGAAAATAAAAATTGTTTATGTATGGTTTGAGTAATTATATATGTTGAATAATTGAATTGTTAGTTTTTGATTTATAGTGAATTGTGTTCCATGAAATTGAATTGTGTATAATATAATTATACAAAATGAGTTATATTATATAAGATTGATATGCATATTGTGTAATGAAATTATGTGTTATTTATTTTGATATATGCATTCATTTATTTTTACAAATAAATGGAAGGAAGTTCAAGTACTCTTGTCAACCCACTTCAGAAAGATACAATAATCCAGCTTGGGCTCATGCTACATTAGTTCCTGATATAAGGAACCATACTATTTGTTTGTTTTGTAACAAACATTTGAAAAGAGGAAGAATCACCCGATTAATGAAACATTTAGCTGTGGTTAAAGGAGATGTAGAACTATGTAAAAAAGTAAGTTACGATGTGAAGTGACAGATGAAAACTTTGTTTGAAGAATATCAGCACGAGAAAGATAGAAGGGAAATGTTGAATTTTAAAATTGGTAGTGAAAGTTCGTTTTCTAGTTTCTGTGATGATTGTGGAAATGTTGAAGGTAATAGTGGTAGTGGTAATGGTGGTAGTGGTACTGGCACTAGCATTGGTAGTGTTCCATCTCAGGCCCAAGAAGAAATACCTTAACTTGATGTAAGGAAAAGAAGAGGGCACGTGACTAGTTTCTTTGCACCACGAACAACTCCTAGAGCCCAAACTTTAATTCGTAGTGCAATACAATCAAAAGATGCGGCTCACAATGTCGATATGGTAGTAGCTAAATGGTGGTATGATACAAGTTCCTCATTTAATGCTTCTCAGTCTTATTATTATCAACCTATGATAGATGTAATAGCCTCTTACGGTTCGGGATACAAAGGTCCTTCGATTGATGACTTAAGAGACAAACTTTTAAGTTGTTCTGTTTCTGAAATTAGAAGTTATTTGACAGAAAGATGAGTGAATTGGGGTATTTATGGATGTTCAATTATGTGTGATGGTTGGACAAATAGGAGACAAGAGTCTATTATTAATTTTTTGGTTTATTCTACAATGGCTCTATGTTTTTGAAATCTGTTGATGCATCTGGCTTTGTTAGAAATATTGAGACTTTGTTTGCGATATTTGATGAAGTTGTGAATAAAGTAGGGCCAGAAAATATTATTCAATTTATTACTGACAATGATTCTGCTTATAAAACGGTAAGAAAAAGGTTGCAGAATACGTATAATTCTTTTTTTGGACTCCTTGTGTTGCACATTGCATTGACCTAATGCTGGAAAATATAAGAGATCCTAAGTATTTTCTTGTTATTGATGAGACTATGCAGAAAGCTAAAAAAGTGACAAATTTTATTTATAATCGTGTATGGGTATTGAATTTAATGAGAAAGGAATTTACCAATGGTAGAAATTTGTGTTGTCCTGTTGTGACAAGATTTGCAACAAATTTCTTATCACTTCTGTCTTTTGTTACGATGAAGAAAGAGTTAAGACAAATGTTTACAAGTGACAAGTGGAATGCATCTATAGGTCTAATGTTAGAGTAAAAGTTTGTAATATTGTACTGAAAGATAGAGAATTTTGGTCTCAATGCCAATTTGTTATCCGAGTTTGTGAGCCTTTAGTAAGGATGCTTCGCTTGACTGATTGTAAAGAAAAGCCAACAATGAGTTATATTTTTTATGTCATGTAGAGAGAACAACGGAAGCTAAGGCCAATCTGAAACATAAGCCTTCTTTATACACACCATATCTTTCAGTCATTAATGAGAGAAGAAAAAGACAACTTTCTTCTCCGTTGTTTGTAGCTGGGGCATTTTTGAATCCTAGTGTCTATTTTAGATTAGATCTTACTAAGCAAACTAAAGTTAATAAAAGAATGCTTTTAACTATTACAATAATTGTTATCATTGACGCGATGCAAGATCTTTTAAGCTCACAAATGGAGCTTTATAAGTTGTCTTATGGAGATTTTGAAATGTCGATTGCTATTCAACAAAGTGGAAAACTTTTTCCAGGCATTAGTTATTTCCTTTTTCTTATGCGTTGAAAATTAATTATTACTTTATTTTGTTTATAACGCTACTTTTGTTACCTTATGAATTACAGTTTTTTGATGGGATCAATTCGAAAATGGTATTTCAGAATTGAAAATGTTTGCAATTCAGATTTTAAGTCAATATGTAAGTGCAACATATTGTGAACAAAACTGGAGCACATTTGAATTTATCCACTCCAAGAAAAGGAATAGATTGAAGCATAAGAGGTTGAATGACTTGGTTTTTGTTTGTTACAATTTAAAGCTTTAGGAAATGTAAGTTATTATCATTATTAATTTCAATATAATTTCTTATAATTTTCTAATAATTAAATTTTACTAGGAGTCTTAATAATACAAGTAGTTCAATTGATCCAATTTCCATTGATAATATTGATCTTTTGTTGGATTAGGTTTCTGAAGAACCGAATTTAGTAGATGTCAATGACTTGGAAGATAATCTTGGATGGAAAATCATTGACATGTCATTTGGTGCATTAAATTTGAATAATAATGATGATGAAGCTCTTCTCAATGATGAAGATTTTGTACCAAATGATAATTGGGGTCAGTGCAGTTATAGCGGATATCCTCTCGTTGACGATTGAATTTCGTTCCAGGTTTTTGTTTTTCCTCTTCTTTTAATTTTACTATATTTGATGTTTATGTTAAATTCTATATATGTAATATAATTGTAAATGTTTTTGTTTCAGGTTTAGCTTCTACTTGATTATTTCCTCGTTATAAACTCTTATTGTAAATTGTAATAGTTAAAGATATTTATTGTTCTTTTTATTGGATATTTTCATGTAATTATTATTTATTAAAACGTTGAAATTATATTATTGTAATATTTTAAATACTTGGTATTATTCTTGATTTTATATTTGTATGATGATAATTGTATTTTTTTCATATTAATTGTGGTTATTATTTATATGTGAAATATTTTAAAATTAGTATTATTTCATATTAATTGTGATTGTTATTTATTATTATGATTTTTGGAAACAAGATTTATGTAAACTTGTAAAGTATACAGTACAATTGTACAATATATCAATGAACTATTTTGCAAATTTTAAAAAATTTCAAAAAATATTTTATAAATTTAAAAAATTATCCGAAATAGTACAGAGTATTAACCGTACTGGTACAGTATCATATTGGTACCCAATTCGTACTAAATTCGGTACGGTATTCGCATCTTTGCCGCAAAGACTTATTTTTAATTTCACTGAAAAGTTTATCACGTAATTGATTTTTTAAAATTAGAAAAGATATAGAATATTTAAAAGAAATTTAGTTAAGGTTATTACAAGTGTCAAGAGGCATTCAGAACAAGTACATTAACAAGGAAGGGACGTAACCGGCGCCGGTGGATAAATTATTCTAAACAAGGAAAATAACCAGTGCGGGTAAACTATTATAGAACACACAAAGAAGTACAAATTTCGCCGGCCTTTAAATGTTCCGTCATCAAAATCCTGTAACCAAGTACATGAAACAGAAGCACAAAGTCGTGGCTCTTACTAATTTCAACAAAATCTGAGCTTTGGACAATTGAAGTATTAGAATCTAACATAAGATGAAACCCTGTAAAGACCTAGGTCTGTTTCAAACTCCTTGATGCCGGGAAGAAGGAGAAGACAGACCAAGTTTGTGAACAAGCCTGATACTTCCCATCCCGCTAAAAAGCCATAGTTTAGGAAATGTCATCCTCACAGGATCATGAAGACATCATTGCAAACTAAATCAAGCCAAAACAAGATTACCAATGAATTCATAGTTCCCTACATTTTTACATACGCAAAAAGTAGACCCTGACAGGTACACACGACAACGAAATGCTTGTGCATTATAACACCACTATTTACTTGCCCGCATCTTCAAATAAAAACACAGAAACGAGAAGGCATGAACAAGCAAGCAAAGACAGCATATGATAATTATAACAGTCTAATTACATTGAAACGTATTCAACTACTTGTGACTGCAGCAAAAACAAAAATGAACCCACAAACTTCATTTAATTACATATGCAGCCAAAGAGCCTCTTAACTTGATTTCATTGCGCTGCCTCTTGGTTAAAACATGTGTGAAGTCATTTTGTAAATGGAACAAGGTTATAAATTAAAACCCTCTGACATAGCATGTGCAGTTACAAACCAAAATTGTTGATGGCAATACAACAAAACTTTCCCATTTACAAAGGAAACAATGGCCTCGTTCTTCAAAGACTGCAGTTATCTAAAGCATCAATTCAATCACCAAATAGATCGTCCTCATCATCATTGTCATTGTAAGAGCTCGAGTCATTTCTGGGACTTATGCTTGAAGAATCACCAGCTTTCACTAATGGATCTTTATCCGGCGAAGCTACTTTATCACCAGAACCAACAGTAGAATATGCCCAGGACGTGCCTAGTTTGCCAGAGAAGGATTCTCCATAAAGGTCATCATATATTGCAGTTTTTGGAGTGCTCTTGACCTTATTTAAGACTTCTTGAAGCTTATTTGTCACACCTTTTGCAGAACTACTGTTTTCCTTCATTGATGACTCGTCCTTTCCTTTTGGTATTACCACAGTCTGCACAAGAGATTCATATTTCCCAACAAGGCTTCCTTCTTTTACACCCATAGGACCGGGTTCTGTTTCTACATCTACTCCATCTGAAATGCCAACTACTTCAACTAGCTCACCCCCAACTTGATCTCTGAAAGCTACCCTTGCTTTCTTCAATCTCTTTACAGGTCTCTTTGACTGATCAACAGATAGGCTGCTAGATTCACAAGTTTTTGATGGTAAATCTGGCCTTTTCATACCATAACGGTTAAGAAGAGTATTATATGCTACAACAGATTCTTCATCAGCTGGATCTGGAGGTGGTGGTAAGTTAATCTCTGAAGGAAGAGGATGACGTGGGAAAAGAGCTGCATCATTCTTTCTCAAGATGTAAGTTCGTGTTGAAGCAGCAAACCGCAAAGACTGCCCCACTTCAAGCTCAACAGGGCTATCTTTGCTCAACCTCTCATTTGCCACAAATGTACCATGTGCAGATCCCAAATCAATTACATAAATGCTGCAAGAATTAGGAGCATATGAATGGGATAAAGCGTTCGAGAAAAAGTATGATCTCTATGTCTACACTAGTCAAAACTAAAGGGAACTTCATCATGTTTTATTAGATCAAATCAGTTCTGAAGGAGCTGGCTGGATTCCAAGGTTTTTCCAAGACATTGAGTACAATAAATAAACAGATATCTAGATGAAAACCATCTTAGTCAAAATGCATACATATGGTTAATATTTCGATTTTCTTTTACAGAAGTTACATTCCAAAGGATTCTCTAAATTTCCCTTATTGAGTTCTAGTAGCTATATAACAATGTCTTCCTCAATCACCCGACATAGAGCAAAACCAAGCCAAAGTCAAACTAAATAAAAAGCCTAAATTAAAAGGAATATAGGTTACGGGCCATGGGAAAGATGGGCATGAGCAAAGGGAAATGGATTCAACATGAAAAACAAAATATCAAAGACTAAAGGAATAATATTAGCTTTCTCGGCAATTACCACACCTTCCATTCTTGTGAGGAATAACAGCAGCATGTTGCCGTGACACAGACTGATGATCAAGCACAAAATCACAAGTCATGGACTGCCGCCCAAATATTTGTCTTCTCCTATCCAGATTAATCCGATCAAGAACTTCACCATCCTTCAAAACCTCAAGATAATAAACTCCTGGCCGAGGCTCAATCGCCCAATCAGGAGGCTGCCATGTTGATTGCCCCCCACCAATCTGGGTCAACTGAGGAATCTGGTTCACCAGAGGTCCTGCCTCTGGGACTGCTTTTTGAGCAACATACGGCTGTTGCTGGAGCTGTGTTTGTGTATGTGAAAGCAGATGCTGAACCGACTGATGATTAGCTGATCTCGAAACATGTTGATTAGTGGCTTTTGAAGCTGAATTAGAAGTAACAGAAAATGGTTCTGCAGATTGAGCTTTCTTAAATCGATCTAGACCTGCTCTGCCATACATTCTCTCCTCCCTGATATTTGCCACGAACTGAAGCTCCTAGGTTGAATCGACAAACAACCCGCCTGGAACTTGAAAAAGACACCGACCCAGATGTTCAAATTTGCATAACTTTAATGATGCACAATTCGCAGAGACTCATGTTGCACCATCCAGCCATTCTCCTATCCAAACCCTAACTAGTAACACAAACACAAGCACCAAATATTTTAAAGATGTATACTTTCACCCAAATTTGATAACTTTATCATCTTCCAATCTGGAAATAACACCATATAACCCAACTTCCTACCTACCAGAAGAATGAACAAAAACGAAACCCCACATAGATTATAGACACGTGAAAAAAAAATCCAACTTCACGATTCCAAAACACAGAAGTATACACCAGTACCAGGAAAATAGTGGAAAAAGGAAAGAATCACGGTCAAGAACATCTGGGTTTGAGATAATTCCCCAATAGCTAAGATTAAAAAAGTTTCATATCCCAAAAGAAAAGATTTGTTAAAAACGACGAAAGCGAAAGACGATCGGTTTGAGCGAGAGTTGTACCTGATGGGAATGGGGGTTGGTTAGGGGTTGCACTCTTCTTCTGAAGAAACCTATAGATTTTACTCACAAGCACTGGTGGTAGTGACTCTTGACGAAGAAAAGAAACGATACACCAATCGGCTCTCCCGTCAAATTTTATATATTAAATAATAAATTCTAATTTTGATTCAATTTATTAAATAAAAGTATCGTTTTCAAAATATAAGATAAAAAATTTAAAATTCACAAGATTCAATTACTCATAAAACCAGATAAAAATTAGATATAATTAAATAATTAAAAATTAAAGTATAATTAAAAGTATTGTTAAATTAAAATTAATTAATTTATTTTAGTTTATCAAAATTTATTAATTTACGAAAATTATTAATTGAGTAATTTTTAACAACAAAAATTATTACAACAAATTAAATTGAAAAATTAAAAACTAAATCAAAAAATAAAACAATTAAAACTTTTTATGGTTAAATCGGCCAATTAAATTTTTTAATAGGAGAAAGGTATATTTTCTTACATTTATAAGTATTGACTATGAATTTTGTAAATTAATCAATTTTATAAATTAAAACAAACCAATAGATTTTCATTTACCATTCTTATTTTTCGATAATTAAGGAAAAGTTTACTAGTTAAACTTTAAACCTTTTGTCTTACTGATTTAATTTAGCGGTTCGATTTTAAAAATATTAATTATATACAATCAATTTCTGATTCATATAAAAATTTCAAACTTTTAAATCACATCAATTTTTTACTAATTAATCGAATGTTGAAACTCCTAATTGTGAACCGAACTCTTCATGTTTTGCTTGCGGCAAACTCTTGGTCAATAAATCTGCAATCTGTTCATCAGTTCGACTATTATATAGTTCTTCTTTGGCAATCAGCTCTTTTAAGAAATGCACTGGATTCTTTGCTAACATCACTGCTGACTTGTTATCGCATTTTATACTGGTAGCTTTGATCTGCTCTTGCCCCAAGTCACTAAAAATCCTTTTAACCAGGCCGCCTGACAACTTGTTGCAGTAGCTGCCACATACTCGGCTTCTGTCGAAGGTAAGGCCATTGTGACCTGTTTCTTTGAGCTTCAGGATATGGCAGCAGTGCCAAGGACAAAACAGTTGTCGGATTTACTTCTCCTATCTTCCACAAAACCGGGCCAATCATTGTCGATAAAACCTTTGAGGCTAAAGTCCTCTTGATTGCAAAACCAAATTCCATAGTTCTTAGTTCCTGCCAGTTGAAGTAGATAAACAAGAGAAGGCTAAGTTGTATTTCACATTGTATTTATGATGATACGAATACACATATATATATAGTACAATAGTAAGAGACGTAATCAAGAAACTTATCCTATCTTTCTGTTAACATCTGTCGCTATCTTTCTATCTTTTACAACAATACACCAGTGGCTATAGTTATCAAAATCTCCTGAATTGTAGGAGTATACTAACATCCCCCCTCAAGGGCAGCATCTCGTGGCGCCAGACGAAGCTTATCACGCAAGAATTGAAAGCGAACAGTGGACAAGGGCTTAGTGAGCACATCAGCAATCTGGTCATCAGTAGAGAGATGCTGCACTTGGAGCTGACGCTTAGCAACAAGATCTCGCACAAAATGAAAATCGATTTCAATATGTTTCGTTCGAGCATGGAAAACAGGATTGCTGGACAGAAAAGTGGCCCCCAAATTGTCACACCAGAGGATTGGCGGGTGAGATAAACGAACACCAAGTTCTGAAAGCAAAGACTTTAACCAAACAAGCTCAGCAGTGGCATTAGCAAGGGCTCGATATTCCGATTCTGTTGAGGATCGTGCGATAGTGTGCTGCTTTTTAGAAGACCAACTAACCAAATTCTTACCAAGATAAATAGCAAAACCACTAGTGCTCTTCCTATCATCAGGACAACCAGCCCAATCAGCATCCGAGAAAGCTTCAAGATTGTCATCTGAGGATTTGGTGATGTGTAAACCAGAAGTGATGGTCCCTTGAATATACCTCAAAACACGTTTGACTGCTTGCCAATGAACATCTGTAGGAGAGCTCATAAACTGACACAACTTATTGACAGCATGAGCAAGATCAGGCCTGGTAATGGTGGCATATTGCAAGGCACCTACAGTGCTACGGTATTGAGTAGCATCGTGTAGGGGAACACCAACAGCCTGAGTCAAAGGAGGCTTCAATGGAAGAGGTGTGGACACAGACTTACAAGAGTGCATATTGTTCTTATGCAACAAGTCACATAGGTACTTAGTCTGAGATAAATGCAAGCCAGTGGAAGTGTGAGCAACTTCAATACCCAAGAAATACGTCAAAGAACCAAGATCCCTGAGAGCAAATTCTGTACCCAAGGACGCCACAATGGAATCAATAAAGCAAGAATCGGAACCAGTAATAATGATATCATCCACATAAACGAGCACATAGATCATGTGACAACCACCGTGATAAATAAACAGAGATGGATCAGTAGCGGAACCTTTGAAACCAAGGTGAAGAAGGAATTGAGACAGACGATGAAACCAAGCTCTCGGAGCTTGTTTGAGACCATAAAGAGCTTTACCAAGTTTACAGACATAGGTAGGATGATCCTTGCTCACAAAACCTTGAGGTTGGCGCATATAGACAGCCTCATCAAGATAACCATTAAGAAAGGCGTTGCTAATGTCAAGTTGCCTGAGAGACCATGATCTGGTGACAGCAAGTGAAAGAACGATGCGTATGGTTTGAGGTTTAACAACCGGACTAAACGTCTCAGTGTAATCAACACCATATTCCTGGGAGAAGCCCTTTGCCACGAGACGGGCTTTATATCTATCCACAGACCCATCAGGCTTTCTTTTGATCTTGTAGACCCATTTATTCCCAATAATGTTAACATCGGCGGGAGCAGGGACCAGAGTCCATGTCTGATTTTTATGAAGTGCGGCAAGTTCAACAGCCATAGCCTCCCTCCAGACAGCATGTTGAGATGCCTGGGTGAAACTGGTGGGTTCAGAAAGTACTAAATCAGTAACAACATTAGCCTCTTTAAACTTTTTCTTCGGATGGGGCCGGAGCACCATTGGATGCGTTCGTGCAGGAGGAGGGTCAGAGGCAGCTGGGACAGGTGGCGAAGTAGACGCATGACCGCCAGAAACCAAAACCGAAGATGAAGGTGTGGAGGAAGCATGAGGAGAAGCATATCGTGGCAGGACTGGAATGGACGGGGGCTCTGGCATGGCTGGGGGAATAGCAAGTGAAGGCATAGGAGCTGCAACAACTGAGGGAGCAGGCATAGAAGACAAACGTCTGTATGGAAATGAGGATTCATCAAATGTCACATGACGAACAATATAGATACGGCCTGTAGCAGGATCCAAGCACTTGTAACCCAAATGAGCACCCGAATAACCAATGAAAACACATTCTGTACTACGAAACATAAACTTGTGATTATTATATGGTCGAAGAAGAGGAAAGGCGGCACATCCAAATTCCTTAAGAAAGCCATAATCAGGAGCGGTTTGAAACAACCGTTGGTAAGGAGACTGATTATTCAGGCTAGGAGAAGGTAAACGATTAATAAGATAAGTAGCTATCTCAAAAGCAAAATCCCAATAGGAAAAAGGGACAGAACTGTGAGCAAGTAGAGTAAGAGCATTATCAACGATATGTCTAATCTTTCTCTCAGAGGTGCCATTCTGTTCATGAGTGTGAGGACAAGCCAAGCGATGATGAATACCCATTTTCTGAAAATAGGTGTGTAACCTCCTGTATTCGCCTCCCCAATCAGATTGAAAAGCCTTAATTGTGCAATTATATTGGCGTTGAACAAAATTCTCAAAGTTCAGAAAAACAGACTCAACATCACTCTTTTGCTTAATTGGGAAAAGCCAAGTGTATTTGCTATAATCATCAACAAACAAGACCACATATTTATTTCCTCTACTAGA
This sequence comes from Erythroxylum orinocense, assembly GCA_025531955.1. NCBI lineage: Eukaryota > Viridiplantae > Streptophyta > Magnoliopsida > Malpighiales > Erythroxylaceae > Erythroxylum > Erythroxylum orinocense. The sequence goes on along the minus strand of JANZLX010000211.1, from coordinate 4,456,318 downwards.
AAGAACTGGAGAAGGTCCCCAAACATCGGAATGAACCAAATCAAACAAATGAGCACTAGAGCTACCAGTAGAATATAAAGTTAACCGTTTACTCTTGCCAAGTTGACAAGAAGAACACACATCTGTGCTTCTACCAGAAGAACATGGGAGAGAAAATTGCTTGATAATCTTTGTCACGAGTGCATAGTGAGGATGTCCAAGTCGAGAATGCCAACGATCCACTGATGCCATCTCCGATAAAAAGACTTGTGGTGAAGAACCAACATTCCCAGCCAGTGCATCCAAAGTGTAAAGACCCCCATCAGTTCTGCCTTGCATTAGCGTCCTCCTGGATAGCGGATCCTTTACAAGACACAAATAAGGATGAAACTCCATAAAGACCTCA
>JANZLX010000211.1:4441867-4454433 GCA_025531955.1 Erythroxylum orinocense | reverse complement strand
GGACGTCAAAATTTGGCAGAAAAGATATCTTCTAAATTTTCACCACGGGATCGGAATAGTGTCGTCGGACCCCACTGAAATAGTACCGCAGGACCCAATGAATAGTATAATCGAAATAGTATCATCGGACCCCACTAGAATAGTACCTCGAGACTTGATAAATAGTAACTTATGAATAGTACCGCAAATAGTACCGTGGGACCCAGTTACTATCAAATTAATTAAAACAACGTAAAACTACTATTCATCACCTTTGTCGTTTTACGTCAACTTTTCGAGCGGATCACGTCAAAAAATTCGTTGAAATTTTCTCTTTCCAGTGATGTCCTTCTTTTCAAAAAATACCTCCAATGAAAGCACAGCTTTGATACCACTTGTTGGGCGCAGCGGGTGTATTTTGTGAAAAGGAAAAATAAAAGGAGCAAAATAGACACAAAATATTTAACGTGGTTCACCCTTAACTTTGGGCTACGTCCACGGACAAAACTCAGAATATTTCTTCTACTATTACAAATAGTAGGTATACAAAGATAAAACCAAAATAGTGGCTCACAAGGTGTTTCCCAACCTAAAAATACTAACCTCACTATTTTGTTACTCACCAACCCTTTAGGAATAAATTTCCTAACTTCAGAGCATTTGAATTACTCTGGTTTTCTCTCGTTTTTTCTTTTTGTATTGTGTTGTATGATTTGTTGAAGCAGGGAGTGCCATATATAGGCACTCCGCCGCCTGAAGACAGCTCTTTTTATCAATAAAGACTGCAGGCGACTTCCATTTATTTCAACAAAGACTGCATGCTCAATTATTCAATAAAAGCAGCAAGCGGCGGTGCTGCCAATTTGAAATGGAGACCCTCCATGTGAGAGGGACCCATATCCATCACTGGAGAGTGTTCCTTTGTAGCCGATTCCTTATTGTTGCGTAAAACCTCTATCCACCACCCTAACTTTATATTTTTGAACACTTATGTCATCCAAATACTTTGTCTTAAAGATCCACTTTAAACCTATGGCATTTTTACCTTTTGGAAGATCAGTTAACTCCCATGTCAGATTGCATTGTATGGACAGTTGTTCATTTTCCATTGCATCTCTCCATTCTTGCTTTTTCATAACTTCTTCCACTATGAAATAATCCCCAGCAAATAGAACCAATGGCGAAGTAACCTCTCCCTCTTTTTCAAATCATCGTCGAGGAATTCTCCCACGCTCACTTTTGCGTAGCTAAGCTGGCTCTAATGGAATTGATCTTTTAGGAGGGGACTTTTTGGATGAAGAGGTTGAATTTGTTTTTTTTAGTTGAAATTTGTGATCCTTCCAGATCATCTTCTTCATTCTCCAGTTGCTCAGGGATAGTTTGTTCTTCTTCAGTCTCAACTTGAGGAGTTTGGTTGTTGTCTTTGACTCCCCAATCCCAACAGGCTTGCTCATCAAATACAACATTGCGACTAACAATAATCTTCCTACTTAAAGGATCATACAACCGATAAGCCCGTTGAATGAGTGCAATAGCTAATAATTCGTGACTTCGCATCTAGTTTATGTTGTTCAGTTGTAAGCAAGACATAACAGATGCACCCAAACACTTGTAGATGACTTACTGAGGGCTTGCTTCCACTCTATGCTTCATAGGGAGTTTGATCCCATACTATTTTATTCGGTGAAATATTTAAAATGTGTAGAACTATAGCAACTCCTTCTTCCCAAAAAGAATATGACATTCCTTTTTGCTTAAGCATGGATCGAGTCATCTCCACGACAGTCGGATTCTTGTGTTCGGCTATACCATTCTGCTTGGGAGTGTATGGAGTTGTGAGCTGCCTCTTTATTCCTTGTTCATCACAAAAAGCATCGAAATCTCTTGAAGTGAACTCATCTCTGCAATCAGTACGAAGCACTTTTATAACTTTTCCACTTTGTTTTTTCACAAGTGCCTTGAATTTCCTAAAGCACTCAAAACTTTTTGATTTGTGCTTCAAGAAATATACTTAACTCGAAACTTTTTGATTTGTGCTTCAAGAAATATACTTAACTCATCCTGCTAAAATCATCAGTAAATAAGAGGAAATATTTGCTGCCAGCTAACGATTCTGTCCTCATGGGACCACATAGATCAACATGGATGAGTTCAAGAAAATCTTCAGCTCTCTTTGATTTTCCTTCCGAAAAGGATTGCTTTGTTTGCTTTCCGACTATACATCCTTCGCAGACCTTCTCCAGTGGCTTAATGATGGGAAGATTACTCACCATTTGCTTGTTCTTTAGCAACTGCAGTGCTTTAATGTTCAAATGGCCATATCATTGATGCCACAATTCACTTTCTGCAAGAGTCTTACTCACCATGGTTGTTTCTGTTCTTCTAGTAAAGTCAAGAGTAATCATACAATTTGATGACATATGAGCACAAGCAATAATTTTACCAATGATTTTGTGTGTCACGGTGCATCTACCATCATCAAATACCACCATATAACCAAATTCAATCAATTGATCAATGCTTAACAGGTTATGTGCTAGACAAGGAGCAAAATGAACATCCTTAATGAATTTTTTCTGGTTACCAACCGAGATCTCAGTTATCCCTTTACCTTCAATCTACAGTTGTTTATCATCTCCAAGCTGCACTTGTGATTTGACATTCTCATTGAGTCTTTTAAACTTTGAACGATCTTTGGTCATGTGATGAGAGCAGCCACTATCTATATACCAGATGTTGTTCTTTTCCTCATTTGATGTACTTATTGTCATAAACAAGAATTTATCTTCCTTTTCTTCAGCATAATTCACCTCTTCTGGTTTGTACTAACAATACTTATTAGAGTGCCCATATTTGTTACAGTATGAGCATTTAAGTGTACTGTTTCTGCCTTAGTCCCTTCCTCGGTAGCCTCCTAGGGTTCTTCCTCTTACATATTGATTTAAGGATTCAGGCTCCCCCTTGATCTAAAAAGCCCTTTCTTCTTCCTTTTCATTCAATTGATTGATTTGTGTTTCGTGAGCTTGAAGTGATCCTATCAACTCATCAAACGGAAAATCGGATAGATCCTTTGATTCTTCAACCGCAACCACCACATGATCGAACTTGGATGGCAAGCTCCTTAGAACTTTAGCAACCACTGTTTCGTCTGATATTTGATCTCCATAAGATCTTATTTGTCCTACAACAGATGAAACTCTTGCCAAAAAATCTTGCATAAATTCGTTATTTTTCATGAAGTCTCAAAATCACGCCTCAGTGATAGCAATTTGACAACAATTACCTTGGAGGAACCTGATATTCAATTTTGAGTGTGATCCATGCTTGCTTGGTCGTGGTAGCTGCTGCTATCCTTGAAAAAATCATCTACTACTTGCTGGATGAAGAAGAGTGCTTTGCGTCTTACTTTTGATGCTTTTTGTTGCAAGTCTCATTTTCTTCATTCTCTCCATAACCTGTTTTGACATAGTTCCAGAGATCTTGGGATCAAAACAATGTCTTCATCTTGATGCTTCAAAATTCATACGAGTCTCCTTTGAATAACGAAATTTGTGACTGAGACACATTAACACCTACGTTAGCAATCATGCTTGTGTGTGCAATCGACTTGAAATAATTCCCACATCTAAAGAAACCGAGCTCTGATACCAATTTTGTTGGAGATTTTGACAGAGCAAGATAGAAAATTGGAAGCAAAATCGATGCTTTATTGGAATAATATAGAGCCTTTAAATAGGCAGGACAAGCTACGTATATATCCTAACTACTTGAGATAAAGATAATTCTTATCTCAAAATCTCATAAAAAATCTCATTGACTTTAACTACTTCTATCCTAACTGAAACATGAGAATTATCCTTACTTTTAACAAATAAATCTATATACATGAAAATTATATTAATCTTGTCTTGCACAATTAAATGAAAAGATGAGCTCATCTCATCTGAGTTAAGAATCTGAGCCCGAAAATTTGGTATATTTACAAAAAGGAGTTGACTCTGCAGCTCTACTTACTTTCTTCTATACATGACCTGGGGACTCATCTACAGACTCTTTACACAATTCAGCAGAACTTTTGCAGGAAAGTATGCTTACGCTTCAAAGTTCCAATGGCAAGTTTCTAAAAGAGGGGAGTTCATTACACATTTGAGAACTCCTTCTCAACTAAGCTACATGTCACCTTCAAGCGATCTTGGACGTTCGAAAGGATGTTCTTTGTAATCTTTTTCTGATGTTTGGTGCTTTTAATCCATGCAATTCCGAAGGATACCTGCACATAACAGCTTTTTGGTTTTGACGATGTGTCCTCAATTTGGAATTTCAGGTGAATCTGCAAATCATAATTTGATCATCGGGAATGACGAATGACTCCATGAAGAAAGTTAAGACAGGAGTGAAATAATAATGCCACATTCAAAGTTATAAAGAAGAAACAGGTAAAGATATATGCAATCTCAAGTTGCAAGCCATACATTAAAATAGTCACCAAGCGGGACTTCGTGGAGAGTTGCAATCTCATCCACTACCCACCCTTTCCCATCAGCGAGGGGATACTTCTGCTGTGTGCATGTAGCTTCTCCTCCATAACGGGATATGCGTTTTTCAAATCTGTAATATATTTGCCTCTCATCTACATCATTATCTGATTCCCATGGTGTATAAGAATAATTAACATATCCAGCTTTTTCCATGACTTTGCGTTCCAAATCACCACCACCGAACAGTTCCATAACAAAATCGGCCTAGAACATCTCAAGACAGTCAGATAAAGGTCTTCACATATAATTCAAACTAAGTTAAGAACACAAAAATCCAAATATACTAGCATGACCATGACCCGAATACATAAAATGCTCCTCTAGTGCTGATCTTGGTAAACTCATGCATTAGGCATAAATGTAGAACAAAGTAAGAGGTCGAGGGAGAACAAGAGCAAATACAGGGGCAGAAAGAGCAGCAGCATGAACTTCAGACATGCTAACATCATCAAGACCCAAGAAGGAGCTACTCTCTTCAGCTTGAAGGGTTTTACTCTCAGATTCTTCTTCAATTAATTGCACCTTCTGCTCAGGAGTCAATGCTCTAGCCTTCCATAGAGCCATGATTGTCCTATTCAGTATACAAGCATTGAATTAACATCATAGACTTAAACACTCAATCTGTCATTCAATATTAGCCCATAGAGCTCTGATTGTCCTTTAGAAAGAAGAAGTGTACGTTAGAACAAAAAACCCACATAGTAATGATGCACAGGAGCAAATCGTTAAGTACTACCAAATAGATAAAGGCACCACATCAGTCATTTACCGATTTGCTACACTGAAAGATACAAAAGAGTGGAACTGGAACTTCAGCCTTCCCACCTCATCTTGTGACTTTGCACCATGCCTTGCATCCATACCTCTGCCCTGTCGTAGAGTGACAACGATAACGGGACTACCCATAGATGAAATCGTAGGAGGATAAACTTGAATGTCTTCTATGTCTTCCCAAAGAAAGAAAAACTTAGTTTTGTGCCCGAATAAATTAGCATGGAACCCAATTATTCTTGCTGACAGAAATAGGCGACCCTGAACACACAATGCTGCAAGTCAATAAGAAACAAAGAACCAAGAATCTCTTGTAAATGACTAAAACCAATTAAGAAAATGACATAACAATCAGAAGACCACAGGATCATCACAAAAATTCAACATCACATATTTAAACCTGCAGAAGCATTTTTCTCTTCAAGTGACAGGTGAAGTCATTGATGAGAAACTCCTCGGGTGGAAGTCCAAAGAGCTTCTGGAAAGCTGAATTCGTTTGAGGAGAACGCAAGCTTATCTATGAAATTTCATCCACAATTAAATGTATAAGAAACAGGTCTAGTGATCTCCATTTATAGAGCAAAGTAGCAGAAGTGAAAGCCAGCTTAGGATGACTAGCCGTTTACCTTTTTTCCCACCTCTTTCTCCATCTTACTCAAGTAGTCTTTAATAACATTGCCACCTTTCGTGTTGTTCAGGAAAATTCTTAAATTCAGCTTAGATTGGCAAGCTTGTGCTAGTTTTCCTTGAAGAGGAACCCACACATCAGCCAGATCCGATACGTTAGATTTCAGAAAATTAACTTCAGCACGTCCTAAAGATGTAGCTTCACTAAAAGGCCCGTCGAAATCATAAACTTCCATGTCCAACATAGAAGGAGGCTCATCCATGGCATCAAATTCAAATATTTCTGCAGAAGTCAATATATCCCTTTAAGATTACTAATCAAGAAAGTTCTAAAGAAACTTGCCACAAAATCCTAAAAGCATTTGACTGAGCAGGTTCTCTGATTAGTAAAGTTACAGGATAGGTGTATATCAAAGTAATTCATAGGAGAAGTATTTCACCATTCCACATAGGTTCAGATTGTTGGAACTTAATTGAGCTCGTCCTACTTTTGCCATTACAGGTGAAGGTCACATAGGGATCACAGAAGCCACCTGAATCAACAGCTGCTAAATTGCTTGCCTCAATCAACGCAACAGTAAGAAGCCACCCATCTCCTTGGGCTTTGACTCCATGATCACTGCCTAAATGCAAGCAAACATTAAATGAGATACCAAATCTTGGCATCAATATATTTCTCAAGTCACATAATCATTTCAGCTAAGCAAAAAAGAAATTACTACCAAAAATGTATATAGAGACTTCAGGTAGAGCCTAGAAATGGAACTAAACATTACCCCTTTGTGCTCTGGCCTGCATAAAGCGTGAAACCAACTCAAGGACCCTTTGACATTGGAGAACCAGAACACAGCAGACAATTACTTCACCAATCGAATCAGGCAAATCAAGCCCAACGAATTCAAGCCCTTGGAATGGGCTAGGTGCAGCCAGCCAGATGTGGACAAGGATATATAGACCTATAAACACCGTAAAAACTACAGTGAGATTTCCAAAATACTGCATTGCCAGTTTGCAGTCTGATTGATGTTCTGCCTGTAGTGAAGCTAAAACTTGTTCCTTATTGGATCCTGTGTCCTTCAAATCAGCTATCTTAACATTTTGAGATAGCATAGTCGCAAACTGCTCAAAGCTATCCTTTATACCTTGTCTTGCACCATTTTCTATCATACCCTTCATCATGGTGCTCTGCAGAAAGTTCATACGCCAAGACACAAGAAGCTGCGAAATTTTTTCCCCCGATTGCAAATCCGGGCTAGATGTGATGCAGTAAAGTACTTCAATTTTAAAGGTGCTCCCATACATGACATCTGGAGTACTTACACTAGCTAAAACAGCAAAAGCCTTCCCATCTGCTTTCAGATATGTGTGTTCCTCGAAGGCTTTCACAGCCTTGATTAATTTGCTTGGAGCAGTAACGTATGTTATAGACCTTTTCAAGTTTGCACCACTATTTTCAAAGTTCCAAGGTCCATAGTGCTGTTCTGTTTTCCCCTGAGAATCTGCCAACGATGTCCAAAAAGTTGAATCGGGTGAAAACAATAAGGCGTTCAGATCTTTGGGAGCAATTACATATAACTGGTCTAGAAGGAGACCCCCAGGCAGATTACTTGGAGTTTCGCTTCCCTCACCCCTAGATTCCATTGCTTTCATAAGTTCTTCAAAGTTATCATAAGAAGACTGATCCACCAACTTGTCATCACAAGCCTCAACCCCGAAGATTTCAGGTATCTCTATTACCTCAATGCCTTTACTGGAAGTGGTGGATGTTGCATCACCATTTTTGTTAAAAATCTGAGCAATTCTCACAGCAAAACTTTTTTGTGTGATAGACTTATCTTCTTTAGCGGAAACAGTTTCTTCTCCCTTCAATGGAGATGATGATCTTGTTGAGCCATTCAAAATCCCAGTGAGATTTTCTATAATTTTCTCTGCATTTTTCCCCCGTTGGGATTGATCGCCCTCAGGAATTGAGTCGACAGAATTCTTTGGAGACAAACATATATCTAGAAGAATTTCACCTGTTTGAGCATAAAAGAGAAGAAAACGTTACAACATAAATCATACAGTAAATTTATAGAGGTTGCTGTGCTTAATGCAAATGCCAAAAATCAAAAGTACCACGATTCTTCTTCTTGAGCTTCTTGTTTTTGGATTGGAGAGGGTACCAACAAGTGCCAAGGGACTTATTATCTGCATCAAAAACACGCGAGACTGACATTTTAATTCTCCCAACAAAGTCATCGTTGAAGTACTTGTCTTCATCCAATACAGAAATTACAAGTGCGTCACGCAAATCATCAACCCTGAAACTAAAATCCTCACTCCAACTTGGATTCAAGCATTTCTTCATTACTTTGGTCTTGAACTTCTGCTTTCCCAGCTTCAATTTTACATACGGATCGCTCAGGCCGTTAGTGTTCATTGGTGGCAAATTCCTTGCCTCTATCACACGAACAACAAGATTCATTTCTCATTCCCCTAACCAAACACCAAAAAGAAAATTGAAAAGCCTAAATTCCCTCCAAAATCAAATCAAACCCAGAAGTGTTTTCCATTAAAGAAACAAAATTTGACATTAAAAAAGACGTCTTTTCTGATTTTCAAAAAATTACCTTAAAAAACATTGGATCAAAAAACAAGTATTTGGAAGAAATATTCTAGCAGCAATAATCATAACCCAGAATCGGGGACCAAAAGCTCATGCTGATTGACAAATAAAATTCTAAAAAATGAGAAAGTTTACGAAAATGACAAGATAAAAAATGTTCACGAAAATGACCCAAGATAAAACATTTAGTCGAATCTTCCAAAAGAGATAACGCATACGATCAAGTGAAATTTGAAAGATTGAATAACTAAAACGATCATTATCTTCTGAATTCAGAATCCAAGTCTTTAGAATCTTTGAATTTGATTTGCAGAAAGAGCCATGAAACCAAAACAAAAAAGAAAAAACTGTTGTAATTCTTCAGGACAGACGGACTCCTTGCTTGTTGTTTGACTTTTCACTTGTCTACATCATTTTTGTTGTTAATCTCAGACATTTTTAAGATTGGATAATTAATTTTCAGAACAGACATTTTTGTTTTGTTGATTGGAGATAGTTTCTCAATTCAAGATATTATTTTTTAATTATATTAGTATTTAATAGTTCATTAAGAATATTAAGATTGCATCCAACCAAACATTTTTAACTTAAATATAGGATTTTCGGTTGAAAAAACCACCTTTAAAAATGCATACACACTAGTTAACAAAAGAGTTGGTGACAAAACTATGCCCTGTTTGGTGGGTGAGAAATTGTTCATCAGAACATAATCATCAGGAAATGTCAAATCGTTCACATATCTTATGAATGATGAGCAGTGCTTTGATGCAAGCAAGTACAAGTTATTTTCAGGAACAGAACACCAAGCTGATTAGGAAGCAACAACTTTTGACTAATTAGGAAAACATTCGGCATCATCAACCTCATAGTCCTTGCACTACTTCTGCCTTTTGTATATTTTAGCCAAGAAAGATTTTAACACCGCTTGGACTGCTTTGCTCGGATGAGCTTCAATGGAAGTTGTCAGTCTCTCATAGCTTTTCCTTTCGTACTCAGCAAACTCAGCCTGTCAAGATGAACATCAAGGGAAGTTGATAAACAGATGAAACCTGAAAGTGCCTTAATATGAACCTACAATACTAAGGAAGAGTAAAGCCACCATCTCTGCACATTTATTGCAAGGACTTAAAACACACACCTGAAGATTCAGCTCGTTATAAAGAGCCTTCACGTTTGCTACATTGGCAGGGTCAGTTTTCCCATAGTTGTCCTGGATGGGAAGAGCATTAGCAACATATAAAAGCTATTTTGTCTGAGACAGCAATCACATAAATGAACTAAACATTACACCACTCTTACATGTAATAATTTCTTTTGCTCTTCGGTACAAAGTTCCAAAGCCTTCACGACCAACCATGAGCATTTGAAGTCTTCAATATCTGTTCCTATCTGAGTGCATGAAGTTTAGAAAGAATAAAGTTCAGTTAAATGGAGTTTTATTTGACATGTGCAATCTAATTTTACATGTTCACCAAAGTTATGCTTACCTTACCAATCGTCTTGGGATCACCAAAGCAATCCAAATAATCATCCTGCACAAGAAGAATTTCAAAGATAACTGACACGGTGAAGACTAACACTTAACTTCCATGGACTTCCGAGTGATGCAGTGTACCCAGTTGAACTGAATTGTGTATAGATCAGGAGAAAAAAAGAAAAGAAAAGAAAAATCCATGAAGACAAACATCATGAAGCCCCATACATGCATCATTTAAGAATTGCCTTTGCAATACAAGCTGTTACAGAAGTTGAATAGAGCGCAGAAATGCCAAGAAAGACATTCAATCGCACAAGTAACAAAAAGAAACTCCAGGGGAAAGTCAAGGTCATTAACACTTTAAGCATACCTGTACTTGGAAGTAGGTTCCCATCTCCACAAGAATGTTTTTCACGACAACATGGTTGTCCAAATTCTCTCCCGCCATGAGCAATGCACATGCAACCTGAAATGATTAATGATTGAATGGTCAGATGATCATTACGATTCTGAAATTCCCAACATTAAGAATGCACATTCTATTGAAATTCAACAACGTATTATCAAAATCTCTTTTTATTTTGTTTCTGTTTTTTCTTTGGAAGAAATGACAGAGAATCAACAAAAGGATGAGGTGCATAATAAAGCTTTATCTGATTCTATAAAAGAGGCATTCAATCAGTTAAAGTACACTCACTGGGAGGTAAAATGAATAGTAGGCGGTCTTGTACTGAACAATACGCCTGTGACTGCAAAAGTTTAAGAAGTAATTAGAGGTCACAAACAACAAAACTAGATGAACATAAAGACAACTACGCAGTCATTCAAAGTAACTAAGAGTTCTCAAAATCCAAATAACAACAGAAGATTGCTTAAACTCAATTGTAATAGTCTCACTATCTCATATTCCCTATCCTTTGGGAGAATATAAATAGCCCATGCAGCATCAGTGGCATGTAGCTTTGATTGAAGGGTCAAACTCATAAAGGATTCGATTTAACGTGTTTTTTAAATATTCATGACCAGGAGTAGGAATAGTATTACATAGAAGATTACTGGTTGTGAACAGATACGGTTTCTTGGTCAAAATTGCCCAAAATGTCAACAGCAGTCAAATTGCAAGTATTTCACTTACACTGACAAATTGTATTTGGACAATTCCTTTTCTCCTTCAAGTGTTGTTATCAGATCAATCATTTGCCCACAGGCTGTTTGGAACTCCACCTGCAGAAGCATACATGAACTGTCAATAACATATATCCCCAGAAAGTAACCCAAGAAAATATAAGCAACTTATTTACCTCATTAAACAAATCCACAAGATCCACATAGTATGCCTTGCCTTTAAAGTGGTTTTTGAGAATCCTCGGAATATGATTGCGAAGCAAAATTCCATCATTTACTGCAATCATACCAACCTAAAACAGAGTTCGTGGACATCAAACACTTTGGAAGCAATGAAAACAACAGCAGTGGAAAACAAAAGAGGAAAAAAAATATATCAACACAAACCTTGGGTACCCTAAACCAACAAGGTTGACCACGTCTCGTGTGTGAACTATCCATAATGTCATCTAGAACAAGAAAATATGCTTGAAGCTGCAAAAATTGATGTCATTGGCACTAATTAGCTGCCATAATTGTGAAACCCTAAACTGGGAATGAAGTCATTCAATATAATTACCCATTCAATACACCATCCAAGAGCACTAGCAAGAAAGATTTCCTCTTCAGTTAATTCCTTTCCTTCTTTCAACAATTTATAGCTATCAATCACAGACAGGCCCCTATTCAGCTTCCCTGTAAGCAAAATATATTGCTAAAGCTATCAAGTAATGTATAAATCTTACATTATTACAAAGGTTGACAACAGAAGTTCCCGAACTGTTAAGTCCGTTCACATTATAAGTTCTTACAAAATTTGAATCCTACCTCCAGGAACATTGTAGTCCAACATCTGCATCAGATTGAACAAATAAAACAGTCAGATAACTGCATTTTAACTGCAAAAATTTATTACTATTGGCAGAAGGAACACATGGTAAAAAGATCCTCAGCCAAGAACATGCCAAAAGTCAGTTTTTTGATCCATAAGTACGATAAAGGAATTAAACTAGAAGCATTTTGGCAGCAAGTGTTTCTTTTGTAGTAAAGATGTCATGAACAACGAATAGGAATTGCACATCTCAGCAACTTATTAGGCCATCTTTTCTCTTAAGCCCAAGCAACAGCATTGAAGTTCAAATCTCAATGGAGAAACGGGATCAAGAACTAATCTTTAGATTACGAAAACCCAGAAAAACAAAATCAGAAAGAATGGTAAAAGAAGATAAGAAAAAAGGTAGTACCCTGTCGACCCATTGGCGAGACTCAGGGGTCCACTCAAAAGCAGGATCCTCCAAGAGTTCCCGCTTGAGAGCAGAGTACACCTCCAAGAACGTAGATTTCAGATCCGCCATGGCTTGAGTTGATGGAGAGAGACAGAGACGCTCAGTGAGTCCAATGGCAAGAGTGTGAATGTTTAGATTTATAGAGGACGAGGAACCTGAGAGAAGCTGCTGACTTT
>JANZLX010000211.1:4415455-4428566 GCA_025531955.1 Erythroxylum orinocense | reverse complement strand
GTGCAAATAATTAAACAATTATTAATAAGCATGTCTAAATTTAAAACCAACATAAGACATACAAATTAAAAATTAATATTTTCATAAAATATTAATACCAAAATTATTTGTATAGTTAAAAATCACAACATAAGGGTTGGGTCTTGATTAACCCAATTTATCACTAATATTAACAAAATTAATATTAATAATAATATTTTTAATTAAAAAAGAAAAATCGCAGTCGTCTTCAACCTCTAGCTGGGTCGGGTGTGACCCGGTTGGATGGAGCTCTAATGCTCCAGACCAATAGAGGATGCCAAAGGTTGAATGAAAGCCAGCAATGGGACGACGTCGACCACACGACGTGCATGAGACGTCAGAGAACCATCCATGTGACGTTGCATGGATCGAAGCCATCACCTTTGGTTGTCTTCCTTCCTCCTCCTTTATGGTCCAGACAACGTCAAGAGCTCCGTGGAACACAAAAACATGACTCTAACGTCTCCAGCATGTACAAAAACTGTCGAAAAATTCATCAACCTCAAACTCAAATTTTCGGGAGAAACCAAAAAATAACAGAGCAAAACATAGACATTTGTTTCAACGATTTATAACAAAAACAAAGGCATCACTAAAGCTCTAATACCAAATGAAATAAACACAGCAACATGGCATGCATCTCATACAAAAACATTACGTAAAGATACATGCACATTAACAACGTATATAGCAATGGAAAACTTAATGGAAATAAATACCTCTAGCTGTTGCCCACCGATGATCCTCTTTGTCTCTGTGTTTGAATCTTCTATCCTCTTACTTTTCACGTAATGATGGTGAAATTGTGAATGTAAGGATAGGAGCCCAAACTTGTTTTAAATGGTTCTCAACACCTCTATCCATCACATAGGAGGTACCCGATAGAGCATGGGTGTTAACGTGTGCGTGTGTTAAGGGTTAATGTATTAAATAGACCATAACATGAACAGTGGGATGGTTAGGTAAATTTTAAAAATCTTAGACTAAATATGGTCAAATGTTCATTTGTATTTTGTATCTGTTTGTTTCCAATGACAAGACGAATTATTACAGGACAATGATTCCTGAAATCTTACTTATTTATCTGGAAGTAATGGCCAGGACTTTTGTACTCTTAAGACGACACTTCATATGTAACATAGATTGGCGTAAGCAGCTAGCTGGCAATCATATGGTCAAGAATATTAGGACGGCAGATCTTATAGCGTTTGTTCTGCGGCCACTTGCTGTCCAACTCTTAGACTGACTAAAAATCTGTATTGGTTTTCCTTTTTTATTTCTAACATATTTCCAAAAGAAAACTCTACAAAGAAACCTCTAAATCATTCGTGAGATTACTTGTGACCATAATACTATAGTTCTTGGTACCATCGACCACTGTTTAGACTTGAGTATCACTTTCAGTCCACTGTGAGATTTTGTACAATCAAAAGACTCTTATTCCGAACGAGGCATGCCACTGCTTCTTGCAATCTCCACCCTCCAGAAGAAATATTCCAGCAAATGGCCGTAGGCCTGACATAGCTACCTTCGGAATTCCATTTCCAACCTATTTTTTTAAAGTTAAACGGGTAAAAATAAGAAATTTAAAATTTAATTGTTTTTAGGTCACAGGCCGGTTAAAGAATGAATAAAATTAAAGAGTTTAAAATATAATTATCTTTACTATTGAAAAGTTTAAAGTTTCATTGAAAAAATATTGTTAACTAAAAATTAACTGATTTATTTTAGTTTATAAAAATGTATTAATTTACAAAATTGATATATCAATTAATAAAGTGATCAATTTTTAACAACGAAAGTTATTAAAATAATCGAAAAGAAAATTTGAAAACCAAACTAAAAAATTTGATAATTCAAAGTTTTTATGATTAAATTTGTTGAATTTTTTAATTATTGTCACACTCCTCAGTTCTGGCTCCTTTATATATTAAGGTATATATTATATCCCATGATCATATAATATATGCCAGGATTTTAATTACGTTCGTACATTTATATTCTTTATTATAATTTATTGTAATGACAACTCGGATTATCTTTAATTGTTAAATTTTAACTGGATTTGCAATCACAAAATAACTCAAAATTCTAAATTTAAAATTCTGATATACCCTTCTTACTGTCACTCGAAGATCTTTTCTATACCTTTTGAATGAATTTGTAAATTTTGAGTGAGCTATCTTTCAGAAAAACAACGAACGAGAGTAAGCTTGTGGTAGTTCATAGTAAGTTTAAATTAATCAAATTGGAAAGTCCAATCACCATCTTCTTATGTATCTTTCTGTCAAGAAAAATTTTCAACCTTTTCGACAGATTCAAATGGTGGATTTAACTTTATTTAGTAAATCGATTAGATAAATAAGCAACTAATGATGCACAAAATTGAATAATGACCAGTTATACACCAACTCGGTTTCTGAGTAGAAAAAGCATTGCTAGAAAACATTAGAGAGTAATGAACCTTCCACAGTCTTATGCCAAATATGTCAAATGATACTCCAGAGAAAGCCATAAAACATGTAATGTAATGACTAAGGTATAACTGTAAGAAAAACCTAAGAAACTGCAACTTGAAATCATTTGAACAATTGTTGTTTTACATACTATTGAACCGATTCAGTATTTACCAAGAACTGGACACCCTTATAAGATGAGAGATGACTAAACTATCTGTAGCTAACAATTAATATTTGTTAACAAACCATCTAGTTATCGTACATGCATGGCACCTGTTCACATTGTTGCAACACTGATAATCTCTGTGGCTCCAACTTTCTTCCTCAGTTTGGCAGTCAACGTCACGGGGTCCATGTTATCTCCGATCACCACGACTATCTCTTTGAATTCTCCTTCTATGCTCACAAAGGTCACTCCTGAGACCATTTCAAAGTAAAATATTAATTATTACGACTCAAACATATAGAACGTCTTAAGAATAACAACTATAATTCTTACAAGTTTTTGTTTGAACACATAATTAAGGTTTCATGTATTTTAGAACAGAAACAACAGAAGTGAAGCTGATTTTTGTATGATCTTGTTGAAACAATATTGATTACCATCTGTTTCTGCGACGATCTTAAGGGCCTTCCGATGGCATTTCTGGCAATGCATAGCCACCTTCAATACTATCTTTTGCTGTAGAATCATGAAAAGATAGCGGTGAAAATTAAGACATTCTTAAGTTCTCTCTCTTCATAATCTATATCTAAATGCAAGAAAGATCTCTTAATTTTGATAGCATACTGCATACCTTCATACTTTAGTTAGAGTTCGTTCCTGCAATTTCTTGGCCCACGAAGCAAATAGACATGAATGACTAACATTATAAATACGATTCACATGATCACGTCATAGCTTGTTATGCATCAAGTGGGAATGCATAAGTGTTGCAGCTTTAGACTTTCAGTCCTTTCCCACTTGCAACTATTTGCCAGGCTCCAGAGTATTCCATGTGAAACTGTCGTAATCAGCTTTCTAAGCTGAGAAATTCATAATTACAAGCATAAACTTTTTTAGGAATTTACGAGTCACATAAATGAAGATTCGGCTAATTTAGAATTTGTAATAATTTTTAGAATGTGGCTGTGTAGGAATACTCTTAAGCACATGCTACTTCTGCTAGGCATGGGCTTACTTGGCTTGCAAGATTATATATGCTTCCTACGTATATCATATCCCATTGGTATCTTTGTGTTATAATCAGCCAATGTAAATCGACAGGCTACGATCATTCTTAACAATATCATATCAAGAAGTGGTAAAATGTGGGTCGATGTTACATTTGGAGGAAGGATCAAATAAGGAGGCTTGTCATGAGTTTTAATTGTAGAAGCTGCTATAAAAAGAATTCCCATTACAGACCAGACTTTAAATAAATGTGGAATATACTTTTTTATCATTACCAATCTAATGATATCCTTATCTAATTTCTTTTTTTTAATCATAAAAGGACTCCTTAGGTCAAATTTAGGCTATATGACACTCTCATCTAAAGATCGATCTCATCTTATTAGCCATCATTAATTAATTAATTATATATATAGTTTCAGTTCATACTGTACAATCAAAATGCAAGAAAAACATCTGAATCATAGCATAATATCCGTTGCCTAACTCTCAAGCTTTAGACTTCCAATCTTTCTAACTTGTAATCGCTATATCCCAGAGTATTCTATTATAAACAGTCGTAATCATACTTCCAATCTAAGAAATTCATAATTACAAGCACACTTATATAGTAATTAGCTGTCGATGTCTTGAATTGGTTTTTTTTTTCATGACACGGTTGATATTCGTCATCCTATAAGGTACCAATTTTGATTATATAAGATAACGATAAATATATATACTGATTGGCATTCACAATGGATACCAGATGCTTAATATTTTAGTATAAAATTAAAATTTTATGCAAATGTTAGTAAAAAAATTAGGCGCATTTTCTACATTCATTTCCCTTTTAAGTGGGATTAAATGATCTGGACTTTTCATCTTCTTGACATACAAGTTTTGTTGGTTAAAAGGACTTTGAAGTCCTGGTCATTATGGCCTTAGACATAGATAGGATTGATAATGAAATAGGCTAAGGTTGGACCATGTCTTATTTTGGCATAAGGTTTGATTAGGTTCAGGTTAACAAAAAATGATTTAGTTAGAACCATTCAAGTTCTTCAAGTTTCGCTCAATCTAATCCTTGACCAGATTGAGTTAGGCTAATTTCTATTTGTAAGTTATAGTCATTGAGCAGCGAGGATAAGGTTAAGAAAGAAGGTAACAAAAAAGCATGGGGTTTATCTTCTTCATAGATGTAAATGAAGGAGAAAAGGTATTGATTTCTCTTAATACTTTGGACAGAATAAGGAATGTAATTCCTATAATTAAGCCTCTAATCAGGTCTAAAAATATCATGTCAATTACATATCTTATCAGTTATATATTTCTACAATCTGTTAACACTCCATTTTAAGTTGGAGCATAACTATTAATCATGTCCAACTTATTATAAATATAATTAACACGAGCATTGTTTATTTCATCAAAAAATCTTCAAGTTGTTTTCTAATTTTGACATATCCTATAGAGATCAAGCTTTGTTGTACTTTTTCACGTATGAAATGATAGTTAATCTCAATATATCTAGTTTATTCATGAAACACATAATTAGAAGTAATATTTAAATCAACTTGATTATCACACTACAACTTTATTGGTATTGAGGATTTAAGACCAATTTTAGATGATAGTTGGTATATCCACATTATCTCACATGTTAACTATACCATAACTTTGTACTTAGATTCTAGACTAGATCTAGATACAAAATTTTATCTTATGTTTTTTCATGAAATTAAATTTTCTCTAACAAAGACACAATAGCTAATTGTAGATTTTTGGTCAATCTTAAAATCTGTCCAATCGATATGTGAAAACATTCAACATGATTTTCATATAGTATCCCTAGTATATGAGCTCCCTTTAGGTAACATAAGATTAATAATAAGGTAGTCCAATGATGAATGGTTAAAGAAGATATGAATTGACATACAAAAATTGACAAAATATGCAATATTAGGGTGACCTACTATAATACAATTTAATTCTCCAGCCAATATTCTATATTCCACAATGTCTTTAAGCAAGTATCCATCTTTGGCGAGTTATAAATTAGAGAGCATTCGGGTACTGCATGGTTTAGCTTATAACTTTCTAGTCTTAGTTAATATATCAAGCACATCTGTCACTTCAACTCTTAAAAAACATTTCAAGACTCCAAAACCTTTCGTGCGAAATTGATTGTGAAAAAAGGACTTTAAAGATATAATGCCAATATAATCACTTCATTAATAACAATATCATGCACATAAACAATAAAGAGGATAATACTATATGCAAATTGTTTATAGAAGAATAAATGAGCATACTTCCTCTTATTTATTCTAAACTTTTTCAATGCTTGACTAAAATTTTAAAGTCAAGGATGAAGACTCTATTTTAAACCATACAGGTCTTTTGAAGATGACAAATTTTCCCATATTCCCTTTAAGTAACAAACTCACGTGTTCCCTATACTTCCTCTTTAAGATCACCATATAAGAAGGTATTTTTTTATATCTAATTATAAGAAGTTGATATAGAAATGAATAGACGAATAAAGGTTCGTTTAGTAATAGGCGGGAAAGTATCAGAATAATACTCACTATAAGTTTAAGCGTAACTTTTTTTCCACAATTTATGCTTTAAATTGAGCCACTGATTTATCATAATTGACTTTGCTAAAAACACCCATTTATATCTGATATCCTTCTTTCCAATAGGTGAGTTCACTAAATCTCATATACCGTTTGCATTTAAAGCATTCATCTCCTCTGTCATAGCATCTTGTTAACTAGGATAGGATAAGGCTTCAAGAACAATTTTCACAAGAATCACAAAATCAAGAGAGGAAAAAAAGAAAAAGAAGAGAAAGGTAAATGACAATAAAAATAAAAGAGAAAATAAGATAGGTGTACTGACATCATCGAATATTAGATTTGATGTTGAAGAAGAGAGTTGTATCAAACTTGCATCAGGATGATCTCTTCTTCTCAAATAGACAAAGCAAATATGTAGTGGTTATGTACATGTAAAGGTAACATTAGTGATTTGATTGGTGATCTTGTTAACTAATAGATCATCATCCTCCATCTCATGTATTAAAAAGTAGGAAAGAAAGGAATGTCTTCTAAAAAGGTAACATTGACAGATACAAGAAATTTGTTTATAAGATATTCGTTAATAGTTAGACAATACTACTGATACCCTTTTTGTAGATAAGAGTAGCCTAAAAAGACACATTTTAAAGATTTAAGATCTAACTTAGTGACTTGAGGGTGAACATCACGATTAAAGCAAGTATAAACAAAACTTTGTAATTCAATAGGTAACAAGGGTTTAGTAGAAAAAAGAATAGTATAAGGAATTTGAGAAGAAAGAACATGTGAAGGCATACAATTGATCAAAAAACAAGTTAAGGTGGTTGCATTAGCCCAAAATGGTTTGGGAGCATACATTTGGATAAACATGCTTTAATGGTTTCAACAAGATGACAATTTTTCCTTCTTTATCACACCATTTTGAATTGGTGTGTCAATGTATAAGGATTAATGGGAAAAAAACCATCTTGGATCATATAGGTTTAAAATTATGTTGAAAAACATTATTTGGCATTATCACTTCTCAAAGTATGGATTAACATAATTTATATGATTTTTTTAAAATTTTCTAAAATGAAAGTCATTGGAAGGTTGCCAAAATAGTATCTCTGGCGACCAAAATATTCCTTTGGTGATTGAAAAATTTTCTAGTCTCAGAATTAATCAATTTTTATACCACATGAAATTTCTTGATGATTAGAACAACTTTTATAACTATAAGAAACTCATATTCTCAACAAACATCAACAAGTTGAAGAAACATTATTTTAAAGCCCTAACCTTATTTTTGTCAATTGGCGACCATACATGCATTGACCAGTGACAAGACCATAGGGGTTTTCCTTCTAACATTGAGGGGAGTCTAATGGTGGTGATGGTGGTTAGCAACACTCACTGGAGGAAACAATTTGAATATTTGAGTTTTTTTAATGATTTTTCTTCTTAATTTTTGTGATGATTTTAGTGTTGTGAGATAAAATAAGTATATATGGTTAACCAGCAATGAAAAATAGAAGAAGATGATGGTTCCATAAATATTAACCTTAGGGGGTGAAAATAAAAAGTAGGAAAGATGAGGGTGAAAGTGAGAGACATGTGTGTGTGTATGTGTGTGTGTGTATACACAAAAACATATATATGGGACCAAGATATTACAAACTCCCTTTTTTTAAAAAAAATTATCCTCAAATTTTACAACAATGCTCTATTGAGGAAATACTATGGATATCACTCTCGCATCTCTTGCTTTGTTTCCTAAATGATCTCCTCGGTATTACCATTCCTCTATATCGCCTTAGCTATAGGAATTTGCTTTGATCGTAACTAACGCTTTTGAGATTCCAAAATAGCTATTAGCTCCTCTTCATAGGTCATATTTTCATTCACCTTTTTGTGATTAGAGTACAAAAGAAGGATTAGAGATATACTTGTGAAACATTGTGGAATATTAGGTGGATTTATGATATAGCTAGAGGTAATGCCAATCAATATGCCACATTTCTAACCCTATCCATTATCTCGTAAGGTCCAATATATCTTGGAGACATTTTTCCTTTCTTTTCAAACCTCTTCACACCCTTTATTGGAGATAACTTTATAAACACAATGTCACCAATTTGAAATTCCATGTCCTTATGCTTTGGGTCTGTATAACTCTTTTGTTTATTGAACATTGCCTTTAATCTTTGTTTGATCAATGGAATCTTCTTTGATGTGACATTGATTAGTTCTAGGCCCTTCATCTGCCTCTCGCCTACTTTCTCCTAACACATTGGTTATCTGCATTTTCGTTTGCGCAATGCCTTGTAAGGCACCATCCCAATGCTATTGTGATAGTTATTATTGTAATTGAACTCGATCAGAGGCAAGTGTGAATCCCAACTACCACCAAAGTCCATCATTTACATTCTCATCATGTCTTTTAAGGTTTGAATTGTCCTTTCATATTACCCATTAGTTTAAGGATGGAATGTTATACTAAAATCCAACATGGTGCCCAATGTCTTTTGTAAATCCTCCAGAATTGAGATGTGAAATGTGATCCTCACTTAGAGACTATTAATACGGGCACCCAGTGCAGACACATTATCTGCTTAATATACATTTGTGGGAGTTTGGACATTGAGTAGGTGGTTTTCATGGGTAAGAAATGAGATGACTTCGTCAACATATTTATGATCACCCAAATTGAATTACTTCAAATCCTTGTAGGAGGTAGGCCAACCATAAAATTTATTATGTTCTTTTCCTATTTCCATTCAGGTATTTAGAATGATTGAAGCTTACCCAATCAATCTTAAAATTGGTGCAGCATCCTTCTCATATTTCATAATGAGTTTTTGAAGTTTAGGGTCTTAAACTTGAGCAACCTTGATCTTTTCCAACAATATTGATGGTACTTTGATGCTACCCAGTAGTACTCCTAAATTTGAAATTGAGCGCCTTGATTTATCAAATCATATAACTCTTTAGTCAAAGTTCTCCTCTCTACTATGATATGTTCCAAACTAGCTTAGAACTTCCTACTTAATGCATCAGCTATAATATTTGCCTTTTCTAGATGATACTGAATTGTGTAGTCATAATCTGTTAGTAGTTCCATCAACCTTCTTTGCCTTAGATTGTAGTCCTATTCCTAAAATATATATTTTAGACTATTTTGATTTGTGTAAATTTTACATATCTTATCATACAGATAATTTCTCCAAATCTTTATGACAAAGACATTGTTTCCATCTCTAAATCATAAGTAGGGTAATTTTGTTCATGCCTTTTCAATTGCCTAAAAGCATAAGTACATTTGACATTAACATGTAGCCTAGGCCAACTTTGGAAGCATTACAGGACAAATCCTCTGCCTTCAATTTGTAATGCCAGGACTGAAGTTGTATTTAAACATTCTTTTGGGTTTTGAAAGCTTGCTTCGTATGCATCAAACCAAATGAATTGACATTCTTTTATATCACATGTCAATTGGGCTTCTATCCTAGAAAATTCTTAGTCAAATCTTTGATAAGCCTGTTAATCCTAGAAAGTTTCATACTTTTTTCACTATCGTTAGTCTTTCATAGTTCATTACAACTTCCACCTTCTTCGGGTTTACTTATATCCGCTCCTAAGATGCTAAGTGTCCTAAGAATGTGACACCCTTAAGCCAAAATTCACACCTAAAAAACTTGGCTTACAATGGATATTCTCGAATTGTTTGTAACACCACTCTCAAATATTGGGTGTGCTCCTTTTTTGTTAACAAATACACCAAAATGTCTTCAATAAAGACAATCATAGAACTATCTAAGAGCGATTTGAACACTCTATTAATTAGATCTATAAAAGTTGCTAGAATATTGGTAAGGTCAAATGAGATTACTAAGAATTCATATGGTCGTAGCAAGGCCTAAATGTAGTCATAGGTATATCCTCTCCTTTGATCCTCAATTGATGATATCCAGACCTTTGTTCAGTCTTAGAAAAATACTTAGCACCCTAAAGTTAGTCAAACAAATCATCAATTCAAGGTAATGGATGCTTGTTATGCTCACCTTATTCAACTCTTTGTAATCAACACACAACCAGAGAGAACCATCATTTTTCTTTGCAAATAGTATTAACATACATTATGGAGATGTGCTAGACCTGATGAAACCCTTATTTAATAAATCCTACAATTGTTTTCTTAATTCCTTTAACTCTGTAAGTTCCATTCTATATAGAGGTATAGAAATCAGAGTTATACCTAGTGCTAGATCAATATAGAACTTGATATTTCTTTGTGGAGGTAGCCTTGGTAACTCCTTAAAAATACATTTATTAACTTTTGAACTACTAGAACCCTTTATAGACTATTAATTTCTACAGAGGTATCTCTGACTGAGGCCAAGAATTCGTGACACTCCTTTTTGAGCATCTTATTGGCCACAAATTTCGAAATTACATTATATGGGATGGTCCTCTTATCTCCCTAAAAAGTAAACTTTACCTCACCCAAAATCTAAAAAAAACATTTTCTTCTCTCTATAATCCAGGGTGGTGTAATCACTAAATAGTCATTGCATCTCTAATATTACGTCAAAATCTATAACCGATAACATTATAAGATTTGCTATCATTATCCTACCCTCAATCTCTATAGGACACGAGTAGTAGAGTAAATCCACCTATAACATCACTAAGAGGTGTGGATATGGACAAGTATTCTTTAGTCCTATCTAGTACTACTTTTAGTCTTATAGAAAATTTAGATTATATAAAAGAATCAGTTGCTCCCTCATCTATCAAAACTATAGTTTTTAATTCAAAGATGAGAAGAATACCAATTATCATCGCATTCTAAGCCTGTGTGTTCATGAACCGCAAGTGCACGATTGTCGAAGTGAGTAATAAATCGGTAAGAATCCAGTCGTATCCACAGGGATTATGAGAAAATTCAATTCTAAGCTAGCTAACGATATTTAAAATCTAGTTGGATGAAATTTTAGAAAATTAAAATTAATGTTAAGAAAAATTTTGTTTTTTAAAAAAATTAACTTAAAAAAATTCTTAATAACTACTAAATTCAATACGACCAAAATAACTATGAAAATGACAAATTTGTGCAGTAACTAATTAAGAAAAGATTTCAACAATTTACTAATTAAAAGTTTTAACGACAAAGGGAATGACTTTCTCTTAGGAAATGATGTTTTTGTCAACCTTAATATTAAATTAGCTATTTTCCACAACTGAAATATTCTACCCTTGTAGTGAATTTTAAGATTGATCAATCCCCTTTTCCCAAAGATAAATTAATTTATCCACTCTAGATGTCACTTATTAATCTTTTACTTAAGTTTTTCCTAGAGTTTCTTAAGTTCTAAAACTTCAATTTTCACTTCCTAAGTTTCTTAGGTCTCCCAACTCACAAGAAAATCTTAGCCACATTTTCTTTTCATCTTCTAGCAAAAACTCCCTTCTCCCAAAGGAGAATTTATACTAATACATTTTCCAATAATCCAAAGGAATAACAAATAAATCCAAGGAAAAATCAACAAGCATATGAAATATCAATCATGGATTCTAGCAAATTTTAAAATTAAAACATCAACAAAAATATCAAACCCATAATAGAAATTAAAATTTTAGCCACAAATCATCATGCCAAACAATCCACAAACATACAGCCTAAATAAACTTATGATAGAATCAATTTAAAAATAAAGAACAAAGCTCAAAATATGCAGCAAAATAAAATGAGCTCTCCCCTCTCCTTGCGTGGAGTGTTTGCGTGAAGAGGCAACGTTGTTGCTACTGGTGAATGGAAGCTCTTTGGAGAGTAGATGCAGGTTGCGATGATGGCTTAGTGTGTGTGAAGAGTTTAGAGAATGGCTTGTGTGAGTGAGGATGGAGGTGTTGTTGGTTGAAATATGAGAGAGGAGGTGTGTAAATGAAGATGAAGGTGGAGGTTTTTTCAGTGGAGGTGTGAAGAGTTGCTTGGATATGTGTTGCTTTTGTGAGTGAAATGGAAATATTGGCCGGAGCTTTGGTGAAGTGCGTGAAATGTTTGCTACTGGAGATTAATGTGCATGAAAATAACAAAAATAATGGAGGCTTGCATTGGTTGATGGAGGCTGGAAAGTGTAGGTGTGCTGCAGTAAAAAATGGTGGTTGTCTTGTTTGTTTGTTGGTTTGTTGGATTGAAGGTTGTGTGCATGAGTTAGAGTTAAAAAGTGCTTGCTAGAAGAGTGGGTGAGGCTCCTCTTTTGGTGGCTGGTGCATGCTTATTTAGAAAATGTTGGCTGTAAGTGTTGAAAATGGATGAAAGTGGATGAAGCTTGCTATCTTGTGCGTGAATGGAGAGGAAGTTTGGTGGCTTCTTTGTCTTGTGGTGCGTAAATGATGGCTTTGTGAGTGGAAAGTCAAGGATGGAGGCCTTTTGTGAATGAAGAGTGTATGTACCTGGGCTAGTTGGAATGGTTTTTTTAAAGCTAATTTTGACAATGCATAAAAAATTAAATAGTGACAATTTAGAAGCTCAAAATTTTTCAATATCTTTGTCTTTAGGTTAGCTTCGATATGAGACTTGAATCACGGGATTTCGCCATCTGAGTCAAAAGTTATAACCAAAATATCGTCAATAGGTCATTCTGGCGCTCCAAAATATGACGTGAATTTCGTTAATTTATTTCTCCTAAATTTCAGCTCCAAAAAATCTGTAATTGGTCCCAAAACATTCGACAATGAGTCAAGAATTTATGTATAAAATTTTAGAATTTTTGACTAAACCAATCTCGAGATAAAAATCCCACAATAACTAGAGGTCAAGTATGCTAGAAACTAAAAAATAGTGCAATTCAAGTCTATTTGTTTCATTTATGCATTTTACGTCAATGGACCTCAAATAATGCTAAAACATG